>VXBQ01004680.1:247552-379845 GCA_013400175.1 Phainopepla nitens
TCTGGCTCTCCTCCCGGCTCCCGGGCGCCCCGGGGGCGCGGCCATGTCCGGAGCTATGAAGTTCAGCGGGTACCTGAAGGTGCGGATCGGGGAGGCGGTGGGGCTGCAGCCCACCCGCTGGTCCCTCCGGCACTCGCTCTTCCGCAAGGGCTACCAGCTCCTGGATCCCTATGTCACCGTCAGCGTGGACCAGGTGCGCGTGGGGCAGACCAGCACCAAGCAGAAGACCAACAAGCCCACCTACAACGAGGAGTTCTCGGCCACGGTCACGGACGGCCATCAGATCGAGCTCTCCGTCTTCCACGACACCCCCATCGGCTACGATGACTTCGTGGCCAACTGCACCTTGCACTTCCAGGACCTGCTGCGCTCCGCCGCCCCCAGCGACACCTTCGAGGGCTGGGTGAGTACCTGTCCGCAGGAGAAGCCGGGGGAGCTCCTGTGAGAATGAATGAAGGGCACTCGCGGAGCCAGGGCTTGTCCTTGCATGCCTGTGCCGCAGACACGCAGCGCAGTGTGCGTCTGCAGGTACACAGGTGTGCTCCTTCACGCATCTGTTTGTGTCCCTCTGCTTCACTTTTGCTCAGGCTGCTGCTCCTTAGGGACCCTAAGGACCCTCAGCTGTCGTAGCTTGAGGGTGAGGACGCGGTAGTGGAGGGCTGTGAATTCTCTCCTCCTTTTTGTAAATGAACGCAGAGAAGACCTGTAATATGTAACTTGCAAACTACACTAGAAAATTCGCACAAAGGTGTTCCTTCCTCTTTTTGCTCGGCACCAGAGGCGCACTTGGAGACTCGGATACCTTTCTGCCCAGCTCTACACATGCTTACACAATAGTGTTTGATGTGTGCATGCGAATTTCTTTGACTTTTTAGCAGAATGGCAGGACTAGTCTTGTGTCTGTTATATACACCGCTGCTCTGTGTCAACACAGTTTCACTCTGTGCTAATTCCAGGTTATTTCCAGGTAAATGTCACTTGTATGCATCCCAGAGAACCTCATTTATGGATTAGTTCCAATGCTGAGAGAAACAGTACAGGCTCTAAAGTGGTACCTTTGCTTCCAGCCTTGTGAAGGAGGAGGAGGTGACTGCATTGATCCAGAGAGTTTGCTGGTAAGAGTTAGGTTAATAAGAAAAGGTGATTATTCTGAGTAGAGAAGGTGCAGAAGAGCTGAGAATGTTCAAGGCTGTGATGGGTATATACTTTTTGAGGCCGAGAAGTTCAGGATATGCAGTCAGATAACCACCACAATAAAACCAGATGTTGAGGAAGGAGAGCTGACAGTGTAGAGAGAACAGATAGACATCTTGATCCTATCAGTGGGGAGAATGCTGGGACTTTCTGCTCTCAGCCAGTGTCTGGGGTGATGCTACACTTTTGGGGTCATTACAGGCAATGATTAATAAAAGTATATTGGAGCCATTTTACTTAGGTACCTCCTGGATAGGTGTGAGGTTCATGCACTGGAGGTGCTCTCTCTCAGACAGTCCCTGATGCCATTTGTGTGTTGGACAGAAGGGTCCCAGCCAGCCTCCAGTGGCTTAGCTGAGGTCTTGCTCCTGACAGCCCAGCCAGAGCTGAGGTCAGGGGTTTGCCTGGTGGATGCATGCCCAGCTTCCCAGGTTACCTGTGCCCCTGGAATATCTGCTCCTGGGATTTGTGCTAAACCAGTTTCTAATACAGAAAGGCCCTGTACGGGCAAGGCAAAGGAGTGAGCTTGGAATAGAGCTCTTGGGTTTGAGGGTTTTCTTGATGTTTGAGTTGCTGGGGACGTTTGCTGTTGAGAGAGGCCCTGTCCTCTAGGGAGGTGGAGTCCTGGTCGCACTGGAGCTGGCTGCATGTGGGGTGGGACTGCTCTGCTGCAAAGGTGGTGGCCTTATTTACATTACTGAAATACCTGTCATGATACTGCTGGTGATGTGGATGCACATACATTTATTTCATTTAGTCCATCCTACAGTGCTGATTTTTATACTGTGCAGACTGTAACCAGAAGCACTCATCTGGTCTTTGATGAGGGAAAAGTTTCTAATCCTTGCAGGATAAACACATGTTTTATGAACTCCTGTACCTGTGAGCTGGTGGGGGCAGTGGGGTGGGAAATCAGTGAATTCTTTTAACTAGATTAATGTAAACTGATTTTATATCTGGGCTTGTAGACAGAGGTTAAGAGCTGCTGCTCTCCCTTTAAATTAATGTTTGAAACTTACAGCTGAGGTGGATTTAGTGGGGAATGAGCAAATGTTTGTCTTCTCTTGCCTTTCTCTCTCCCCTCCCTTCTGATTTGCTTCGTTAGCATCTCACATAGCGTGCAGCCTGGATCACATGATGACAGGGAACAGCATCTTGCCCTGATAATTTAATATGTCTTGATAAATCCAGCAGGGCTGTCACGGGGGTTTGTGCAATCAGAAGGATAGGAAATGTTGGTTTGTACTAACCCGAGGTCTATGAGCTGCTGGCACAATGCAAAACACCACAGTGGAAATGTACATGATTTGAAACATCTCCACTCCAAAATCCTTCATTTCTGTCCTTTTTCTATCCCCAAAATAAGAGCATGGATAGGCAACTAAGAAGTGAATCGAGTGAGAGGAAAATTGGTGAATCCTCCCAATTTAACCTGGCTTACACTTACTTGGCTGCACACAATTTTTCATTTTGATTTGAAATGAAGTGAACTTTCATGTTCACTTTTCAGAGACAGGGAAAACAGTATTTTGGTAAAATCCAAATGATTAGTAACAGTCAAACAGGGCAGTTGACTGCTTCTGCTCCCTGAGCTCTCCTCCTGAGAGGGAGCTGTCAGGAATTACCAGTGGCAGTCTTGGTGTCAGCTCTCAGGCTCATGCTGCTCTGTTTAGAAACATGGATTTTTCTCCTGCTGGGAAAAAAAAAAACAAAAAAAACCAACCAGAAAACCCAGAAAGAAGTAATTAGTTGTAACATTGGTCAGCATCTCTTGTGAGAACTGTGGGAAGTTTCAGTGAGAGGCAAGGAGGAGCAGTTGGTGTTTGAGAGTTGGTGCTTCCCAGATGACTTGCAGGTACATCACTGCAATTATGACCCTGAACACTTATGCAGATGAGTAAGTGTATGGACATGAGCTGTCTCATCAGTAATGCTTATACACCTGAGTCATCCCACTGGGTGCTGGGACAGTGTTCTCTGTTCGTGGTTTGCTTTAAAATTCACGTTTCAGAGACTTAAAAAACTGACCCTTTTCCTTCTAACCATTTGGGTTGTTTTCCGAAGTCTTTCTAGTAAGCACATTAGCGTGGTCTGGATATCTTCTAATTTGCGTGTTGCTTGTTACACACGTTTAACTAATTTTCCCTAGATCAAATTTCCAAGAGCTTATTAACTTCAAGATCCTTCTCGCTGTTACCCGTTTCTTATATTTACTTGTCAGGTTTCAGCAGAGCAGTTTTTATTAAGGTTGTCAGTTGACTGCCGTGCCGCCTTCAGCGTGCTTTAGCGCAGTCCCAGCTGAGCGCGAGCTCCCCGGTGCCATGTTCTGTCCCTGGTAGGCATTTGCCTGTGTGGGTGTGAGATTGTGCAAACCTGAATGGTTGCATTTTACACAGGTGTGCATGACCAGGTGCAGGGCAGGAGGGAGCTGAGCTGTTTGCTGTCATTTACATCGGGGCTGAAACTTGCCTCTTGAAAGCGTTTAATTTTGCACCAGTCTGTGCTAGGATCTTTTTACTTGGCATATGCACCTTTAAAAGGTATTATCTCCTCTTTGACTGTCTCTGAGTGCAGTATAGAAATGTCATATATCAGTGAAACAAATGGAGGGAGTACTAAGTGTAGCTGAAATGGGAGATGTTTACAATACCTAGGATTATTTCTGTGAGTTTTATGTAGTAGCTGAAGTAACTTTTATCCTTAGGGAAACACTCTTTACAGATACTGAATGGCATTGTTACAAGAGAATTATTTAATTACAATTGTAAAAATTGTTAGTCCCTGGGTGGAGATGCCATAATTTCTAAGACTTTAACAAGGAGTAGAAATTTAAACCTTGATTTTGAAGCAGCAAATCATGAGAGTACACTGAAGGAAATCACATAACTGATGGGCTGTAAGATTAATGAGCCAGTCACAGCTTCCTGATGAGTTTGTTACCATTTGCTTGTGTGAAGGAAGAGATTAAGACAATTCTTGTGCATTCCTTCACTTCAGCTCTTTTGCCTGTATCCTTCCCTATGATTTTTCTTTCTTAAGGCCGAAATAATTGTGTTTTACCCATGTTTATATACAATCGTATTTGCTGAATGTAAAGTTCAAGAGTTAAAAGATAAGTCACCTCCTCTGCAGAGCATCATGGCCATGGCAGAGAGGCAGGGTGCTGCCAGTCAAATATATGGTTGCTGCTTATTTTGATTCCTACTTGGCTGCAGAGTTCTTCAGAATGGGCAAAAGTTGCTTCAGGAAGACAAAATACTTTATAGCTCTTGACAGAGTATGTTGTGGTGCAATATTTTGTGTGTGCTCAATTGTAGAGATGAATTAAGCTTATGGAGCTGGAATAAATGGTGTTTCCATCCACAGGGCAGGAGCAGGCTGGGGAGAAGTCCATTTGACTTCTGTTTCCATGCACACGATAGTGTTGTACATAGTGCAGATCTCTGATCTGCCTGAAGGTCACACTGCTGATTAATTAGGCTTAAATAAAATGAGCTCCTTCCCTAACTTTTTGGAAGCTTTGTTTCTGTAATTGGTATTACTGATATGCAGTTATGTCAAATAGGACTGGTGGAGAGAAACACCCACTGCAGAAGGTAAGATGGGTCGGAAAGCTACTGGAATTTCAGCTTTTCTTTCTTTCCTTTAGCATGGAGTTGTCCTTTGGCCCTATGAACAGACTCCTCAAAATGCCAACAGAGCCCCATGCACCACAGCTACCTAAGAGTGCCCTGCAGCCTAAGACTCAGGCTGTAATAACTTCAAGGGAAAAACTGTTGCTATTTGTCAGGTGTTTAATAGTGTGTGGGGGTGTGATGCTAAAAACAGTTGTTCTGATCAAGGCAGATGAGACAGCTGACTGTCACGAAGAGCTGCCCTGTTTCAGCATCAGAAGTGGAGCTATTTGGAGTCCTGTTTCTTGCTCCTCCCCAATAAAAGACCTGGCTGACAACTGTGAGACTCCTTGGAGAACATGGGGACTTTGCTCAAGAGAGTGTTTGGCTGGGAAGATTTGACCCAAGCATGAGAAGAGCCAGTTTCCAGTGGTTGGGGCCACTGCAGTGTGGGACTGGAGTTCACATCCTGGCTCTGAACTGAGTGCAGCAAGATGTGGGTTTGGCTCTCAAGGTTTTCTGGGGGGCAGCCATCTGGGCAGTGAAGTGACTGTTCCTGTCCCCTTCAAAGATGTTGTCACTGCATTCATCTGGGACTGTGGCTGAGGGGGAAGGGAATTCTGTGCCTGAGGCAGAGCCAGAATTTTGGGAGTGCAGGACAAGGCAGGACAGAGTACAAGCAATCAGGTGCTGCAGTGATGTGGAGGGGAATGGTCACACGGATAATGGGCACCCTTTGGGTACTCTTGCCACCAAAAGAAGTGGCAGTCGCCTCAGGGTGACTGGAATGATTTACTGGACTACTGCATCTATCCATGGGGCCCCCAATAAAGGAAGAACATGGACATTTTGGAGGGAGTCTGGAGGAGGCCATGAAGATGCTCAGAAGGGCTGGAGCACCTCTGCTATGAGGACAGGCTGAGAGAGTTGGGGTTTTTCAGCTTGGAGAAGGCAAAAGGGAGGGCTTATAGCACCTTCCATTGCCTAAAGGGGCTAAAATAGAGCGGGAGAAGGAATTTTGGCAAATGTATGGAGAGACAGCAAAAGAGCAAGGGCTTTAAACTGATAGAGGAGAGATTTAGATTGGATGTAAGGAAGAAGTTTTTTACAGTGAGAGTGGCACAGGTTGCCCAGAGAAGCTGTTGATGCCCCATTCCTGGATTTGGCTTGGAGCAACCTGGTCTGGTGGAAGGTGTCCCTGTGCATGAGAGAGGATGTGGAATGAGATGAGCTTTAAGGTCCCTTCTAACCCAAACTATTCTGTGATTCTCTCAAGCCCTTGTTGATGTGGTTGGCTTGAGTGGGGGGCTGACTTTGATGCCAGGGGTACCTTTCACCATCCTGCTGATGCTGTTGCTGCTGAACCAGTCGAAAGCCCTGTGTGGAGGGAGAAGAGGCAGCCGGGGGCTGATGCCCACGTGGCCTTTGGCAGTGTTGGTCATGTTAGAAGCTCATGAGAAGGTGTTTTCAGACCTGCACCTGCAGCTCTGGGAGTGTTCTTTGCAGAGAGGCTGTGAGGAGGAGGTGGGGGCAGCAGGTGACCGCAGCACAAGGGGCCCAGCACCCCAGGAAGCTCTGTCCCCAGCCCTGTGCCCTGCAAGCCTCGCCTCACCATGTCGGTGGTTTATATTTAGCTTTTTTTCACAGGTCTTTTAGTAAAGCACATTTCACTTAGGCTGTCAGAGGCTTTCTGTTTGGAGTATTTTCTGAGTAATGATTTGGTTTCTGGCCATTTTGAGCTTATAGGCAATAAACTCTGCAGAACGGATCATCAAGGGGGCCATTTGAGCTATTGAAATGCCATTAGAAAGTCTACTGATTTACAGAGTAATTCAATATGAAAAACATATCCCCTTACTGAAGTGAATAAGACTCCCACCCTTTCTTCACAAACTATCAAAGCTCCTTTGATGTTTTAGGCTGTAGCTATTGTGCTTTGCTAATACAGCCAAGAAACTGGAGACCTTTTGTGTAACCATGGAGAAAAAGATGAGCAGCAGAGTTACCACATGAAATGAGTTACTGGCAGCTTTTACGAGGACCTTGGATCAGCCGTCGCACCTTCTTGCCTCCCAGATTCCATCTTATTTAGGCATGCAGTTAAGACCATGCTGCAAATTTAATTTCTTCTGGAGACAATGAGCAATTTTACTCTGATTGCTTGCTCCACCCTTGTGCTATTTCTGGGGCTGTGCTGGACCCAGGCTGGAGTCCTGGATAACTAACCTGGCGCCATGTCCTGGTGGAGATCACCACGTGGTTGTTCCTGTCCCAAGCCATGCCCTTTTGCTGGCTGGTTGTGAGGGAAAGACCTGCTTTATAATAATGATACCAAAGATAAATGTGTATCTGAAACAAATAGCATCCAGAAGTGTCCAATTAACATTGCTAAGCCACTTAGGGTAAGCCAGACAAGCAACTATATTTCTGCAATGCCAATGATATTTTTGTATGCTTTGATATCATGAGATGTTCTCATCACTTAGGGAGGTCAATTACTGACGAAACCATCCTGCTTTAATTTAGAAGCCAGCACCATGAGCAGATGTGAGCCAGCTTTTGTCGCGTTAACGCGATGCCGTGTGGGAACAAGCATCCCTCAGCAGCTCCTGTGCTCTGATATTCAGTGTCCATCCTGAGCCTAAGATGCTGGAAAAAAATTGGTTTTTCACTGCCCCTGTAAGACCTTTTGTGCCCTTGTTGTGCTAGACCAGAGGCATCTAATCAATGTCCAGATCTATCCCGCAGGCTGCCAGAGCAGTCTGACCGGCTGATGGCCCCGCTCCCTGCGCTGCTCTGTCCTGGGGCTCCTCCAGTGTGGGGCAGGTTGCAGGCAGAAGAGTTGTTCTGCTAACTGCCAGGTTTTTTTTGGCTAGTCTTCCTTGTGAGACCCACTCCACAGAAAGCCTCTTGCTATCCAGCCCACCAGTGCTCTGTGTCCTGATGGAGAGATCCAGCCCTCAAGACAGAGGCAGGGGATGCCTGTGTCCTGTGTGACAAATGGTTGTCACACCCCGGGCTGTCTCCTCTGAGTACCACATTGCAAAGCAATTAGGCCCATCCTGGGGAAGATGGCAATCCTGGGCTGCAAAGCCACAGGGTGTTCGAGATGTCACATCTGGGATGAGATTTTCTCTTGTTGGCTGGACCTCCGTGGCTCTGGATGGGAATTTCTGTGCTCCATCATGTGGTGTGGACCTGCCCTTTGGGTCAGCACAGCTCACACTGCACTGAAATCCAGCTGCTGGGACTGTGCTTACCCAGGAGCTTTGCCAGTACAAGAAAAATGTTGTCAGGGGAAGAAGGAGGGAGGGAGGCATGACTCTGTTAGATGACATTACGTAAGGGCTTTTGCTTGGTGTTCACCTGCCCAGTTTTGTAAGTACTGAGTTTCATGAGTGAGTTGGTTGTATCAGTGATACAGTGGTAGCTCTCCAGACTCCCTCCAGGAGGGATCTCCTTTCTGTGGAACAGGCAGGAGATGAAGTATTAGTGCAGAAACACAAGTTGGGCAGCTTTAGTAGCTGACTTCAGTTTGTGAAATGTGAGATAGAATAAATCAATTTTTTTTTACCAACATGAAAATGCTATTTAGGCCTTAGCGGAATTTCTCTCTTAATTTTATTTTTTTGCTTTTTGTTGCAGTACAGATATTCCTGTCAAAATGGGGAGAGGAGGAAAATGCATCCATGCATGACACGTTTCTAAATGTGTGATTTGCTGTACAAGTGTTGCGTGTCTGCTGTATGTTTAAAAAAGATCAGTACAATCATTTGCAGTGTGAAATCACTTAACAGATCAGTAGAGCCCAGTAATCTCTCAGAATGAGGCGAGTGAGGGACAGGATGTGAGAAACAGGCTGTGTGTCTCTGCTGTCCCAGGACTTTACATCTAATAGTAAGAATCATAGTGGCAGATTATCTGATGATGTGCATTGAGGTGTTGAGGATAGATTTGAGGTGGTACCTCCATATCTGACACTGTGGTGTTTTTCCTGCCTTTCTCTCATATATTCTATGTCAGCCATTCTCAGAGACCGGATTTTTCACTTACCAGCTGGTCTCATTTGGTGTGAAAAACAGCTCATACCACTCTACAGCACCTCTGGTTTCTAGCTCTTCCTCACTCTCTGGCTTGCTTTGTGGTTTCTGTCTTGCCTTTGCTTGTTTCTTTTCTTTTTTTTTTTAATTCCTTGTCATTAGTCTGCATTTTAGCATTTTGCATTTTTCCTCATGGGTACGTTAAATTTTACTCCGTCATGTAAGCAAGACTTCCCTTGGAAATTAGAGTCTTCGTGTAACATCTCCACTTGCTGAATTTGGTGTCTTAAACCTCCTGTGATAGCAGTGGCGTTTTAGTTTGGGAATCCTTTTGTAATTTTTGGATAAAAAAATCTTTGCCGTCGTTCACAGCTTTATAGATGCTGTAGTAGGTTCAAGCAGGACCAGTCGTGGTGGTGCTGAGTGCTGTGGGTGTGAGTCAGAGGGAGAAGAGCACTCTCAGAGGGGTCATTTAGGGTTGTGGCAGCTCTCTGGAGCTGGCTGGCTCCACAGCCAGGATGGGAAAGAGCATGACAGTTTAACTACGACAGTAAAAGTCAGCATGGGATGTCTGTGCTCCAAAGTGCTTTTATCTGACAAAATAGTTGCAAATCAGTTCTGTCTCTGATAGCATTGGGGCTGGCTTGTCAATGTGTGGGTTAGTTCCTAGAGGGATTCTCTCCACCTAGACTGGTCAGTGTGCTCATCCCATGCTAAATGTATTCAGTTCTGGGCTTTGCTTCTTCAGAATAACAAAGGTTGTCTAAATCAGGAATGACTAATGAAAGACTAGCTTATCCTATTTGAATTCCTACTTTGTCCTGCATTTGCTTTCTTGATAAACAAGGACATACAGCTTTTTGGCCTTTTCCCCAAGACTGAAGAGCAGAGGAAAGATAGAGTTCCAAGTAGTGAAATTTGGGATTGATTTACTGCATGTTTTCTTCTGTCTCATGTATTTCAATTCTGTTAAATTTTACATGCTTTAAACGTTACCCTTCCCTCACATGTAAACTGGCACACACGTGAAGCTCTCAGTACCTCACTTCTTTCTGGCATCAATTTTTTATAACCTCAATGTGAAAGTTTATCACTTGTTTTTAAAAAAGTTTACCTTTGTCTTCTGTGAGATTCCAACAGACCAGGAGCCTGGTGTTTGCTTCTGCTGTTGCTTGGGAGGTTTACGTCAGTGGATTCCCCATGGCTTCGATGGAATTACGCTGCCAGCTTTGCACTGGCTAATTGGGAGAAGAACAGGACATGTTTCCTTCCCCCTTCTTGCATGCAACAAGAGTTGATAATGATGGCTGAGTTGTACATTATTTATTAGACACAACGAGTGCCCGTGGTGCTCTGAGGAGGAGGAAGGAATTGGCTTCTGTCAATGAGTTTATTATCTAGGTCATTCGCAGACCGAGGCATCTCACATTAATATATTCAATGAAAATTTATTCTCTAAGGCAGTTTGCTCATGAGCCTGGAAGAAAATATAACTGTGTGAGGAAAGTGTTCCCACGTGGTCCAAATCCATGGTGGGATTTCTTGTCAAAGCTGCTCATTGGAACACACCGTTAATACAAGAGCTACAGAGCTTTGTGTAGGGTGAGCCTCCAACTCCTAATAGGGCTTGGTGGGAGTATTGCTGCTGATAATCAGTTTTCTACATGGAGCCCCATGTTTATCACTTCATCATCTGTTTACTCAGTAGCAGTAAAAAGTCCAGCTTTGGGTACTTCCCAAGAACTGCTTACCAGACTGGCTTGTGAGGGAGAGCGATTTACTGGAGATTATTAAAAATGACCCTGCAGTCAGTTTCTTTATTTAGAAGTTCCTATCCCTTGTTCCTGATGTGGCAGCTAAGAAGAAATGCTGGTTTATTTAGTCATCTTGAACATAATGGGATGTAACTGTGGTCATTTAGTAGTTACTCTACAAGCAACTAAGCTGTTCTCAGTTTAGAGTGGAGCAGAACTGGGTGGAAAACATAAGCCATCTTCCTCTCAAAAATTAGCCCCTGTTACAATAATCCTATCAGTACCTAATGATAGTAACTCATTTTGACCAGCTTTCACATAATTAGCTCGAGTAATAACTAGCCTGTCTTGCCAATAGAGATGATGTTTTCCCCTGTTTCCTCGATTCTAAAATGGAACATGTTCCGCTTTCTTCTTGCTGAATGGTTTATCAAAACCTAGATCTTCAAATTCACTTTGCTCATGTGCAAGAAAGGAGCAAGGTCTAGAGCTGTTCTCATGAGCCCAGATAGTGGAGCTTTCTTCTTTCCCTTTGAGGGACAAAAAGGGTATGATGTAGGCAAAATAAATGGTACAGAAGTAGATAAACGTTTCTTTGGTGCATTTGCACAGGTTGAGGGTGAGATCTACCTAAAGGACAGTGGAACCCCTCCATATTTACTGTTAAGGAGCTCTCTGCAGGCCAAGACTCACTGTATCCACATCTTTAGGGCTTGTCATCCTCTGGGAGTGACAGTGTTGAAATGAAAAGCAGACTCCTGGATTCTAGAGGATCAGGAATAATGCATCAGAAATCCAGGCTATGCTGCACATCCTCACAGAGTGTTTTTCAGCCCCCTGTAGGCAAAACAGGTTCATGTGCTAGTTATGACCTTTCCATCTGGGCTAATATAATACTTATGAAGTCATCCAGTGAAGGAAGGAGTTTTGTGTTAAAATGTGATGGAGCACTTCTCCAGCAGGCCTGTGACTTGTGGGCTCTGGCAGTTTGTACAGGGCAGATCTAGGAAGGCACCCAGCAGGTTTTTGCCCTCCTCTGCCCCATGGGCAGTCCCTGTGCAGCAGGAGAGGTGGTGAACTTCCTGCTTGCCTCTCTGCTTCTCGCCTGCCCCATTTCTCAGCTGAGCTTGCTGAAGAAACCATCAGTCAAACACCAGGCAAGTCAGTGTGGGGGGCTGTTCATTGTGGTTTTGGAGCTGTGTGAAAGCAACCGTCCATTGTGCTGCCTTTGCAGAGTGGTGGTGGCCGGAAGAAGGGGCGGGAGCGGAATTTTGGGGCAGCTGGGGCCCTTAATCTGCTTTTGGTCGAAATGTGATGCCAGGATGGCTTGTTCCTGTATTTTGTATCTACCAAAGAACTTGGTTAATGATTTGTCAGTTTATGGAATCACAGAACGGTTTGGGTTGGAAGGGACCTTAAAGGTCATCAAAGTTCCAACCCCTGCCATGGCAGGGACACCTTTCCACCTGAACAGGTTACTCCAATCCCAGTCCAGCCTGGTCTGGAACACTTCCAGGGATGGGGCAGCCACAGCTTCTCTGGGTGACCAATGCCAGTGCCTCACACCCTCACAAGGAAGGCTTTCTTCCTAATCTCTCATATTTACCCTCCTTCAGCTTAAACCATCATCAACCCTGTGCTTTCCCGGCAGTTTCTGATGACCACTGTTGGCCACATACCAAGCCCTGCGCTGAGGTTACCTGTCCTCTGCTGAAGGGATGTTGGGAGCCGTGGCTGCTCTCCTCTCTCTCTCTCTCTCTGGGGTGTGAGCTGCTGTGTGTGGCTGCACATCTGCAGCAGAGCAGGATGTTCATGCTGTGGTGTGGAGCTGCCTGTGAACGCTGGCGTGCCGTGGCACAGACAGGACACGATGCACACTCGTTTCGGTTCTTGCTTGGCGCTGTGTCTAGCAAGGAGAAACCCTTTTGGCTGGTTATGTTCTTTCTGGTTAGTGCTATCTTGGTTAAAATTCTTAGAATTAAAAGCTTCAGAAGTTTTGAGAAGGAGCTTAGAACAGAGAATTGAAGCTATATCTAAAATCGTCACTTGATTCATTTTAGAATTGCATGATTCTGATTTTTGTCGAGAATAATATTGCAGGATCTGAGTGGATTTCTTCAGAGAGGAGCAAAGATCATTCAAGTTGTCACATGTTTTGGCTTATGTGAATGTGATCTAAGAAGGTTTCTGGTGTGCCCTTGCAAGTTTGTCATTTCCCATTGTCATGGAGAAAGCTGTGTCTGTGATTAATACGAGGTCACTGGTGTTATTTCTATATATAAATAAGCTTAGTGCAAAGAGACTTGCCTCAGCAATGCATATGCAGTACTCATTGTTTTTAAGCAATGTACTTCTTATTTTAGTAACGTTTTTGAAGCACCTGTTCCTGTTTTGAACGTGAACATTAGGTGAGAAGACTAACTGAGCTTGCAGGTTTTGAGCAGCCCTTGGTTTCCCTGTGTTTGGCTTCTGGAAGATTGCTCTGAAAACATCTTTGTGACCTCAGAAAAGCTCATCAGTGTTTTCTCAGTATAAGTTTTGTGGTTCATTTCTAGGTTGACTAAACTATCTTTTTATGTTAATAGTTCTGGTCATAAGAAATTTCATTTGCAGAAAAATTTGCAGATCTCTCATCTCTGGAAGTGTTCAAGGCCAGGTTGCAGCAGCCTGGTCTAGGTAAAGTATCCCTGCCTGTGGCAGTGGGGTAGGAATGAGATGATCTTTAAGATCATTCCAGAACAAACCATTTTGTGATTCTATAGAATTTGTGTTTGCTGGTTTTTGTTTTTGGTTTTTTTTTTTTATTACTCCAGCTGCAGAAAAATATGCTGCTCCAGTGCCTGATGTTTTTCACTGTCATCAGTAAGAAAAGGAATTTTTTTTCTTTTGCATATATATATTTTAGCCAGTAAATGGGTAGTTGCAAAATTCGGTACACCTATAGCATTTCTTCTCACTGCATCTCTGACAATATTAAGCAAGTGTTTCCACAGGAACAGTGCTCTTTACAATAGACAGTGTTGTGGCTTGCTTCAAAGCCACAGCCAGAACATGTAGGTGTTTGAAGAGTACCAGATCTTTCCATCTCTCGCTGTGAATTTTCCAGTGGGTCAGTACTTCTTCAGACTTTCTATGTCAGTATCTGAAACCACCCCCCCTGTTTCGTGTTGCTCTGTGTGGTAATGCCCCAGAAGCCTTTCAAACTCTGCTGGGCTGCAAGAGGAGTTTTTTACAATCATGAGAACTCACAGTTTGTGGTGCACCAAGATCTAGTCAGCAGCTCCAGTTCAGGATCAGTGTTTCAAGGTCAGGCTGGATGGGGCTTGGAGCAATCTGGTCTGGTGGAAAGTGTCCCTGCCCTTGTCAAGGGGTTGGAACAAGATGATCTTCAAGGTCCCCTCCAAACAAAACCATTTTATGATTTTTTTTAAGTTTTTTTTTTTTTCAATCAAACTCCTTGCTACTGTAATCTTATCTTAGGTATTTTATTATCTTTCTTAGGGAACTGTGTTTATAATAATTCTCTTCACTGAATGTGGGGCAGTCATTAAAAGGGACTGGATCTCTTAATTTACTTCCCTCCAAGGTGGTTGCTGAGAGGACAGGAACTGAGTGGCTTCTTGGCTTTGTATTATAGGGCTTGGTAAATCTTAAAGAAGGCAACTGATTTGACTTTATTTTCAGGGGAAATAAATGCTGTCCTAGGGATTTCTGTCCTCAGCTGGTGAGAATTAAGGTGCAAGACTAAAAATAATGTGACTTTTCCCAGAGTGAATAAAATCTTGCTTTGGGAGTTATGGGAATGTGTCCCCCCATGCAGCAAGGGCTGTTTGTCAGCAGGATGAGGAGCATGAGGTCCACATTAGCAGTGCCACCCAGGTGGGGATGTGCTTTTCTCCAGGAGGGAATTTGTACTTTAAACACATTAGTGTGCTGGAGCTAAAAGCATGTGTGTTTGTTTATAAAACACATGCAAGACTCTGGCACAGATAAAATGCTAGGCCTTCCATTCACAAAGAAACTAACCATTTGTTAAGGAGGGAACATGATGGCAGTTGTCCTAAACATGACTGGCTTTGTGAGTGAGCCTGTGCTGCTCTTGGCTTAGCCAGGATTGCCATGTGCTGGGGCTTGTGGCATTCCTCAGAAAAAGCTTTTTTTGAAGAGCAGAAGGTTTATCTCCAGGTTTTTGGGTGATGTTGAGTTTTGAATGGGTAATGTGGTCAGCACCAAGTTATGTTCTTGATTGACCTGTGAGCAAAACCACTCCAACCATGTTCTAACCTTTTCCTCTACATACCCTTTCTGGGTGTCTCCACCCTCTGGTTTGTTTAATCCAAGGTAAATCTTGGTCACATTGGTTCCTCATCTTGAAACCACACTTTGGAAAGGGAAAAAGAAATTCTGAAAAGGGGAAATACGTGATGGCGTGCTGCTGGAAGGTGCCAGCAAGCTGCCTGTCAGCTTGCAGTTGTACAGAAAACCCTGGAGAGCCTCCTGTCCTTCAGAGGGAGGCTGGGTCAGCTGAACAGCACATCCCAGTGACACGGCACCTCGTCACCATCCGGTGGCTTGGGAAGGCTGGAGGCCAGTGCTGTTCAGCTCCTTCCTGGCTCAGCCTAATTGCTGGAGTCACAGCTGTGACTTTATGGTCACAAGTGGGTAGTGAGATCATCTCTCTCATGAGGTAGATGAGGAAAACTGTAATCACAGACTTGATGGGGCTAAAAATTGCTTAGTCTTGGACAGTCTGTCTCTTATTGTAATGCTTGGCCTCAGGATTTCAGGACAATTTTTTTTTCCTTATTTTTGGTACCGATATCCAACCCGCTGTCCTTCCCCATGAAAAACCTCGCCTCTGCACCTTTTTTTCTAACTGTTGTTTCACAGAAATACTTTAATTGTACTCTTCCATCATCCCCACAAAAAAAACAAAACACCAACACAAAAACAAAAAACCAAACCCATAAACAAAACCCACTCTACAAATAGGATGTGATCTAACTTTGCAAAGCGAATATTGGCAGTGGCGTGTCCTTTCTGGGTGTTGTCAGCTGCAACCTACATTCTTTTTGCTGCCTGAAGACTTGATTGTGGCTCCCAGCACTGGACCTCGTGGGATTGGAGCAGAGACATGAGCAGTAACATCTGGACACCAGGAGCAAGCATCATACCTTCAGGAATGCTGGGGGAGTGCATGCCGTGGCACTCCTTTTTTTTTTTCGTACCTTTGGAAACATCTAATTGGCTATGCAGCCAGAAACTGCTGCTGCTTTTACATGATGTTCTGGGATGTGTGTACCAGGGATATGGAGCAATCCCACAAGTGGTTGGCAGGAAATGGGAGAGGGAATATGTGGGCTAAAGTGCTTTTAAACCCCTGTTTTCATCTTTCCCTGTGTCCCAAGCAGGTTCTGTCCTGTGAGATGCCACCCATATTTGATAGTTTACTTTTCATCCTTCTCAAATCATTGGGCAGATCATCTTGCAGCATGGAGAGGGGATGTGGTGCATTAATACTGGCTGGGTATAAATGTTAGTCCTTAATAATTTCAGTGCTAAGAAACTGCCAGGTGAGGAAGTGAGAGGAGGAAGAAGGAAGTCGCTGTGATTAATTCCAGATCTAGGAAGAATTATCAGAGCTGAAGTGCTTAGGCTTCCCCATGATGTTACAGCCTATGCTAAGGCTGAAAGTTGCTGGATTTAATCTCTCCTTTTTGTATCCTCACTAAGGATGACTAATGGGACTAATACTTTAAATGGGAATGTGAGCTGTGTTGGGTGCTGTACTTCTAAAGACTGGCATGCCCCTGAGATGTGCCATTTGAAATCTTAGATTTTTGCCAGAAATATTGCTGATAACTTGATCCTGCACACAAATTAATTCATTGTGATGCTGACAGGGGTGGTGGTGTGTGCCTCTCAATGCACTTAGCTCAAGGCTTTAAAGTCACTGAAAAGACTGAGCGCTCTGGTGCTTTGGAGCAATTTACTCTTCTTGATGTCTGGACCTCTGTGGAGTCCAGGTACAAGTTGTTTTTGTGGGTTTTGCTGAGTTTCCCTTGCACTTTTCCAAGCAGTGTGGCTGCTGTGCAGTGGGCTAGGTCTGGTTTTTGAAGACCCCAAGCCCTGTTTCTACCTGTGCTCCTGCCATCCCCATACACTGCTTTCCTTTTCTGTAAAGCTGATGGTGTCAGATGTGCTCGGCACCCAGAGGGGCTTTGCTGCCTTTGGCTGGAAAGGTGGGGATGTGTGGGATGTGTTTGATGTGGGTGATGTGTTTGGAGTGCACGATCCATGTGCAGCTCCTTCCCTCTGTCGCGTTGGCTTCAGGAGAGAAACGGCACCAGTGCTGTAGGAACATGACACCTGGGTGACAGCCTGCACTCTGGGCCTTCCTGAAACTTCTACATCCACTTTTTAGGGTTCCAGCTGTCCCCAGAGCAGTAAGGATCAATAAAGGTCTTTTCAACACTTGGTGTGGAAGGGAAGGAAAAAGGAAGGTGCCTGTAAATCAAGCCCTCTGCAGAGCTCTTGGTTTGCATCTGTGCCTCTGTGTTGTGGAAGCCCATCTTCCTGGCATCGAGATGCTGAGCACATCTCACTGCAGAATTCTTCTTTTTTAGTTTTTCAGTGCTCATCATTAGTGGTCAAGCATCATAAATAACTGAACTTTTCCATCAGATTGCCTTTTGCTGCACCACCAGGACTTAACTTTTAACTGTTGGTAAAAGGATGGTATTTGGCTCTTCAGTATCTGACAGAAATGGTTGGAGTAGGAGAAAGTTGTGACCTTTCCCCTTTCTACCTGAGGTGTTGAGAAATTTGATGGATTTTATCTCGGGGACTAATGGATTTTAATGGTTCATGATCTCATCTGCTGTGGCCTGGTTTTAGAAAGAAGAAAGAGCTATTGGACAAAAATGGAAAAGCAGCAGTACACCAAATGAATTACATGTAGTAGGAAGATATTTTAAAAATAGTGACACACCTAATGGAGACTCAAATGAGAATAATTTCTCAGAAGTTTAGGATTATGCAATAAAGCCTATGAATAATGAGAAAATATTTCCCAGCACTGAACAGTGGGGAACAGCACAAGTAGGTGAGTGAGCAAAGTTCTGGGGAGACAGCTGCAGAGGGGTCTTTGTATAGTGATGCAGCTGGTTTAGGGGTCCCTGCTCCTTGGATTGGATCCCTGAACAGGGTTTGGAGGCTTTGCCTGATGCTCTACAACCCAATGGATGGCCCCCATGTTGCCCCTAAGAGCTGTCCTGCTGTAGCTGTGATGGTCCCTGGGCAGCCAACAAGAGTGTCCTGGACACAGAACCTCAGACCATGTGCAGACTGTGCTGCTTAATGTAAAGTCATAAATGATTCATAAAGTCTGCCTAGATTTGTTAGGGAGGTTAATTAAAGCTGAAGGTGAATGCTGTGCCTTGGAAGACTTCTCAAGACTGAGAGAACTGTTGTTGCTTCTCTGCCCAATCTTTTTGTTTCTCCTTCTGTATTTTTGCCTGGTGCCTGTTCTGTTCCTCTCTGGGCCCAACCCAGGTCTGTGGTGTGCACTGGGCTACCTGGGCTTGATTTTTCACTGTCCTTTCCTTCCTGGGGGACACTGCCTCAGTGCTAAGCTCAGCTATGTCACTGCCTTACTTTGAGCTCTGCTCAGCACCTCATCGTGGTGGCCTTTGGAATGTTTCCATGTGGGAAGTGCTGCTGACTTGCCTACTTGGCACCAGTCAATGAATTTATTTCTTTATTGCTGTAAATAGAAAAAGTGGCACAATTTCTTGGGTTTTCTGCCAAGTTATATTGGGTTCATGTAGGAGACACAAAATACTCTTGTTGATAACCTCCAGATCCTGCAGATAGAGGAGGGCAATTCCTGTGTTGTGTGCTCAGTGATAAACCTAAAACCTGAGCTGTCAGGATCATCCCTTTGCAACTCCTGCTCTACAACTATTGAAAGATTTTTGTTTTGCTGGTGATAACTGGTTGCTGAGGTTTATTGATATGTTGTCACTGTTAATTGTGTGGAAATAGAAGATTTTTGTTGTTTGTTGGTCAATGCTCCAACGTCCCCTCAAGAGAGAGACCCTGTCCCACTTTCAGCCTCTTTTACCTGCAGTTCCACACAGAGGTGTGTGCAGGCAGATTTCCATACCTTGCATATGCAAAGCTGATAGCCTGATAGCAGCTACTGAATGTGAGCATGGGTGTATTTGCTGTAATCAAGTGTTCAGACAGCTGAAAATGAAGCCCTTGCATTTGCCATCCTTTAATTTAGTGGTCCTGCATTGATGTCAGTATTTGCCTTTGGGAAATAAAGGTAATCTGTGATTTTCCTTCCCATCCCTTAACAGAAACTAGCTGTAGGAGGAAGACAAGAGGAGTTGGAAGGAAAATAAAGTGATGGACTGGACATGGTGGTGTTTGGCACGGTGTTACAAAGATGTATGGTGAATAATTAAGGTATAATTGTGCTCAGCAGAGCTAAGGCTCTGCTTGTATGTGCTTGTGGTAGGGAAAGGCAGCATCCATCCTGCCCATGTGATTGTGGTTTCACACGGGCTGTGGGAGGGAGCTGGGGAGCTCCTGCCCCTTCTCCCTGCAGGGGCTGCTCAGGGAGGCTCAGAGCAGCCTTTTCTCTCTGCCTGACATCTCCCCTGGCCACCATGTGCTGTCACTGGGGTGGTTCCAGCAGCTTTGCTGTTCATGGCAGCTGACAGAGTCCTCCCACGCTTGGCATGTGCTGTGCCCTCAGGAAATGGACCCTCACTGGTCTGGGCATCCTTCACGTTTTCTTCTCAACCCATTTACCAGCCTAGCCATTTCTAGCCCCACACTTTTTAGAGGTTGTGGATGAAAGCTCTCCTCTGTTGCAGACTCCAGTGTGTACATGACATTCTTAGACTCTCTCACGTCCCTCCCCATTTTGTTTTGAATTTCACTTAAATTTCTAAAGGAGTGGGTTCCTACTCAGTGATGGTACTGTTGGTATCAGTGCCTTGTCTTTGAGAAACTTGAGTACCATGGGATTTGTAAACAGGCAATTGGATGTTCTCCCCCTGCCTCATAACTTGGGAATAAAAGGTAAAAAAATCCCTCTGGAGAGTTGTTGTTGTTTTTATTTGAAAATATTAGGTTAAAAAAAAACATAATAGTCCCTGAACCAGTTGTGTCTGCGTTTCTCTTTTTTTTAACTTTATAACATTAATTTTTTTTCAAATTATGCTAAAGAGCATCTTCCTGCAAACATTACTTGTAAATCATTCATTGCTTTAGAGGTATTTCTCAAAAGCAATATAAATTGCTGTAATGCCACAGGAGCAGGCTCTAGCTCCTCCTTTCAAAAGTTTTGTTGGTTTTTTGTTTTTTTTTTTTTTTTTTAAAATTTGAAACCTCCTTTTTTATCTGTATTATGTTTGTAGCTCTTCAAGCAGGTTTTCCTGGCAGGAATTTTCACAGGGTAAATAAATCTTGTTGCTACCTCAGCAATTCTCCTGTAGAGGTGGGTAATCTCTTGGATAAAACCAGACTAAAATTGACTAAAGAGTCCAGGATTGGCTAAGAGTCATTAGTTATGCATGCTTGTTCATTGCTGGTGCACAGCTTATAATTAGGCAGGTTGAACAAAAACAAAAGTAATATTTTAAGCAGCTGTCCTGAAACAAAAAATCGGAATGACAATATTACAGTAATAGCTGGAATAACTGGTTCTAGGAGTTTTGAGAGAGACTGACTTTCCAGCCATGTGTGAGTTTAGCTGCAGAGCATTGAACTTTATTCAGGTGAGCTGTGAGGGCTTCAGCACTCAGGGTGCGTGGACCTGCTGGCTGCAGGGGGGATTGGCAGCCTTTCCCAGTGCTGTCCATCTCTGCCCCTGGCACCTGCACTGGCAGTTACTGCCCTGAGCACTTGCCAGCCTTTGCAGCAATAAGAAGAGACTCAGTACCCGTTGTGTGTGTGTTGGCTTTTGGGTGGTTGGTTTTGTTTTTGTTGGTTGTTTGGCTTTTTTTTTTTTTTGGCACCCTAATTTGAATCTTTAAAAATGCATGCTGTGCATTTGTAGGAAAAACACTTTAATGTGTTGGTCTGGAAATGCAAAATGCCCTTTTTACTAGACAGCCCTGAGGATTTTCAAGGGTGTCTGACTTGATAGACAGGTGTCTGTCAGCCTCAAAAAGTATAAGAGGGACTGATTAATCCAGACACCATGTATATGGCTGAGAAAATTGCCATTTGACCTGTCCAAGGAGATGCTACCTTATTGAAATACAGAAAGATCTGACATTCCATAAGCATGATCTGGTAAGAGCTTAAACAAGGAAGATGGCAAGAAATAACTAGAGGCATGTGAAAAACCAGCTTTAGCCCAACCCAGACTTTGAACTCTTTCGACTGAACAGAGCCTTGGGAATTGCCTCTACAAATGACTGATTACATATGCAGTTCTGTTAATTAAAATTAAAAATTATGTAGGAAGTCAAAAGATATAGCTACTTGTTTAATTAAGCTAATGAAGTCCCTAGGTAGCTTTTATATTTGCTTTACTCACTGCAAGTGTCTGGCCTGTTCTGTTTTTGAAACCATGTCAGCACTGACATGCCTTAGAAAAAGGCTGTACTTCTAGGATGCTTCTGGATTGTGCCTGTGGGAAAGGAAGGACGGGGCAGCAATGGGAGAAAGGATGTTCCAGGCTCCAGGGTAAACACAGTCATCTTTTGTGTCTGATTGTCTGATCCAAACACAATAAAAAGATTCCCACTGATTCTGATGTGCCTCAGATCAAACTTCCCCGACTCGATTATCTGTTGTGGGGATGGGAGGGGGGGAAAAAAAAATCTTGTAAACTTGTGCTTGCGAGATTTAATGCTCTTGCCAGGTGCAGTGTTAAAGGTGTATCTTCATCCTGCAGGCCCACCTTATCTACCTCATCTTGATTTTGGAGAATGAGCGACTTGCAGGCAGGCACCCTTTGGATCTGCCTCTTCCCATCCTTTCCCAGGGGCAGGCTGGGCTCTCTCCCAGCCCAACTCACTATACCTGCTCTTCAAGTTCAGTGGATGCTTCGCCTGGGTGTTGATATGTTGCCTGAGAGATTACCCTCCTTCTGAATTTGTTTTCCAAACCTCTTCCATTGATGAATCACGCATGACCAGTTTTTATTATGAAGGCATGTGGTTAAGGAGCTCTGTTTTGGTCTTCCTGCATCTGTTCCGCTCTTGAACTGGCTTCGTTTTTTGTAATGCAGAGAAGGGAGAGTAAATAACACCTGCCCTGTTGTTGGGAACCATGTGAGCACAGCCCTTTTCTGGGGAAGGTGTGTGAGGTGGTTGAGTGGGGCCCCTCCTTGTGGGAAACCAGTCCCTGGCAGCTCCCTTTGAAGTCACGTGGAGCAGCGCGATCCCGGCAAGTTCAGGCATGGGGCACCCTGTGAGTGGTTTGGGTTAGGAGTGGAGTTCCTAACTCCCAGCACGCTGTCCTGGCAAAGGCTTGTGGAATGTCATGAAGCCGTGGCTGAACTCATCATCCTTACCTGCTCGTTTCCAGCTCGCCTGCCAAAGTCCTCCAGTGCTTGTTTTCCCTGGTATGACCGTGAAGTTCAACAGAAGTTAAAGTGTGTGCTTAGCTCTGGGCCAAAATCCTGTGCTGTGCTCACAGATACAGCTGAACTCCAGCAGTTGATCTTTTCCACTTCTTGTGCTGTGGACAAATGTGCTGCCTTCATTTCCTTGAGGGTGACTAAAGGATTTACTACACTGATAAGCACGCTTTCCTCTCCCAGTGAGCTAAAACTTGGCCAAGTTACCTCTAAACCAGCCAGAAAGTCTATGTTTTTCCTCCTGGTTCTTCCCTGGGGGACTAGGCTGAGGGTGAAAGTGCTGGAGAGAGGGGAGGGTGATGATTGTTTACAGGTCTACCTGCCAGTGGTATGGTGCTGCACACCACCAGTTTAGTTGGATTTATTCTGAGATCACTGCCCCTCACAGCATTCACAGTATCAGGCATGCATAGAATTTCATACTTCTCCTTTGCTCCCAATACAACAGGACTTTCCTTTGGCTTTGATACTAAGCCTTCCAGGCACAAGCCTGTGATTCCCTAAAATAAAGTTATGCTGTGCCAGATGGATCTTGGCATTAGGAAACTTTTCTCTGTACGTATTACTCTTTGATGATTGTGTCAAATACATATGGATAGTTACATTCCTGTATCACTTATCTCTTATATTGTGATGTAGGAGTTCCCCGTGAGTATCATCTGTGCTGCCTTCAGGCTGTTGAGTTTCTCTGAGCCTCTCCTGCTTTCTTTAAGAAAGAATGTCAGTTGCATTGTTGACCCAAACTGATTTCATGGTCTGCTTTGGGCTTTAATAAATCTGTTAAGATAAATACTGTGACACCCTGCTTCTCTGTAAAAATGTAGGGATTTTACCTTTAATGTCAATGCTGGGAAATGAAAAACAAGAAGTGAGGAGCAAAGCTTGGTGTCTGCATGGTGCTTGTGTTACACCCACGCTGCTGTTGGGAGGCTGGATCCCGAGGGTGCTTGCTGGTGCTGGCAGGTACTGGCATCACTGGAGCTGTGCCAGTGTGGAGTCAGGGCTTGGGCTGCCAGCCCAGGTAGGGTTATCCCTTCCATGGCTGGAGGGCCAGTCCTTTGGCAGCTGCTTCCTTTTGAAGTGCTCAGGTCTTAAGTAACAGAACATGGTGAGAAGCCCTCTCCGTCTGTGAAAGGAGGTGCTGGTGGTGGAAGTGCTTTGGTGACTGGAAAGATTGACGGAAGGCTTATACCAAGAGTTCCTCTATTTGGGGATGTAGTGGGGTACCAGAGCCCTGCTCTGTGGGTCTCTGATTTCAGGTGGTTCTGGGCAATTTCTGCGTGCCCAGCTCTGGCTGTAGTTGCTGGGTCGGCAGAGTTTCCTGAAGCGTGTGCTACAACTGTGGCTGCACTGCGAGGGTGAGGCTGAGGCTGAGGGTGTGAAGATGCTGCTGAGGGTGTGAAGCAGGGGCAGGAGTACAAGGGGCCGTGCTGCAGGGCTGCCTGAGGTCACCCCCAGGGCCCGAGCGAGGCATTTGCTGTTCACACCCAGCTCGGGTCCAGCAAGTGTGAGCAGCTCCCAGGCGTCAGCTGCTGCCAGCACGAGGCCACTCCGGTGCTGGGGACATGGCTCAGGGTGTCCCCGTGATGGTGGGAACCACGTCCTGTCAGGCAGCTGCTGCTCTTGGGGAGCTGCTGCTGTTTCTCAGGCCGGCTCACATCTGTGGTCAGACATTTTCCTCTCAGGGTTTTAGGTCAGGCGTTATTTTCTGTTTCCGGTATGTTCCACGTGTCTGAGAGTTATCTTAGATACAGAGTTGGCTGCTACTTAGCTGGACAAATTAATCCTTAATGGAGATCACAGCAAGGCCAAAAGCCAGACTTTTCCCTCTATTCTGTAATTATTTTATTTCATTCAATTGTATGTTATCTTTTGTTGCTCTGTTGCTATCACTTTAAGACTAGAGAAGCACTTAAGACTGTCGGATTTAAACTCTTGTCTTGGACAAGAATTCCCCATTGGTCCTGCATCCATCAGTGTTGGTGTGCCAAAGTTTCAGCAGTTCCTGGCATGCTGGGGCTTCAGCCTCATTTTGGAGCCTTTCAACTATAATTTTTAATTAGATCCCCCTTAGATGTTCTGTAAGAAGATACTGAGTGTAGCTCAAGTCCTCTTGGCTGAGTGCTCTTGGACTGTGGTACAACATGAGCACAGCTGCTTGCTAGGTGTAGGGGATTTGACTGGTCTTTAATCTTGGAGTCTGGAGGGGAGAGAGGTTCTTTTATATAACCCTCATAAATCTCCTGCTATTGCTTTCTGAATTAGTTTGTCTCTGTTTGGTAAGACTGCTACAGGCAGAGGACTGTGCTGTGCTGGGGGCAGAGGAATCCTTTTAGCAGAGATGGAGAGCAGGGTGTGTCAGGACTTTGGGCCAGTTTTTGTCTGTGCCCTGTGTTGAAGGTAGGTGATGCTTTTGTTGCATCTCCTGGCCTCATCCCAGATGCTTAAGTCCTGACAATCCTTTGCTTCTAAGACCAAGGAGCAGAGGATTTATTCCACATCCCACCAGAGATACTGTGTGTCAGAAGAAGGGAGGAAGGATCCTCTTTGTCAGTGTGGAAGCAGCAGTCTGACATATCCTGTATGGAGACTGGCAGGAAAATCATTAGCACTGAAGAATGATTTTGGAAACCTAAGTAAGTAAGGATTTTTCCATAAGACCTGAATTCTTGGTATCCCATAAATCAATTTGCATGATTATATGTTTTTACATATTTTGGAAAGAACCATTTCTTTACAAAGCTGCACATCTCTCCAGAGAACTGAAATTTAGGCAAAAATGATGCATGATATTGCTGGAGTTGAAATCTGTTTGGGGAATGTCTTCAATATTGATGGAGACAGAGGGCTGTTCAAACATAACTTCCTAAAACTAGTGTAATATGCAGTGCAAACAAGCACAAAAATTAATATTGAGTCAAGGCTAAATATTTGCTTTAAATTTTCCCTGTGAGACTGACTTTAATTTTTTTTTTTTTTTTAGTGGAGAATGTAGTGTCCATAAAATCAGCATTTTGGTAGGATTTTCCCCCAAGCAGTTGTAGCTTTCCTGTTTTGTGTCCCACTGCTAAAAGTGGGTGTGTGGCACCTCAGAACTGTAGCTGGAATCACGTGAATGAGATGTTTGCTCATTCTTTTTCCTGAAAATATTTCTTCTGCTCATTGTAACAAATTCCCAGCAGTTTAAATAAGAATTTCTCTACTTCTGCAACAAATTGTGGGCTAGGGAAATGTATGGCTGTCTGTGCTTCCCCTCCACTTCCCCCAGAAGGCTGTTTTTCCTGGGCTGTGTCAGCATTCTGTACTTTAACCCCGCAGAATCAGCCCAGCTCAGACACCTCCTCCTGCCTACAGCTCTGCAGGTGCTTTCCTTCCATTTCTACCTTGGCTGTTTGGCTCCTCTTCAGGGCTCACCTTTCTGGTTTTCCAGAACTTTGATATTATTGTCTGTTTGGTTGGTGGCAGCGGCGTTTTTTTGGAAGCCACAAGCAAATGTGTGGGTCAGGGGTGGTCCATAGCCCTTGCTCGGGGAGCTCAGGTTGATGTTTGTTTGTTTCAGTGCTGTGCTGTGTGTTTACACTGGAGAGGAATCAAAGGGCTCGCAGGGAACGCTGTGTCTTACCCCTGGAATAGGAGGCAGCCTGAGCTCATCACCCTGTGGTTGTACAGCAGGAGCAGGGAGGGTTTGGATGAGTAATCTTTATTCATTCCCCCAGAGAGCTCCATTTTCAAAACCCCTGTTCTGCACAGGTGACTGATACCCACGAGCTGTGAAGCTCCTCTTTGCTAATTTTAACCTTGAAATTTGTGGGAAATTCAGGGGGTGACGTGTTTCTTCTTTTTTTATTTGTTTTTTTTTAACTGAGATTTTTGTGTGACAGCCTGACTCAAACTCAGGAATCCTTAGCTGTGATTTTAGCTGGTAAGAAAAAAAAAAAACAGAAACAAAAACAACACCAAAAGCAAGACCTTTATTAAAATTGTATCTCAAAACGAAAAATCTACTCACCAAAAATTAAATGCTTTCTCTCAAGGACAGGCCGACTGACACTGGGATTGAATCTCTGATCCCTAAAATTATGTTCTGTATTTCTATCTCTATCTAATTTAGATTAAACGACAAGAAGTCCTTAGGTAACAGCACTAGCAGTTTTCTATTTCCTATGGTTTAAGGCCAGAAGGTGATTTATGTAAGAAATCAGCATTTGCCTGGGCCATGATGGTATTTTGAGAGACTGAAACAATTTCACTGAGATAAAATATAATAGAGAGGAAATATCCATGTAATTCTCGAAACAGATGCACATTGATCTTTTCAGAGAATTTAGTGTTAGTCCTGCTTCATCTGTCTCACAAATTGGAACACTATTAAATGTATTTTATTTTTTTAAACTTCTGTTTCCTCTAGCAAGATGAAGATTGTTCAGCACTTCCAGGAAAAGGGAGGACTCAAGCTCCTTATTTTTTATGAAGCTCTGAATGCTGAACAATTTGGGCACCAGATGCTTGATTTTTTTTTTATATATTTTCAATTAAGGTGCGCATGAGAATATATACACGTTCAAATATTATCAAACTTGGCAGGATTAGTCAGGCAAAATCCCAAGAAGAATTTCTGCCTCAGAAAAACCAATCATCTAACATTTCCTTTCCTTTTTTTCAGGTGGATCTGGAGCCAGAAGGCAAAGTGTTTGTTGTCATAACTCTCACAGGAAGCTTCACAGAAGGTAAGAGAGTTACTCTGGCTTGTTTCCGTTCAGAGCTGGACTCTGGTCTGTGTCCCTGCCATCAGTCCCAGAGCAGTGCAGACGTTTGGATGCTTCAGGGGCCACGTGCTGTGGTGTGCCTGAGGTTTCTGGAGTGATGGGGGAAATGTGGAAGGGGCTGTTGGTGGCAGCTGGAGCTGTGTGCCCTCTGCTCTGAGCTCAGACCTGGGCAGCCGGGTCGTGCTCGCTCTGGTTTATTTCCCTGAAGTTGTCCTTCAGGCAGATTGTTTTTGTCACTCATGCTTTTCACCTGGCTGCCTCTTGAAGGGCAAGCTGAGGAGAAAGCAGAGCATGTTTGTTTAAAACAGAGCATGTTTAAAACATGTGGATGATTTTTGTTCTGTAATAGTTCACATCTCCTTCACGAGCATTTCTGTTTCCCAGGTTCACTCCGTACAGGAATCTTGGAAGTTTTTGGTGTGACAGCTGTCCCACAAAAGTATCTGGGCAGCTTTTTTTTGGTAACTGTATTTTATAGTGTGATGGTTTTCATGTCCCTGTTGTTTATTGTGATACCAGTTATGAGTGTAGATGTGAACTGTGCTGCTGCAACCCCAGAAATCTTTATAGCTGTAACCAGAGAACAGGGAGAGTGCCAAGGTGTGCTGGAGAAGCCTGGAGGAATTTCATGCAGGGATTAAAAGGGTGTTAGAAATTGGCTTTAATTTCCTATGACAGAGCCAGGGATGGAAAGAGAAGAAACTGGAGGGATTTTGCTGGCTTACACCCCAGTTTGTACCCACTTGCAAGAGTGCCATGCTTGGCCATTTAAAGCAGGGTTGAGCAGGGATGGTGGGCATGAGCATAAATCCAGAGTGTGTTTCAGATCTGTGCTGGTGGCTGAGCATGCTGCTTAACAAGGTCTCAGAGATGAGAAATGAAGAACTCAGAAGTTTGTACAGTACTGCTTTCCAAGGGAAATGGGAAATGTTGGAAATAATTTACTTCTCTTTCCTCTGCTGTTCTTGAGGATGTGTAGACTTACAGAACAGGAAGATCAAAGATGGCTCTTGGGTTTTTTTTCTTGTTTGGTTGTTCCCATGTATGGTCACATTTAGAGTTTCCAAGAAAAGACTTAATCCAGGGCAAGCCTGGTTGCAGATACTGACTTTTCCCAGTCATTGAGAGAAGGAGATATTCATTAAGAAGGGGTTTCCTTCTGATACACAGAGAGGTCTCGTTCATAACATCATGTTTAATTCTACTTTTGTCTCTTTTGCTGGAAATATGGAGGCTCTGAATTCCATTTGAAATTTTAAGGGTTTTTGAAAGCTCAAAGAGCAGCTTCCCACTTGTTCCCCTGATCTGGAGGGCACCCCCTGCCACATCCTCCCTGCTCCCTTCTTATGCTGAGCTGGTGGTTTTGTTTATAGAAATAGCCAAATTCACAGGGTCTCAGGCACCATTGTCTACCTCCAGTAAAGTAAAAGTCCAAAAAGTAGGCAAAGAGAGGGAGGAAATAGGGGGGATAAGAAGAAAGATGAACAAAACCCAAAACCCCCCCAACAAAACAATTGAGACTGGGGTTTTAGGCCCACCTGAGGCTGCCCTATTTTGTTTGTCCTATTTTGTTTGCCCTGTTTGCTTACTCAAAACAGGCAGTCCTGGTGATGCTTGGACTTTATCTTTAGGAGTAGTGTTTTTTTCGGTTTGATCAAAAGGTCTTCTGACCAAAATCCTCATTTGGTGCTGCTCACCTGCAGCAGGGATGGGGGAGCAGGGTGTCCCTCCTGCAAGTCTGACAGAGGCATTTGAGTCCTGTCAGGATGTGTGGGCAGTGTAGGAAACATACAACTGGGAAAAGGTTAGTTCTTTGCAGGTTCCCATGGCTCTTCTGTCCACCAGTGCCACCCTGCTGTTCTGAGGCAGGGAGACCTGCCTGTTTGATGTGTTAAAAACACATGTAGTTTTTCAGAAAAAGAAAGGAACTGAGCAATAGGAAGTGAGGGAGCCTAGAGAAATTATACCTGCCTCTCTTTATTTTCTCTGTTTGGATATACTTGCTGTGCTAAGCTGTATCTGATTATATTAACTACCCTCATTCAGCTGACATTTCCTGTGTAAAGCAACCAGTGCAAAATTAAAATTAAAATCTCCTTACCTTGGGAGGAGATTACCTCTCACAGAAGTCACAGAATACTCTGAATTGGAAGGGACCCACAAGGATCAGCAAAGTCCATCTCGTGAGCTCCCCAAGGGTGACATGTCCCTGGTGGTCCTGGCACCCAGATGGGGAGGAGGGAAGCATGCTCTTCCCCAACCATCTCCCTCCCTGACCCAAGAGCTCTTTCAGTCCAGTCTGTGTTATAGAGAAGGTGAAGACTGACTTCAGGCATTGCTTAGGGATTGGTTTCCTGCCCCTTCTCAAATGAATTTTTTTACTCTTTTCTGGGTTTTTTTCATTTCACCCTATTATGATTTTTTTTCAAGTCATCATTTTTTTTTCCCAAGTCATACAATTCCTTTTGAAAACTTTCTTATTCTTTTTACTCTGGATATAAGTATGATTTTTTTGCCCCTCAAGTATGTCTTTAGCATTTCTTAACTCTCTCTCTCTGTTTGTGTCTCCTTGCCTCTACTCCCTTAAAAATAGTGAATGTGCCTTCTCTGAGGTGTGTTTTTGCTGTGGATGTGCCCCATCTGTGGATGTAAGGCATGTTGTCAGCTGAGGAGCTGGGAACAGGAGCAGGGTGCAATGTGTGGGACCACAGCAAGCTCTGCCCAGCCCTGGGCACTGCAGGAGCTGTGGTTTAATAGGACCCAGAGAGTCCTGCTTCCCTCCCTGCCTGTGATCCTATGTGTGTGCCAGGATCTCTGAGATAATCCACAAGATCTCAACTCTTGCAGGCTCTGTTTAAAGGGAAAAAATGTGCTTTATTGCTCTCTTAGACAAGTAGTGCTCTTGAGGTGTGCCCCAGTGGGTGTTGCTCAGCTGGTGACATGAATTCAGACCTGCTCTCCAGTGCTTGTTGCTTTTTCCCATTGAATACTGGTTTCAGCTGTGAAAGAGCAAACCCTGAATTAGCCCTTCTTGGGCAGGATAGGATTGATTTGAAATAAAAAGCCTGGCAGTGAGTGTGGGTGAACCACTGCTGTGTTTGTGCCTCTGGAACCGTGTGAGAAGTGAGGAGAGATTCCTGAGAGCTGGGGATGGTGCCTGGGCCAGGCTGTTTGGCTGCAGGAAGGTCAGGCTGGACACTGAGAGGCCCCAGGTGTGTGCCTGGATGGATGGAACCTCTCCCCTTGCAGCACTGGAGTCCCAGAGCCAGCCCAGTCCCCTCACAGCTTGGCCTGCAAGGTGCGCTGCCTGCCCTCAGTTTGCCACCTCTCTTTCTGTTTGCTCTATTCAATTCTGAGCAAAGCTAATTAAATTAATACAAATGAAGTATTTGACTGAATTAATGAATGAAGCAAGCCCTGTAGAAAATAGAGTGTATCTATTTTAGTGCTTTGAACTCTTGCAATTTGCCTTTTTAAATTTTCTTTTTCATGTTGTCACTTAAAGTGATAATTCTGGCTTGAAGTTCAGGTTTAGTTTTATCATTCTGAGGTAGGTGATGGTTGTTTCTTTTCTTTCAGTGTCAGTAAAGACAATGACAAATCTGAGTTCTGGGCAAGAAATAGAACCACAAGAATATTGAGAAGCCAAGTGAGTTGGTAGAGCGGATATAGCACCTATTACTAAATACTTCATGTTGGTAGGATTTACAGCAGCAAGGAATCATAGAATCATATTGGAAGGGACCTTTAGGATCATCTAGTTCATTCCCCCCAGGGGGGAAGCTGAACCTGCTTACCTACAGGTAACCTAAGAAGCAGGTTCAGGAAGCCCAAACCTGCTTCTGGACCAGGAAATGCTTCTTTGTTTTGCAGCTGGCACATGAAAATGGTTTGTCCTCAAACACAGAGACTCTTGGTCTTTCACTGTCATGTTTCTTAGAACACATTTTTCTAACACAGAGTTTTTTAAAAGAAATAATGTTTTCTCTGACAGAAAGGTGCCACTAAAGGTCTGCAGCCTTAAAGTGTCAAGTGGAACATAAGTATTGTGCTAACAAGATCCTTGGTCTGCACTATAATGTAGCTCCTCAGCCCCATAAAATTACTATTGACAGATCTGTTATCAGGTTCTTGCACAGCAGGGCAGAAAAAGTTTTACTAGTCCTCTGTAAACTGCAGTAATGACTGCTTTCAGCCCATCTTTTATAGTTAAGGAAATAAATACTGGAAACTAGGAACCAAGAATAAAAAAATGCCCTGATCTTATCCCCTCGTTTTTTTGGGTCACTCTTCTCTTTTGGTTTACTGGCTCTAGCAGAGTTTTAAAGCTTGTAGTAGATACCACCTAAAAAACCTGCTGGTCCAAACAGTCCATATCAGTGTAGAATAATGTTTCATTCTGCTGTCTTTGGTTTCACAGTCTGAGAACATGGAAGTCTTTAATGTCTAGCCCAAAGTCTTATGTGTCAGAAACCAGCAGGAGACATGCATTTCTACACTCCTGTATTTTTTTTCCAATGTCTGCACTTTTTTCAGTGCTTTACACTTGTGACACCTGTGTGCTATAGGCAGGGGATTTCCAGATCCACTCCATGTTGGTTCAGCTCTGCATTTTCAGATGGAGATAGGTCAGGACAGGGTTGAGTCCCATGGGGGAGAAAGTGCACCCTAAGTGTGCCCTGAGAAGATTGAGCCCTTGCAGGGGCCAAGAATGTAATCCACAAATGCTGTGCATCTCTGTGTGGCAGGCAGGTGAACTTCAGTGACTTCAGTGGATCCCCAGCCTTGCTGAAAGATATCAGTCAGGTTAAAAAATAAAATGCCAGGTTTAAAAAAAAAAAAAAGGTTTCCAGAGACTGATCTTGAAGTCCTGAGCAGGTATTGGTCTCCTGGAGGTCACACTCTGCACATCCCAGCAGAGTTTTATCAGCCAAGCCAGGGGGAGCTCTGTCCTTGTCCTGAAGCCTCCATGAGCTTCTTTTTTGGTATTTCAAAGTGAAACTTTCAAAATGTGTGCGATGCATTTCATGTGTAAATATTGCCAAGAGAACCCGAGTGTTCTTGCACCCTGGAACTCTGATACCTCGCATATGTCTCTCTGCCTTAAAGAAAAAAAAAAACGGAAAACAAAACAAGGCAAGTTAGTTAAATTCTGAATTTTCACAGGGAAAAAATATTTCAACAGGAAAGCAAACAAATAAAGCTGTTTATTCCTGGTAGCAGGAAGAGCCAGACCCTGGGAAATGAAGTGATTTGCTTGGTGTTTATGGAGGGACTGTAATGCAGAGGCAGGAGGAGAACAGCACCCCAGCCTGCCACATATCCATAAGTCTACTTTTATTTCTCAGGAAATGATCCATGTGAGCCCCACAGCTATTGCAGCGTGTCTAATGCCAAGAGGTTTTTGTCAGTAATTTGTGACTTGTCAGGATCTGCCAACTGCAGAGACACCCAGGCACTGTAAAAATGCAGCAAACAGCAATATCAGGGTTAACTTCACATCCTCAGTGAGCTGTGTTTTGTCTGGGCTCTGAAACCTGGAGATACATATGCAGGCTTGCAATCAGTGGGATTTCAATGTTCCTGGCTGTAATGAGGAACAGAGGTTTCTTTGCTTTATTTTAATGTAATTCCTGGAAGAGGTGACTGTAGTTCCCAGAGGAGCTGAAATCTCCTTGGCCTGGGAGGTCAGGGCTGTGCTGGAGCTGGTGTTTGTGCTGCAGGGGGGCAGGATGGTGAGTGTGGGATGGAAGGAGACAAACACAAAGCTATAGGAGGTGAGTACTGGCATCCAGGGATGGTGGCACAGCCCTGGTTGCTGCACCCTGATATTGTTTCAATGGCCATCCCTTTCTGGACCCAGTGTGGTTGAAGGACTGGGATGATGCCCCGGACTGGGGTGAAGGGGATGCCCTGACAGTAGCACACCTCAGGCTGTGCCTGATCTTCTCTAGCTCACAGTTTGTGAGGTGCCTGACTGATGGAACAGGTAATGACTGTCCAAAAGCCTCAGTGCTTTACCAGGGGTCACTCTGTAAATCTGTACCAGAAACTATATATATATATATACATATATACATACACATACATACATATATATATAAAAATAAAACTTTGGCTCCACCAACTATCAGATTAGGCTGTATCCCATTTAATAGCTGAGTCTCTCAACTCTGGCTGCTGGAGGAGACTCCTGATTTAGGTGGTACCACCACAGTCAAGGATTTTCCTTGTGTCTGGGTGCTGGCAGCCCAGCCTGTCCGGCATCCAGAAGTCCTTGTCCCCTGAAGGTAACAAGATGCTGTTGTGCTGCAGTGTTTAATTACCTCAGTTTACCTGGGAGCTGTTCAGGCATCCTTAGTGCTCCTGGGGACACCCAAGGTTCCCTCTGGCTCCACAGACATGAGGAGGATCAGCAGCATCAGTCTCCTGCATGCTGAGGCTGTTGAGCAGTTCAGTCCTGCACCTCGCTGGAGGGGGGCAACATCTCCCAAACAGCCAAGGGCAGAACTGGCTCTTCAGCACTAGGGAAGCTGGCATGGAGCTGTAGGAAGCAGAGCTCATCTTCTAGTGATGCTTTAGGAGGGGAATACTTGTACTTGCAATTTATACACCTCCATTTTAGGTTGTTCCAGACCACGCCCAGCAGAAGTTAATGAGTTTCCTGCTCTTTAGTGCCAACTGTTTTTGTTTCCTGGAGTGCTTCAGCAGCAATGATTCTGTTTGTTTTCCAGACTGAAATGCTGAATCAAAATAGAGCTTTGAGCAAAGAGATCCTGATGTTGTTTGGCCAGGATGACCTCAAGCTTGGCAGGGGCAAGAGAGGGAGGGATGAAAGTTTCTGCTGTCTCTGTCTGCTGTCTTTGGGGAAAATTTACTCATTTGTGATGTGAGATAAACTGCCTGCCATCAGCATGGCTCAGAGTGCTGTGGACACCCCCTGCACTGAGCCACCTCAGCAGCTGCTCCTCCTGGCACTGCCAGCACTGCTGGTGGCTGCAGATGAGGGAATGAGGCAGTTTCATAATTGAGGATAAATCTGTCTGTCTGAGAAGCATGCCCTTGGGTTTCCCTGGGGCTGCCTTGAGTGAGGCCAGTTCTGCACCAGCTGTCTGGACTGGGAAATTGGAACAGGGCTGTGGTTGGGTTTTGGGCCAGAATTCTCCCTGTCTGAGCTCAGCCCTGCCCTGGGTGCTGCACTGAGGGAGGAAGGCAGGAGGTCTGGCTGAGCAGGTGTCCTGCTCTCCTTGCCCCATCTGCTGATACAGGGGGCAAGGGCAGTGAATGGTGGAAACATGGGGAAACGTTGCTTGGAGAAGAAATAGAGCCATAAGGATCTGGAAGAAGAACAGGGATAAGGAAAAACAGGAGAGATAGGAGGAAGTAGGAGACTGGTCTGGGGAGTGGTGATGGATGGGTATGGGCAGGAGTAGTCAGGAAGAAGCAGCTTAAAGAAGCCCGAAAGGTTAAAGGAGGTGGGAGGAGGAGAATAAGGACAGAGGGATTGTAGAGGAGCTGCAGGGGACAGGGAAAGTCTGCAGCAGCAGCATAGCTGTGACCATCAAAGCCAGTTTCTGCTAGAGTCTAGAACTGGTTTTAATCCCAGAATCTCAGCTCTTTTCTGCCGTCTAGCTGCCAGACTTGCTGAGCATGTGTGTCTGTCACTAGCACTGTTTCACAGTGAAGCACAGTCCTTTCCTGGGAAGTGTGTGTGCCCCTGTTAGTGCTCTCCTCTCCTCTCCCTGGAGCTGTGTGCTCAAACCACAGCTTTGCTGCTGAGCCAGGACCGAGGAGACTGCTGCAGTTCCAGCAGATGAACTTGCTTCCAATAATAACTTTCTTTGTTTATAAAATGTAGGAATTTGCCTTCAAGCCAGAAACCTTTTCATTTGAAGTATATCACCATAAAATCAAACTCCTAAAAGTCAGTCAGTGCCGAATTTTTTGTGTCTAAAATGTGTCCATCCTGTATCTTCACAGTACAAAGTTGCAGATCACTCTTGCAAGTCAGCAAGGATAAAGGCAGAAAAATGTTTCTTGTCCAGCCTGCCCAGCTCAGAGTTCTTAGGTGTTGAGTGAGGAATCCTTACTGAGTAATGGCCTCAGTCTAGTCCTACACCTGTTTTGACTTGCGTTGACTCTGATTATGTATTTCACTTGTGAAAGGGAGGCAAAGTGGGAAAATCAAGCCCTTCAAGGAAAGGGTCCAGTTGCATCCAAAAGGGCTGATGACAACTTGCACATGAAGGCCATGGCAGAGAAATCCCTGTGCCAGTGATCTGGCTGGAAAATGGCTGTGTGGGAAGGCAGGGTGCTGTGTGGGGAGAGAGCTGCTTAAACCTGTGTGAGGGCTGTTGTGACCATCAAACCACGGGCTGGCTTTCATCTCCTGTCATTTGAGCCTACACAAATTCCCTCCTTAAGTGTTCCTTCCCCACTGACTGGGAAAGGACTGGGAAAAAAGATGAAGCGAGGTACAGGTTTTAGGTGTCTCTCACAACTATTGGGGAAAGTGACTTTCTTCCTGCTTACCCACCTCTGCTTGTTTGTTAACTGAGAGGAGTGAGGTGGGAGAGCCCATGGGGAGGCAGGATATGTATTTGCTGCTGCTGTTCTTATACCTGCTGGAAAGGGCCACTTGTCTGGGAGAATGAATTTGGTGGGTGTCACATTTTGGAGCTGCTGACGCCAGACTGCCCAAGCAGTCTGATGGTGAGTTGCCATCCCTGGAAGTGTTCAAGGAACAGCTGGACGTGGCACTCAGCGCTGTGGCTTTGTTGACAGTGTGATCTCCGGTCAAAGGTTGGACTTGATGATCTTGGAGGTCTTTTCCAACCTTTACAATTCTATGATCCTGAGCCGAGGCAAGCAACAGTCTCTCCATGTGGCAGCCAGCATTTTTAAAGCTGTATTTGCTTGGATTTGGGACATCTGCTTTTGAAATCCCAGAGACATATTTCAGAAGTGGAGAAATATGTGTTGCAGGGTGAAAATCATGTTTGGGAGGAGATGGGGAAGGAGGAGAGGATCAGGTCTGGCTGTATTAGCTGCTGGGGAGCTATTGGGGACAACTGCTTTTCCTGAAGGCACAGCTTCTGGCCTGCAGCCCTTGGGAAATCCCTCTGGGAAATCACAGTAATCCCTGGCACTGGGAGGGGCAGAGCACTCATGGTCCCTGCCTTCTGCAGAAGTTTTGGAATGGATTGTGCGATCCCCAGCTTGTGCACTGAATGTTTCCTTGCTGCATTGCCAAGGTGGGGATGTGTTGATGAGAAGAGGTGCTGCTTCCTGGCAGAGCTCTTCCCAATGAGCTGGGAATACAAGAGGCTGAATTTATTTTTCTTGACAGGTGCTTTGCTGCGGCAGTGTCTTACTCAGCCCATGGTGTGTGGGAACCCATGTGGGAGAGAGACATGGTAAACAACCTGCTTTTTAAGGCTGTTGAAATTAGAGGACTCATTGGCAAGCTGCCACATGGAAATCTCAAAAGTTCCTGGGTCAGCTATGTGATCAGAGCTGAGCTTGCTGCCAGACCACTTGGGCTGTGGGGTGACCAGTCCACCAGGAGAATCCAGGTGTTGCAGGGTGGTGATTCAGGTGTTGGTCGTCCTGCCCAGTGAGCCCAAGGCCAGTGCACCTCCAGGGGAAAAGCTGAGGCATCTCATGACAGCAGTCAGAGGCCCCAGTGGCAGAATAAGGGGAATGTTTAACTTTGTTCTGTTGAATTAGCTTTCCCAGCTACTTTGTTCCCGACTCAATTCCAGTTGTGCTTTGGGATACAGTTTGCCTTCTCATGGAGAGAGGCAGTGTCCTTGGTGAGGGAGGCTCAAGATTTCATCCTAGGGATGGCTGCTGTGTCATGTTGAGGAACATGGTTACTTTTTTGTGGAGATGCTGCAAAACTTTGGGACCCTCTGGACACAAGCTGATTGATATTCCCATCTCAACTGTCTTTTTGTTCATCCTGATTTCTTTGTGTGTTTTGTCTTTGTGTTCCATAAAGAGTATTGTCCTGTACCTAATTCTTTTGAGATTGATGTTAAACCTGTGTCTCTAGCAAATTGCACTGTCCGGATATAAAGGCAAGAGTTTCAAGCAGATTTAGTAGAATCTAGAATTTAGTAGAATCTAGAATTTAGTAGAATTAGTCAGACATTGTATGGGCACCCTTGTTTCAATACCAAAGCAGCCAACTTCTGAAGCTGCCCCTGTGCCCCAAAAGGGGGATGTCCCCAGAGCATCCACTTTAAAAATAGCTTTATACTGTGCTTGGTTAAAAATAGGTTTGACTTGGATCTCGTGGTTCCCTGTGTGGGCAGGGCCTCCCAAGAGCTGTTGTAATCCCTGCTATGGAACCACCCACGAGCATGTGAGCTGCTGGTGGTTGTGACACGCAGGAGCCCCCAGGCAGCCGGAGCAGGGAGGGTGCAGGATCTCCCTGCTACCAATTCTGCTTTTCTGGAGGATTTTGCACGAGTGATGGGAGCTTTATATATGCTGTCACTCTGTTACTGCTGCTTCTGCTCTCTAGCCAGCCTGGTTTGAGATCTTCTAAATCAGAGGGCTTCTGGCACATGAATTAATCATGGGAAAGATCAAAGTTGCTTTGTTAGATTTATTTTCCTGTTTTTAATGAATAATGTATTAAAATGGTTTTCTTCCCTAGTAAATCACATCTCAACGTTTTTCTCTTGAGTTTAGTAAGTGGGAAGGACAAACAGGAGGTTTTACAATGGAAATTCACTTGTCTAAGCATAAGGAAGTAGTAATGATTGTAATTGTGAGGGGAGAAGGGAAAGGAATTGGTTTGTTAAGGCTCTGATGAGCCATGCAGTAAGAAGTGTTTTGGGTTTTGTTGGGGATTTTTTACCTGTTCTTATATAGGTCAGTGTGACAGGAGTGGGTTATGGAGCAGTTGGATGCTGGTAGGTCTGAGATGGCAGGGAGGGGGCTCTTTGTGAGGAGGGAACAGTGGGGATGGGGTGACTTTTAGATTCTGCTTCTGCTGGAAGACCGCGTTCAGCTACAGCCAGAGGGAAGCGCCTGTCTGGGATACTACCAGAATAATTTATTTTGCTTTTTGAAACTGTGTCTTGCTGGGTAAGGGACAGATGCGAGGTGGCATTCTGGTCACAGTTCCAGTCTCTGATGGCCTCATTTCAGTGCTCAGGTTTCTCTTGTCTCCCTCAAATCCCTCTTCTGATTTTTAAGTAAAATCCTTTTCTCCTGGAGTCTCCTCTCTGTGCAAGCCTGGTCTCTCTGGTGAACAGATACATCCTGAGGTTTTGCAAATGAATGCAAAAGCTTGCAGAGATGGAATGGTAAGGTTACTCACTATAGGAATGAGTGGAAAGGCTTTTCCATTGACATTTTTCAGTCTTGTGCAACATACCGTGGTGCCTTGCTCCAGAGCTGTCAACATCTGCAAGCAAACATCTAAAACCAGCTTTTCTTAGGGGAAAAAAAAGCTTTTCCAAGAAAAATCATGTAATAGGGAATGTGGAAAAGCTGCTCTGTGCACGTCTGAAAACCTGTGTGGCAGTTGGGATTAAAACTCTATGCAAAATAACCCATATGGTGTTCATAACTGGTCGGGAGACTTGAAGAGGCAGCAAAATACTTGTTTCAGAGGTTCTCAAGCTGCCTTCTTCCTGCTCTCTCATGTTCTCACAGAAGTTATGCAAACAGATAAAAAGCAGCTATTCCTCCCTCAGCCTCAGCACTGGGCTGTACCCTTGGCTTTGCAGCCATCTCCTCTCCTGAAGATGTGGATGCTCCCAGCAGCCACATGTTGGTCACTCCAGCTCTGCAGAGCTGTCCTGCTCTCCCTGGCACTGCTACAGTCAAGTCCAAGAGGCTGAAGAAAACTGAGCCCCTCAAAAGTTTCTTTTTTGTCTTGCCTATTGGTATCACTTTGGTATCATTGTGTAATTCTAGAAATAAGCCTGTGATGGGCTTTGGTACCCAAAGTGGAGCACTGTCACGCTCACCAATATTGTTGTGTGAACCTCATTGATCCTGTTCTCACTGCTGCCACACTGAAACATCATCCTTCAGTTCTCAAATGCTGTTAGTCACTGAGAGCTGAGATGAATTTTATGTCCTAGATCTGGCAAGAAAACAAGAAAGATGGATCTGCCCTACTTCAACACTTGGATGAGAAACAGAGGCCTTGCCTCAAGTTCTGTGTGATTTGATGCAAGAATGATTACATGTTTGTATTTCCAAGACTGCTGATAGTGCTCTTTCACACTCTTGAGTGGGGAAAACTTTTTTTCGATTCAGAGCATCATTGTTCCTTCCTACTCTTTCAGACAATATTGACAGGTTGGCATTTTAAAAGATGAGCTGCCCATGAACATGGCTTTTCTGTGAAGTCCTGGAGACAGCGTAGTCTGCCAGCCCTAGCTGGCTCTTTCTCTGATCCTCACAGAAAACTTTATCCAGTTTCAGAGGGCAAAACAGCAGCTGGATCACACATAAGTCCAAGCCTGTTTGATGTGCCACATGTTTGCTTTGTAAGGAGCCTCTCCTGGGATTGGAACCAGAGTGCAGAGATGGGATCGTGCACCAACTGGCAAAGTACCGAAGGATAAACTTCTGCAGGGAGAGAAACCCCTTGTGGTTAACGTGGTCTTTGTGGAGGTGGCTGTTTTCCACCTGGCTGATTTGTGCATCCAACTTAACTTTAGAGGGGAGCTGAAGAAAAGCATTGTAGTAAAAAAAGACTAGGCTTTCACTCTGCAGCACTAATACTAGGGAAGCAGAATAGGGTATTTAAATCCTTTTCCCTTTTCAGGGTCAGGCTGTCAGCTTCTTCAGTGGTGTGTTTGTGTTGATAACATTTTAATTAGCAAGGCTTCCCATGGTTTTGACCATCCACAGGATTATGGTGATAAAACTTCTGCTTAAAAGATGCAAAACCTTAGTAAGGGATTTTTGTCGTAACTTACGTGCTTTCCAGCCAGGGAAATAAACATCTTGGTTTAGCCTCAGTTTACATTCAGTAGATGTGAGGAAGCCCAGTGTTAGGTAAATATTGAGAGAACACCTACATACTGATGGCTGGAGGGTGTGGGAGGGTGAATTCATTTACTTGATCTGATTCATGCATTCTTTTCCTAAAACACTCGCTACTGCTCACTGTTAGGGCATGGGCTAGATGAGCATTTAGCATGATCTGAGAATGTTGTTCGGTGCTGTGGTGCTTGCAAGAGGTGAAGGGTCTCTTGGTTCCCTATCTTGGTTTTTATACTCCAGTAAAATCATTGGTTGGTCTTTGCTCCATGCTTGTGTGTCACTCAGTTCAAGGGGAGTTTGTCCTTGGGGAGGACAATGTGTCTACTGCTCCTGGTGCTGATAAAAAAAGGTTTAACTAAGTTTTTGCCTATTAACATTATTGATTTCAGGCTTTTTACATTGCTTTTTTTGAATATCTTTATTTCTTCCAAATTAAAATGGCACTGGTGTTGTATGGGAGTGTAACATTAGGAGCTGTCGTGTGTGAGGAGGTACCTGGCTCACCTTTGCTGTGCTGCTGGTACAGCAGTGGTCGGTAGCACCATGGTCAGATTGATTTCCAGTGGATGAGACCTGATGAGCTTTTAACTGCTCGAGTCAAATAGTTCCAAACACACCACTTCATCCTGCAGCTCTTGCTCTTGTTCTCCTGCTGCAGTTATGCCTCCACTGTAAGGATTTGCATGACATAATAACCCCCTGGAATATAAACTGAGGCAGGGGGGAAGGAGGGATCTCTGCCCAGGAAGAGCAGGATCAGGTAAGCTCAGGGGGCAGGTGGGGTGGTGGTAGAGGCTGCTGAGTGGGTGAGGATGTGCTGATGCTTGCACGTGTCCTCAGATGACTTGAGTGGGTTATTTATTCTCCCCTCCCGCTGCACGTATAATTTCCACTGCCGTAAACATGTGTTCAGTGTGAGGGCAGAGGAGGAAAGGGAAAGAGGCTTTTTAGTGTTGAACTTTGTAGTTAAGTTTTGCACATAGGCAGGCACAGTAAATACCCCATAGTTACAGATGTCGGAGTTGAACCACGGATGTGGAAACTCCCTTCACTGAGCAATTACTTGTCTGCTCTTAAAGCAGTATTTGGACATCAGAACTGTTCTTGATGGTTGTTGCTTTGCCAGAGATTAGAAGTTTTAAAAGTCAGGGTCTCTTTAATGGTCTAGAATGGCTTTGTTTTGTAAAACACTGTGTCCAGAAGGAAAATATGTATCCTATAGGAAACTGGCCGGAATGCAGAAGGTGAGCTGGGAAAACGTCTGTAATGGCTTAATATCCTCTGAAACTGAGCATGAGAAGCATGAGGGGCTGCTGCATTGGTCACCCTGTCACAGAATCACAGACTGGTTCGAGTTGGAAGAGACCTTAAAGATCACCTCATTCCAACCCCCTTCTATGGGTAGGGACACCTCCCACTAGAGCAGGTTGCTGCAAACCCCGTCCAGCGTGGCCTGGAACACTGCCAGAGATGGGGCAGCCACAGCTTTCCTGGGCAACCTGTGCCAGGGCCTCACCACCCCCACAGGGAAGAATTTCTTCCTAATAACTCATCTAAATCTTTTCTCTTTCAGTTTGGATCTTTTCCTCCGTGTCCTATCACTACATACCCTTGCAAACAGTCCCTCTTCAGATTTCTGGCAGGCTCTCTTCAACTACTGAAAGGCTGCAATGAGGTCACCCCCAGAGCCTCTTCTTCTCTAGGCTGAGCAATCCCAATTCTCTTGGTCTTTCCATTAGCAGGCTTCAGTGCTGTTTTGGTGGATGATTTCTGCCCACAGCCTCTCACCCAGTGGCACTGGGACCTGTTGAACAGATGTGATGGGTGTGAGCTGAGGAACTGCCATCCTGGTGGTTGGGAGGAAGGAGGCTTTGGTAGCCATATGTTGCGCCGTTTCAAAATCACTTGCAGCTTGTTGGAGGGCTGAACTTGCCAGCTCCATGGTGTAGTGTGTGGGATGCATGAGCACCCGAGCCCTGAGACAGAGAGATTTATTCTGTGGGATGTGGTTGTATATGTAGATCCACTAAATCTGGTGGATGGTCTTCTGCAGCTACACCTGGGCTCAAGGTATGGCTGAGGTTGTGCTGGGCCCTTCCTCTCCTTTTCACTTGAGCCAGCACCAGGAAATGGGAAGAATAATGTCCAAAAGTGTTGATGGCATGTGGAAAGCAATCCAGGCCTTCCTGAAGCCTCATTAGTAATGCTCAGATTTCTTATATTGTAAATTGAGGTGAACATAAATATGGGTGAGGATCACCTGAAAGATGTGCAGTATCAGGAGAACATTAGCAGGATCTGACAGCCAAGTAGTGGGAGTAAGTGTGACATTTGAGGAGTATTTTAAATATGAGTTAGCTTTTAGTAAAGAAAAAACGCCAGCTTGTGGCATCTGCATTAATGACAAGCAGGTCTGCAAGATGGAACTGTTGTGCTGTGGGATTTTGGGATGAAAATGGGGGATAGAAGCCAAGTACAGCTCTAGGGAGGAGGCTCCAGGCTGACCCTGGATGTGATCCGCCAGTGCAGGCAGCATGGAGACTCCCTCTGTTGCCCAGGAAAAAGCAAGTGCCTGTAATTTTTGGGGTTTTGTGAACTGTTTCAAAATTGAAATCTATCTGAAGCTGGGCAAAGCCACAGGGATACACAGCAGTGTCCCATGGGTGGCTTTGCAGGCTGTCATCAAGTGTCCCCTGTTCCTGGTGCCAGGGATTGCTTTCCACACACACCACCTGTGTGTGGTCTGCAGTACATGGGAGAGCACCAGGGAGGTGATCACCCCATGCTGGTCCTTGACAGACCTGTAACAAAACCAGAAGCTGCAGGAGCTAAATTTGGAACAAACTCTTTTAAGCTGTGCTAAATGGGGGTTTAAAGGGCATCAGCTGTTGGCCTTCTAATGGAGCAGCTGGCATGGAGCAAGGTGGTAACTGGATGGCTGCTCTAGGTGGCTTACTTGGATGCTCACTACCCACTCAAGCCCTGTGCTTCCCTTTCCATGCCTCAGAAGTTCTCCTCTACATGCTGAGCACCAATACAGGACACTTTTCCAGTTGAGGTGTGCGGCCCTGATCCAGGAAAAACACTTACAAGTTTGCCTAAACCTAGATCAAAGTGATATTCTCTTGAATTTGAAATTGGGCACATTCTGTAATACTATAAAGGATTTTTTTTTTTTTTTAATTCTCACATGAAGTTGCAGGAGGCTCAGCAAAGCAACTGTCTCGTGGTCTTCCTTTTAGAGGACCTTTTGGTTGACCTCTTGAGGTTCCTCTGGGGCTTGTTTCCTATGGTAGATAACAAGGCAGCTGAACTTGTGCAATGATAGTTGAACATCTGAAAGGAATATTAAACCTCCACAAATCAGATCTCACTTCTGGAGATCAAAATGACATCTTGTGCATGGGAAAGAAGTGAATTATCTCCCAGCTGCAGAGTTCCTCCATCTTGCTGTCATGTGTTTCTGGTTGCCCACTGACAGAGGCAGGATGCTGGACTAGATGGACCAATGTTCTGATTCAGTCTGGCAATTCCCTGCGTCCTGTTGACCTCAGTGGGAATTAAACACATGTTTAAGCACTTCCCAACAAAGGCAAGCTCTTCTCTGCCAGTCTCTGCCCAGCTGCTTAGAGCTCTGCACTGAAGAAAGCAGGTTTCTGCATAATGCTTGGATCAGCCTTACCACATCCTTTTTCTTGGTGTGTTTAAATGGGAAAACCCTAATTTATAGCATGCACTTCCATTTAAAAAAGAAATGCAAGCTGTCCTAAAGTCGAACCACGCTCCGTGTCACAGTGATGCCGTCGGGTAGGAGGTTTCCATCAGTGCCTGTGGAAGGGACACGTGCACAAATGGCTGGGAGAACTCAGCAGAAAAACCCTTGAGCTTTTTGGCTGGCTTTGCTTCTAAACCTGTAGCAAGAGTACCAAGAGGAATACATCCTGTGGCCCCTTGAAGTGGCTGGGCTCAGTACTGACAGGATGGTTTCCCTTATCTCGACTCCTACAAAGAGGACCAGGAAATATGCCTGTGATGTGGGATTCCTACATTTCAGGCCTTGATCAGGTTGACAGCTTTTTCCTCTATTTCCACCACCCCCCTCCCTCCAGTGGTTAATCAGCAAAGCCAGTTGAAAGCAGGGAATTGCTCTGCTCCCTTTTTGTGGAAGATAAGTGGGAGGGTGAGTGACAGCTGTGTTAGGTCCTGCTGCTGATCCACTGCTCTGGGAGTTTACAGACATGTCCCTTCCTGTGGAATTATATCCATGGGTTTGGTAGGAGCTGGCTTTGGTCTTGCACCCAGTCCACGCTCAAAACAAGAATCCTGAGCACAGAACACTGTTGCACAGTCACCTCTGGCAGACTCTTGTGTGTTGTTCCCTGCCCCTCAAAATGCTTTTGTTTTCAGGACCTTTACTTTGCAAATTAGCTAACTTGAAATTTCATTTCTTTCTTCTGAGGCAAGTGTGCCCCAGATGAGGCTTTGATCTGGGAAGCTCAGCTGAGTGTGACCAGGTCTGTGTGAGGATCCCAGAGACCAGCTGGCTGGTTTATGCAATTTGGACAGCTGCTGCCTAAGTGGGAATGGCTCTCTTGATCTAGAGCTCAGTTCATGCCTTTTGAGGGACACTTGTTTTGTGTAAATTGAGCTTTGCTAGGAAATTGTTATGTGGCTGACCTAAACTCAGTAAAAAGATTAAATTATACTGATAGATAATTAAGTTGGGATATTAAATTGAGGCAGAGGAGTTTAGACTGGCCATTAGGAAGCATTTCTTTAATGAGAGGTGGTTCAGACATGGGAAAAGGCTTCCTAGACAGGTGGTCAGTGCCCACAGCCTGTCATATTTAAGAAGCATTTGAACAATGCCTGTAAAATACATTAACTTCTGGTCCGTTCTGACGTGGTCAGACAGTTGGACTAGATGATTATTGTAAGTCCATTTCAGCTGAAATAGTCTCCTGTGTTCTAAAATTAAATTAAGTTTTGGGACAATTCAGATTTGAATGCTCCTTAGTTCCTGGATCCCTGCTTCCCAGAACTATCAAATATTACCTAACCTTTGGAAAATGAACCCTTTAAAGAAATTTGATTGTGGCAGATATCAAGCAACTAGCCATCATTGAAAAAGTAGCCTTTTTTTTTTTTAACCAATACAGGAAATATTGAAAGTATTGAAAAAAATGCTGTAAATAGTGATAAAGAAATGTAGCATGAGAATACCAAAGGTGGATGAACACTGTTCTCAAAGAAAGGCATTGCTTTCACTCAGCAAGTATTGGTTATGTGTAGTCGTGTTTTCAGGAGTTATTGCCCAAAAGGCTGTGAGTTGTAACAACTCATTAGCCTTGAGCTTCTGGTCTATTTAGCTTGTGAATCAATAGCTTACTGGCATGTCTCAACATGGGAGAGGAGTGAGGGGAAGATAGGAAAAGGCAGACATTTCTAGATGAAAAATACAGTTTTAAGCTAAAGGGGGCATTGCCGTTCAGTTCCGTTCCTGTCCCAGATGACATCCTCATTCTAGACCACAGTCCCCTGATTTCTAAACCAGGAATATAATTGGGACTTCTGAAAGCATTTTATCATAGAATCATAGAATGGTTTGTGTTGAAAGGGACCTAAATATTGTCTAATTCCAACCTCCTGCCATGGGCAGAGACACTTTTCCACTGTCCCAGATTGCTCCAAGCCCCATCCAAACTGGTCTGGAACACTTTCAGGGGTGGGGCAGCTACAGCTTCTCTGGGCAACCTGTGCCAGGGCCTCACCACCCTCACAGTCATAAATTTCTTCAAAACATTCAATCTAAACTTACTATTTTTCAGTGTGAAGCCATTCCCCATTGTCCTGTCACTTCATGGCCTTGTCAAAAGTCCCTCTCCAGCTCTCTTGTAGCCCCCTTCAGGCACTGGAAGGAGCTCTAAGGTCTCTCCAGAGCCATCTTTTCTCCAGGGTGAACAGTCCCAGCTCTTCCAGCCTGTCTCCACAGCAGAAGGGTTCCACTTAGCATCATCTCCATGGCCACCTCTGGGCTTGCGTCAGCAGGTCTGCATCCTCCTTAGGTTGAGGGCCCAAACTAAAAGCTGTAGACAAACCAGAAGCAAGAACTGTGTGTGATGATCTTAATTCTTTGTTGTCCTTTTTTCTCCTTCTCCCCGCTGCCCAGGGACTCTGCAGAGGGACCGGATCTTTAAGAACCTCACTCGGAAGCGGCAGCGGGCGATGCGGAGGCGCGTGCACCAGGTGAACGGGCACAAGTTCATGGCCACCTACCTGCGACAGCCCACCTACTGCTCTCACTGCAGGGAGTTCATCTGGTAAGAACAGCTCAGACAGCCTGGCACAGGGCTCCCCAGTCGCTTGTGTTCTGGGGACAAGGCACCCCAAGTCCTGAATGTCATGTAGGACTTGACCGATGTGATGCCTCTCGGCCATCAGGTTTGGCAGGGTACATTTATGCTGCAAACTGGAGTCTGCTGCAGAGAGGCCAGAGGTGGTGTGTATCTTGGGTGCTGGAAGCAAACTGGGTTGGTGTGGGGATGTGGCAGTGTCCCTCCCTTGTAACCACAGATGTTATTTCAGGGGAAAAAAAAGTAATGAAGCAAACTGAAGAAAGACCTCATTCACTTGAGTGGAGCATTGAGATTACACTGAGAAAAAAAACAGTTGCTTGAAAGTTTAGAGAAAATTCCTGCGAACAGAAAAGCCATCAGAGAGGTGTGAGGTGATGCACGTGGAGGAGTAGGCAGAGCAAGGAGAAAAACGTAGATATGTCTCAAAAGAACATGGGGTGGGAGAGATAATAACAGGGTGTGGGCTACTGGGATCAGTCTAATATATGTGGTGTGTGTTGTAATGAAGTGAGGTATTTGAGAAACGAGAGTGAGGGGGAATATGGGGCATGCAGGCATGCTGACAGCCTGCCCTGGGAGCCATGGCTGTGCAGTGCTTTCCTGTGCTCTCACACCCCTGTGCTGGATTGCACCACTACTGCTGGGCAGCTCTGCCCTGGGATCTAATCATTTGGGATTCTCCTGCATTTTGGCTCTGCCTTCTGTAAACAATCTGCAAGATGACCATCTTTCTGCCATTAAACTGTGTCCGTGTTTTCTCTTGGCCAGGGGCGTGTTTGGGAAGCAGGGATACCAGTGCCAAGGTAAGGTGCTCCGTTCCTGCGTGGCCTGTGTGTGGGATGTGCTGCTTTGGGAGTGCTCTCCCATGCTGCTGGGACATCCTGCAGCTGTGAGCTGCTCTGGAGTCCCCTCTCCTCTTCCTCCCCAGGCAGCCAGACCTGTGCTTTTGAGCCCCTGCCAGGTTTGCATGGCTGCAGGAGCAGCCACCAACATTCCTGCCAGCACCTGCATGTCCAGTTGCTGTTTCATCCTGTGCAGGTCCACTCAGCTGCTGGCTACATGCAGCTCCCAGCTGGGCTTGAGGCACCAGGGTCCCTTCAGGACAGTGCTCAGCTGGTGTTGGGACACAAAGTATCCTGCTGGAATGGCCACCCTCCTTTCTCTCCCTATGAACTTGAACAAAGTAAAATTTGGGAGTTTGTGACTTCGTGGGCTGGCACAGCACTTCTGCCTGAATGCATGGTTTGGCTGACTGGCTGTGGAGATGTATGTGTTGCTTGTTTGCATTTAATTGTTGTTCTACCTTTCCCTTTATTTTGCCTTTCCCTTTTTCCCAGAACTGCCTGCTTCATGGTCATTCATTATAGCCTAACACAGCCTGTTCCTGTGCAGTGTAACAGGGTGCTGGTATCCTGTGAAAGGAAGCTGCATGTAAACAAAAAGGGTATTTCTTTGTGAAACACTCTCCACTGGATAATTATTTCAACAGCATTTTTTAGTAGTTTGAGAACACTGTTGTTTCTGTGTCCGTCACCCATATTTGATATAGGCAATTGTTCTACAGGCTATGTGAATGATCCAGTGCAGAATTTTTGTTGCAGTAGGTTGAAGATACATCTCCAGATCTGTTGTAAATTCCAAGCCACCAATTATTTTTCACATTTTTGCTGTGTGCTGATGATGCAGCTGAGCCTTGAGGAACCCAGCTGGTGGACTGATGTGTTCTGAGTCTTCCAAGGGCTCTTTTCAGCATGCCTCTTTTATTTCCTAGTGTGCACCTGTGTTGTACACAAGCGCTGCCATCACCTCATTGTCACAGCTTGCACGTGCCAAAACAATACTAACAAGAACGATCTCAAGGTAAAGTCATGTTGGTTATTTTGGGTCATCATACTTTGTCTGGGTTGCTGGGGTTGTCCTGTAAGAGAATTTACTTTATGTTATCTTTATTCATGGGTTTAAAAGTGGGAAAAAGTGACAGGGACCTGCTTAAAAGCCACGCAATGTCATTCAGTTGTTCTGTCGGTGCCATTAGCTGTTTGGGTTGGCATATGGTTTAAGAAGTCAGGCTGTCTTCACTGGAAGACATCAATAAGTAACAAATCCACTGGTTTCCTTGGTAATTTTCTTGCATGCTTAACTGTGGTAATCGAAATTTGGTGGCCGGTTCTTAATGTGGATTTGTCTGGCCAACCATTGGCCTTTGCTTTGCCTCTTTTTCCTTTTCTGATTGCCTGAAGGGCTCATTGAGTTGTTGCTCCACACCTCTGCTTTGTGAAATATGCTGTAATAAAGAACCCTTGCATAACTTATGTTTCTGAAGGTTTTCTTTCTTGCTGGTTTTGGCTGTGTTTGATGGGAGTAACATCCCCACCTAACACTGCTCTGTACATTGCGTGTCTCATTTCTGGAGCTGGAAATGGTTCAATAACTGTTAGAGGAAAAATCAAATCAGATCTCTTTATTCACGAGGCAGCTCTGTGTTTTGTGCCATGCAATTTCCTTTGTTATTTCTTGCCTCTAAACTGCTGAGCTGAACTCCCTAAAATGACCCCTTTACAAGCCAGATGAAGATAAGTTAAAAAGCCTAAGGGTAAAGTGCTAGTTAAATAGGGAATGTCCTTGCCCCTCTCTCGGGAGTATGAAGGTTTTATGACACATTTAAACTGCTTTAAAAGAAGCCAAAAGTGAGGAGGCGCCACTCACCTCAAAGTTCTTTCCAGTCACACCCCTGACTTTTCTTTAATAGAGTTGTGGGTTCCGCCTCAGCTTTCCAGGATCTGATGTTGAGAAACAAAGTCAAAAGTGATGAATATGCTAAATGGGGACTGGGTTCTTCAGCCATTGAAACATTTTTTTAAAGGTGTCCTTGATATCTGAATGGTTTACAGTTGGAAAAGAACAAGATTAAAAAAGGGAATGAGTGCAAGTGATAAAGTGAAATGTGTGCCTGAAAAGCTGTTAATTATGAGGAGGGTGAGAAGAGGAATGAGAATTTTAGAAGGAGCTGTGAAAGCAGTTCTATATTAAAATTAATAAAATCAACAGTTTGACCTGAAGTTACATGTTTTGCACATAATGTTCAGGTCAATAATTTCAAAATTGTGTGATTAAAAAATGCTGTAGCTCACACTGCAGTGGGATTGTTTTGTTTTGAGGTAATCTAATTCTAACTTGTCTTTAAGAATTTAAAATTGGCTAGGGAGCCCTTATTTTAAAATCTGCTTTGCCAGGTAATCTGGCCTGGCCATCAAGGAAAGCACACAGCAGATGAGGCTGATAATTCAGTATGCACTTGCTGTAAACCTCCATGAGGTGATGGATTGGGGCATTTTCTGACTTGAAATTACTTTCTTAGATTTGCACTTAAATGCCTGTGTGTAAATGAGCACCAGCTTATAAATATGTGTTTGAACTTTAAACCTGTGCTTTCCTTTTGGTGCTGCAGGTGACTGAGCAGAGGTTTGGGATCAACATTCCTCATAAATTCAGCGTCCACAACTACAAAGTCCCGACATTCTGTGACCACTGCGGCTCCTTGCTCTGGGGGATCATGCGACAGGGTCTGCAGTGTAAAAGTGAGCAGCTTCTCACTGTTGCCTTTCCACAAAATACATTTATTTTTAGACTCTTGATGCCCTGTGTGGGCTTGATTTTTGCAACCTTCAGGAGAAAGCTGAGCCATGAATATTTATTTATCTTTGTAAGAGTTAAAAAAGAAGGCTGATCTCCTTTTTAATCTCTGGCTGCCAGAAGGACTCTACTTTGCACTCTCAGCACAGCTTTGTTTAACTTGCATTATTAAAAGTATTCTGCTTCCTGCATTCATATTTTCCCTTTACCTGAAGGTTTTTCCTCAGCTAATGAGATAAGGCAGTGAAAAGGCATCCCAGGGGAAAAAAAGGTCATTGTTTTAGGCTGACTGCCCTGCCTGTTAATTGATGACTAAGCATGTTCTGGTGTTGATTTGGTTTCAGTGATCCAGACTGTAAAATCCTTGCCTGCATCTTCCACAAGAGGGTGTGTGTGTGCCCATGAGTTAGTAAAGCAAGAATGATTTTTGTTTCCCACTGAATGCTGTCTTAAAAATTAGATACAGGAAAATGCAGGGGACGTTTGCTGCGAATTTTGTGGCATTAGAAATACTAATTGTACTTCCAGACATAGCTGCAATGATAGTTCTGCACCTCAAAAACATGTGTTTATGAAAAGCTTTAGGTAATAATGGCATCCTGCTTGGAGAGTTTGAGGTCTGATCCTGGTTTTCAGGAGTTTATTCTCTTACAAGAGTCCTAATTTTGCTTCTGCTTAGATCAATGGCAAAAATCCCTCTAGTTTAAAGATACAGGATAGGTCCAGATGGAATGTATTTCCTGAAGCAGAATTAGTAAATTGTTTCTCAGCTGTAAACCCCTCCATGTTATTTTAATTGTTGCTTTGCTTTTACTTTCCCTTGCTCCTCTCAGTCTGCAAAATGAACGTCCACATCCGATGCCAAGCAAACGTTGCTCCAAACTGTGGGGTGAACTCAGCAGAGCTTGCAAAAACCTTGGCCTGCATGGGTCTGCAACCAGGAAGCATTTCCCCAAATTCAGTGAGTATTTTTGTTTCCCCTTCTCAATTTAAAGCATTTACAGTTGAGTCTTTCTGTGGGTGTAGGAGGGGACAGATGCTTCCCATAGGACGGGTAATGTTGGGTGGTGGACTGTAGGAGTAGGTCTGGGGCTTGTGGCAAAGGCCTTGCCTGGAAAAGGAATGTCTGACATCCAGGTTTTAATGTGTAGGTGTTGCTTTGCAATGTGCTTATGTTTCACAGTGCTGTGACTCTTCAACACTTTTTCATCTTCTTATCACAAATGAGAGCAGAATAAGACCCCCTGACTAATTGGTGATCAATATAATTCATGCCATGCATTTTTTATTTTTACTGCAAGTGCAAATGCTGTCTGCATGCATGGCTTGTCACAGAGCAGAAGAGCTCAAGAAGAAGCCTAGTTCTCTTCCCAGCTTTGTTACTTTTTCTGTGTGATTTTGGGGAAACCATTTCACTCTTCACTACATCTCTGGCCAAAAATCTGTGGTCCCTGTCAGCACAACAAAAAGAAAATATTAAAACCCAAACCATGATTTCCACATGTGGTAAATGTTCTCATACAATTAGCCAGCTATGTTGATCAACCACATCATGCTGTATCTGCCTAGCAGGCTCATTAGGCTGTGCTGCCCCTTTTGATTTCAGCTGGTTCACAGCAAACTCTTATCTTTGCTCCTCCCCCTGTAGCAGTCTGAGGGACAGTTATCCTGGGAGTTACAGGGAAATCACATACTCCCTTCTCCATTCTGCAAAAATCAGAACTTGTTAACACTTGTTGTTTGCATCATCTGCACATCAAAAGGAGATGAAAACAGAAAAAAAAATATCTGTGCTTGGTGTTTAACAATGTCTTCTTGTTATTCATGACCTAAAGGATCTAGGAAAGTGTTCAGACTATGCTGTAAGAACAACCCTGAATGGCTTTAAGCCAGATGAGGGTGGGTTTAGGTAATATATTAGGAAGAAGTTCTTTACTGTGAGCCTGGTGAGGCCCTGCACTGGTTGCCCAGAGAACTGTGGATGCCCCATCCCTGGAAGTGTTCAAGATCAGGCTGGATGGGGTTTTGAGCAACCTGGTCTGGTGGAAGGTGTCCCTGCCTATGGCAAGGATTTGGAACTAAATGATCTTGAAGGTCCCTTCCAACACAAACCTCTCTGTGCTTTTGTGGCTGCTCTTGGCTCTTTGCCCGTGGTGACGAGTCTCCTGTGCAGGAGGAACTTTGCTGTACACCAAAGCAGTCACAAGATGGAGCTCACGAAGTCCCTGTGACTTTGTTAAGACAAATAAACTGAATAGAAGTGCTCGTTTGTATGCACATGCATACCTGGAGAGCAGTGAGCAGAGGGCACTGGAGGTTTGCTTGGTGTTTCTGTACTTCAAAATTACGAGCTCTAGAAATGTGTGCTAATACTGGTGCAACTCCTGAATATGCAGCACCTCACTGCTGGCATGGGAGTGAGCAGCTTTCCATCAAATTTGGAGCAGTGGAGCAAGCCAGCAGCTCAAATGTGGAAAAGAGACATGTTTTGAAGTTGGGGTCCCACTGAACTGGGCTTTGAGTAAGAGTCTTAAAATCAAGTAGAAACATAAGAAATTCAGATAAGATCTGCTGGGGTTCTGAATCTCACCAGCACTTTGCCTGTTGCAGAAATGATGCAGTCCTCCTTACTTTGTTGGTAGATAGAAGACCTGGATTTCCCCACTCATTCTCTTTTTTTTTTTTTTTTTTTTTTTTTTTTGGTGGGGTCTAAGGATGGAGAGAGTCAGCTTTGCCTCTTGACTCTTGGGGATGGTTCTGTGCAGGGCCTGGAGTTGGACTTGATGATCCTTGTGGGTCTCTTCCAAACTCAGCATATTGTGTGATTATCTGTGATGTGCTGGGCAGTGGGTTTACAACCCGAAATGCCCACGTCAGGAGCTGGTGTTGAGATCTCAGCACAGCCCTGAGCAGTGCTGGATTTGGCTGGTCACATGTGGCAGCTGTGTGATTCTGCCAGCACAACTTTCTGTCTCGGTAGCCATAAAGTGCCCCTGGACAGGTCCCAAATGCCCTGGTTGGTGGATTGACTGCCTGTGAGTACCTCTGAAGCAGAAATACAATTCCTCTGCAGACTGACACTTCTTTGCTTTCTCCCACAGAAACTGGTTTCTAGATCTACGTTGAAACACCAGGGAAAAGGCAGCTTGAAGGATGGCAACAACATTAGTGAAAGTTCAGCAAGCAAGCTTGGGATCAAAGACTTAACCTTCCTTCGTGTGTTGGGAAAGGGAAGCTTTGGAAAGGTGAGAGTTATTCCTGGCTATTTTGTGAGAAACCACATTCCTTATTTAAGAAGCCCCAAGGTAGGTGAAGTGATTTCACAGCATGGTCCAGTGGTATTCCAGAGCAAGGACTAGGTGGTACTTGCTTTGTGCAGCAAAGTTGGTAACAGAGAGCAGGGAGAAAAGGGAAGAGAAAGAAAGCTGACAACAAAGTGAAAACTTGGATATCACAAAAAAGAAGTTAGCACCTGACGGAACAGCTGCATGCCAGGGCCCATACCAGGAGCTGCGAGTGTGTGCATTAACACCCATTTGGGCAACATTTCTTGGAGCATGTAAAGACTTTTCCTTTAAAGGCAACAAGGCAGTGGTTTCAGATGTGGTGAGATGGTGGGTTTGTTTCTCTGCTTCGCCACGAAGCTGATGTGAAGAAGTGTGTTTGAGTTTTATACCTGAGGAGGGAGGTGGGATGAATGGCCCTGCTCAGGCAGTTTGTGCTGGCACAGTGGGTGACCTTCAACCGGCCAGCCCTGTGCCAGACAGGAGCAGCAGGTGGGTATTTCTGTCCAGAGCAGCCTGCTGGAGGCAGTAGTGTGTGTCATTGATTGTACACTGATGCCCATGCTAACAGGCTGACTCACTGTGGTCCACGAGCCTGGTCATGAGATGACTGACCTTTCCAGCCTGGGAAAGTGTGAGAGGCTCTGTGCTACTCACAGACACCAGGCTCAGCCCTTGCCATTCACACTTGCTTTTGGTTTAGGTGATGCTTGCCAAGATGAAGGAGAGTGGGCAGCTGTATGCAGTGAAGGTGCTGAAGAAGGATGTCATTCTCCAGGATGACGACGTTGAATGCACCATGACTGAGAAACGCATCCTCTCCTTAGCCAGGAACCACCCCTTCCTCACCAAGCTCTACTGTTGCTTCCAGACTCCTGTAAGTACAGCCCAGGAGTGGCCAGCCTTCCTCCTGACACTGGCTGGCATGAGGAACCTTGCTGTGTATTTAGCCCCTGGCCTGTTATCAATGTCCGCCTCAGACCCAGGAGAAACCTGTCTGCTCGAGGATGAACAGAGCACTGTGCTATATTGCACCTCTCACATCTGCTGGGCAATTGGCAAACAAAATCCTGGCCTTTTCCAAGCTCCCTAACAAATTGGTAAGGCACAAAGCCTTTCTCTGTGTCTTCCCTAGAAGCATCTCTGTGCCATTGAATGTTCCCAATGTCTACACACCTGCAGTGTCCTCTGGTTGCTCTGGGATCTCAGGCTCTGCTCTGTTGCTGCCTGAATTTTTAACAAGACTGTATTTGCCCTGAGTTTTCTGCAAACTTTAAGATTTGCCGTTGGAACCAAAGGTAGGCTTCAGTCTCTGCCAGCCTTTGTAGACTGCTCAGAACTGAATGAAAGATTCTTCTGGGGTTACTGGAAAGGATCTGCCTGACATGGGTAGACACTGAGTCAGATCCCTGTACGGTTGGTATTTCTTTTTGTGTAGGGGAGGTAAGTGGCAGCATTGCTGTCCCTTGCTCCCTGTGTACCTAAGTGGAGGACAGAACATGGGCTGAGTGCCTGACTGGGAGCCTCATTGGGTGTGTGCTGGTGGCTGGGAGCCTCTTGCTGGTGTGGGTGGTGGAGGGAGGAGTGGCTGAGAAGGAGGCAGTGGCCACAGCCATGTATGGCAGGGTGAATTTGGGAATCCCTCAGCTAAGCTGTTATTAGGACCAAAGCATTTTCTGCAGTGTAGCTCTTCAAAACTGCCTGGGCTCCTTTCCAGTTGCATTTTGTTCTTTGCTAAAGGGCAGTAGAGCTTGTTTTCCTCTTACAAGAGGTAGGAGAAACTTGCCCTTTTAATTGCAGCTTTGCTCCTCCTACATAAACCCAAAATACCTTAAGAAAAAAAAAAAAACAAAAAAAGAGCAGACAAATGTATTCAGCCACCCACCCATTTCTCTTTTCACTGGGGTGATGCAACAGCCGGCTGTGGAGGTGAAGAACTGTGCTCATTTAGGGTGGAGCCTTTGGTAGACTCATCTAGTAGAAATGAGACGGTTTGTGTTGAGGTTTATTTAATGCACAGCTCACATGGTTCACAGAGCAGCTGTGCTGTTTAGTAGAAATGAAACTTGAAGCTCACTGTTGTCACTAGTAACCGAAGAAACTTTTATTTTGTGATATTTCAAATTGTAGTGGCTTTCCTGAAATACCAGAAGTGTCCAGTATTTATGTGTTCTGTTTGAGGTCTAAAGTGGATTTTGCCACTTGTTGCTATGACTTTGCTTACTAAATTTGCAGTGTGGATGTGAAAACAGCCATTGTGCTCCTGGACTGTGCAGAGTGCTTCTTACAACCTTAGGGAAGATTCAGGGTCACTGTGCGAGCGCCGTTTGTCATGTTCAGAAAAACTGAACACAGTCTGCTGTGAGTGAGGACAAAGTCTTCTGGGCTGGTGAAGTAATTGCAGAGTCTTTTGCAAAGCGGAAAAAAAGGGGAGAACTCAACCTGTTTAGACTAGCAAACTGAAAGTAAAAAGAGGATCTGATTGATGTCTGCCGATGTCAAACACTGAGGAGGGAATCAAAGCTGTCAAGATGCTGGTTAAGATTAAATGAGTCTGGGCTGGCCATGGGTACAGTTAGACTGGAAATTAAAAGGAGGTTGCTAAACAGTATAACAGCCTGGAACAGGAGTTTCTGGACCAGCTTGTCATCAGAGGAGCAGAGGGAAGAACCCCTCAGCCCTTGGTGCCCTGAACACAGAGCTGGTCAGTCCTTGAAATGGTGCCAAGGGAGGGGTGCTTGTGTAGCAGGACCCTGCTATTTCCAGTCTTTCCTGGGTTCCTCTTTTACTTGAATCCCACTTTGCTTCATTGTCTGGATTGTCTGTAACAGAAAACCACTTCCCCTCTGATGATAAACAACACAAAAAAGGGAAGTGTTTACAAAAAAAATTGCGGATTTCAATTTAAGGTGGTTCATGACGTCTTTTGCCCATGGTCTGCACTCAGTGACACCCACTTCAATCCAGAATAACCAGATTTAGATTGCTTATAAAAGCAAAATTAAACCCCTTTGTTATAGTAGAGAAATTATTGCAACACTAGGATATTCACTGGTCACAGTCCTTCTGGGAAGGCTTAACCAGGCTGATACAAACTTGAGCTTTCTGTTTATTCTGTGTATGGCATGGGGATATCCCCTCCATTAACAAGACCTTGGCAGAAAAATGTATCTATATATATAAACCATTATATATAGAAAAAGAGTAACCACTTATTCAAAATGTCATCCTGCAACCATATTTAAAAATTTATGGACTGGGGGCATGGTAGCACAAATACCCAGTTTGCCATTATGTGGAAACCACATCACATGTATCACAGTTAGAGCTCAGACTCTTAAAATGTGATATTAATGGTTCATGTTATGAAAAACAAAACACAGCTCCAGTCTGCCACGGAGATCCTGGATACATTATGACCTACTGAGCCTGCTTTTGGGAATTTTTCAAGAACTAGCCATTTTGAGGCCTCTTACCATTTGTTAAGGCCAAGTCAAAGCCTGATCCCATAAGATCAGGACAAGCTGGGACTGACTGGCAGAGCAGTAGCCCAGCTGGAAGGCAGACAGGGCTTATGGTAGGTGCCAGGCTCAGTCTGAGCCAGCAGTGCAGCCCCATGGAATGTGAGCTGAATTATGGACCAGGCTGCTTCAGGAACTTGGAAGAGCCCTTATCCATTCTGCCTGCCACTAGTGAGGCTGCACCTGACACAGGGGTACCCAGTTACGGCCTTCCCATCCCAGTTCCAGAGGAAGGAATGGAAAATCCAAAGGAAGGCTCTTGGAAGTGCCTGAGAAGCTGCTCCAGTTTGAGGACAGAGCACTCTTAGCATCTGAGAATTTGGCTGGATCCAGAGCTGTTTGAATTCTGTTTATTTACAATATCCCACCCAAACCAGCAAACTCATCCCCTGGCTTAAGCAGGCTGGGGGCATTAACAGCCTCACTTTCAGAGCCTGGGAGATGTCTGTGCTGCACGGTGTGATGTCCTGTGGTGCCAGGAATGCAGCATTATTCCAGAGATGCCCCATCCTTGGAAGCGTCCAAGGCCAGGCTGGATGAAGCTCTGAGCAGCCTGATCTAGTGAAAGGTGCTCCTGTACAGGAAAGGAGGGTTGTAACTAGATGATCTTTGACATCCCTTCCAAGCCAAACCATTCTGTGATTAGCTGAGCAGGCACAAGTACCTGAAACAGCGGTGCATTACCCGAGTTCATCTGTACTGCTCCTACTTCTGCTTGCCTACTTTAGAGCTGGCTGAGGTTTTTCTGAGCTTACATTAGCCACTGATGGTTTTCAGAAAGATTTTCTGTTCTCTTGTGCTGCCTCTGTGCTCAGTGTGAGCCTGCTTTAGTCTCAGCTGCAGCTTAAGTGATGCCTGCCAGCAAAGGCAGCTTTATTTGCCCAGGGTGGGCTGAGGCTGCCTGACCTCCAGGCAGCCTCCTCGCTCCATCAGGGCTGAATCCTGCAGCCACTAGGTGGTAGGATCTGCAAGGGCTGTCTCTGGCTGCTGTGGGTCACAGTTTTCAGAGTGTTGAGATGAAATATCAGCAGCTCAGCGGGCTGGCAGAGGCTGCATGTACCCATCTGTGTTGCCCAGCACTGGGCAGGGCAGTTTTGGACTTGAACCTCCGGATTCCTTTCCTATGAAAGGCAAGGAAGGAGTGCAGATGCTCCATTGCTGGAGAGCAGTTGAAATCGTGCTTCAGATGCATCTGTGGGAAGTCTTCCTTGCTCACCACATCTCTGTTGTTTTAATTTTTTTTTTTTTAATTGAAGGCCTTGCCTTGGGAGCTTTCCACCTTGCCTAAACCATTTACCTCTGCGTTTTCTAGGGCCTTAAAATAATTCTTTAGTGCCAGAGAGGATTATGCTTCTGCTTCAGTAATCTGTGAGTTGCTGACAGGTGCTGGGACCTGTGGATAATCATGGATCCTGCATTAGGGGTCACAAGCACCAAAAAGTGTTTGTTTCTGTTTACCTGACACTACTGTCATCCAACACTTCAACAATACTGTCCTGGAAGGGGTGAAACAGGCTATATGTATAAATAGCTAAGTCAGTAATACAATCCTGGGGAATGTGAATCCTGGAATGTTTTAATTAAAATCAGTTTGCAGTAAGTAGGTCCTGTCTTCTTTGGGGTCCTTCCTGCACAGGTGGTTTGCTTTTAAATCCTTTTGTCTCCACTCATATGCATGAGAATGAAGAGGGCTGGGGGCGATCGGCTTCCCATGCAAATAGTGTCAAATAGCTTCTGGGTTTTATGTTTATTGCCCTTATCCCTTTTCTCATGACCAAAGGGTCCTTCCAGGGGACTGTCCCCCAGGCGATGCTGTTCCCAGCCCTGTCCCCATCAGCCAGCCTGATCGTTATATGGATTTGCTTTCCCTCTGGCTCTGCTGGCAGTTGCTGAGGCTCAGAGCCTGCCCCTGTTATTCCAAAAATAGTGAGACACAAGAACTTGGCAGAGGGATGTGATTTTTCTATAACGAGCGTCCTTCAAGATAATAATGAGCAGGGGTGCTATTTAAGCCAGGCAGGACTGGTCTGGGACTCCAGGACAGTATCATCATGGAACTGGTCCCATTTTATGAGGGCAGCCTGCTGTTTGGCACACAGCTTTTTATCCCCGTTACTGGCGGAGGGCTGATGTCCTCTCAATGTGGAAGGAGAAGGCTTTTCCACATCTCCACCGGCTCTTGGGGCACTCAGGGAGTTCTACCAGGATCAGCATGGTGATCTTGTCATGGATCACCCAGTTGTTTTGACAGATGAGCCTATATTTCATGTCCTAGAAGGGTTAGAGCTGACTGGAGCCTTCAACATTTTCAAGTGAGGGCCCACAAGCCAAAGTGGTGGGACTGAGAGGTGGCAGCTTACCCACCCCTTGCCCCCAGGTGCCACAAGAGAGATCTAAGTGCCCTTGTATGTCCAGGGGAGTCCTCAGTCATGGTCCCCCCAGGGGATCTCCAGCATCAGCTAATTGTCCACCAGCCACTCCAGTGTCACCAAGTGGGTAGAGCACAGGGCAGAGCCCAGTGTGGTGGAGGTGAGGGAGGCTGGAGAGGCAGTGACAGGGCCTCTGGGAGATGAACAAGTGCTCTGACACAGACTTTGGAGTGTGCTGGTGGGCGTTCAGGAAGCAAGTGAGGCCTCTTTGATGTTGTCTTTGAAAGGCACTGAGAGGGAGCCCTTTGGGAGAAGAGGATGGCTTTGATCCACTCCCAAGCTCTGAACCCCCAGCATTCCCTCTGTGGCATGTTGTGGAGGCACAACTCCATGCATGCATTCACGTGACAGCCAAATGCTGTCCTGGATGCTTTTCTGCAGGCAGTGAGACTTTTGAGAGTTGACACCCGTTTTAGCCCCAAGCCACTCTGCTGGAAGGCTCTGCAAGTCAGGCCTGAAGAGCTTGAGTTGTTCTTCATCTGGGGTGGCAGGTTGGTTTTTGAGGGGCTCTTGGACACGAGGTACAGGGGAATTTCCTCTCTTCCCCTTCACTCTCCAGTGCAGGTCCTGCAGGTGTGTGCGCCATGGTGCCCTCATGTTGGCTTTGTGACCATAGCAGGGACAGCCAGTTCCTGCTTTCCTCTGGCTCCTGTCTAGCACAGAATAAAGGCAGGCTGATCAAAAGTGCATCTTCCAGTGGTTTGACAGTGTTCACATCCACCGAAAACCCCTGATGTGTTTGCTGGAACGCTGGTTCCAGTTGTCAGCAGACCTGATGTGCGAGGCCTCCGCTGCCTGCTCGGGAAGTCTCCACTGTCTGACATCTGCAGTGACACCTTGCAGTGGTCACTTCGTTGTAGGAACATTTGAGGCCAGGGTTTTTTTGCAGGCAGGAGGTGAAACAAGATCAGACTGACATTTCTGACTCTCATCTGTGAACTTTGCTGGATGTCCACGCCTGGGATGCACACTGAGGTGATGCGAGCTGAGGTGAAAACATGAGCTGGAGGGTTGGTAGGGTCAGCTGCTGTAGCTCCCCAGTGTAACTTTCTGACCCCAGATGGTTGAGGGACTTTGGATATTTGCATTTTCATGAAGCTGATATAAATGCCTGTCTCCATCTGCAGTGGCTGTGGGGAGAGACTGTAGCTTGGACAGACAAATCATCAAGCCCAGTGCAAGGGTAGCCAAGTGTGTTGCCCATGGTTAGCCACAGTATGTGAAACTAATGGTTTTTGTACTTAAAATCAAGGAAGTTGCGGCATAAAAAGAGATTAGAATGGAAGCAGCTCTCAAGCAGGTGCCAGTCAGTACTGAGGAGGAAGGGGAAGAAAAAAACAAAGGCAGTCTAAGCTTGGAGAAGAGGTCACTAACTGAGGTGTGAGCCAGTGGTGCTTTAGGTTTCAGTCTCTTTGAATCCATATTGCTTTCCAGGTGATGTTTAAGTGAGAAGGTGATTCACAAATCCTCGCAGCAAGCTGTTTGCAAGTGGCTTTTGGGTGTTTTGACACTCTTAATTTTTGTGACGACCTTTGGTTGAGCTTGTAGAGGTCTCTAGCCTTCCCTAGCCCTGCCTGAGCCAGCAGATATTGCAGAGCTCAGTATTCTGTAAAACAGGAAGAGCTGTTGCACATTGGTCACTCTGAACTGAAAAGACTAATTTCAGTCTCTCTTTTTGAACTGAGGGCTGTAAAAAAAGCATGGTATTTACAGGGCTGTTCTCTTCTGAGACACCAAGATGCCAGCACCCAGCTGAGGGGTGCAGATGACCTATAAATCTTTGCTTAACAGGTATTGCCTGTAGTGTCACACAATCTAGTTCCTTATTTCTCAATTTATTCCCCTCTAAGTTCATTCAGTCCTTTGAATTTTTTAATCTTTCAGGTGGGAAGGAGTATTTATGTAGTTTTCTTTACCATTTTAAAAGGTCTGTGAGGGAAGATTTTGTCTTGCTTCTTCTTTCAGTTTGTTTTGTATCCTTTTAATATTTCATTTTAATAATGCTCAAAGTGTCTTTTTTTCTTTGTTTTAATTGGGATTAAAAAACCAGACATTTTTTGTACATAATTGGTTGGCTTATCTGAGTTTTGGTTTTTTTCTAATTTGGGTCTGGTCTTGTTTGAAATGGAACAGATACAGGTGAACAGGATAATCATCCTTTTTGCACATATGCTGTATAAAAGTTTCTAGTGAAAAGATGAGCTAATAATGTAATGCTGCTGTGAATTAGACTGTCTTGCAGGGAGGGGATGAGGAGGAAGTATGTGTGTATGGTTCACTTGAATACCCCAGAAGATGCATTGTTCCAGACAAATGACTGAATTTGCCTGTTACAAAAACTCTCCAGTGTATGAGCTTGAAATTTCAGCCAAGTGGTTGAGAAAATAGGGGCAGGAATTTGGAGGATGCAGTTAGATTTGGGCTTGTTTGTTTTGTTTGTTTGAGTTTGTTTTTCCTGGGGCAAGTGGGAACCCACAGTTCCCCTCGGCTCCTCCTGGTTTGTGATTGTCATCGTTGAGCTCCTCTGGAATGAGCTTGGTGTTGATGCTGCACTGTGCACCTGGGCCACCTTCACCCTCAGGAACCCTGCAGAGTGTATTTATGCAAGTGGCAAGAGCCAGTTTATGATTCTCCATGTGGTGTGATACACAATGTGATGTGTCTGTGCCTCGCTGCAGTGGCCTCCCAGGGAGCCTTGTGGTGCCCACTGTCAGCAGTGTCAGAGACCAGAGCGTGGTGGGTGATAACCAGTGATAACTGTCTCGTTTACGTGGTTGTGACAGTGGTTGGTGACTCTTTATTAAAGGACCTGAAAACAAGCCTGGTGTGGAGAAGTGACCTGAGTTTCTCAGAAATATTCACCAGCTGCCTAGCCCGGAGGAGATGCCACATGCACCGTATGCCCATTCTGAGTTGGCTTCCTTTTCACTGCCCCTCCTAGCTTAAAAAAATCCTGAAACCACCAGAAGAAGGAGACCTACCCTTTCTTAGCCTTTCAGCTGCATCACACAGTGAGCCCTCATCTGGGTAACCCCAGGGCTGTGTGTGCTGTCTGTGGCTTGGTTCCCCAAGGCAGAAGTGGTTCCTGGGGCTGGCAGGCACTTCTGCAGCCACTGAGGCAGGGAGGGGGAACAGCTCAACAGAGCAACACTGCTCGGCAAGCAGATGGCTGTAAAACCTGCTGCCTGCTGTCTGGGAGTCCTGGGCCACATGCACGGGGTTCCATCTGAGACAGCACGGGGCAGAGGTGCTCCTTGTTGTGATTTGAAATTAAAGGACCAGATCTTCACCTGACATCAGTCACTGCCTTGCTCCGTTGCAGTCAGGCGAGAGTTCTGTCTGGAAATTTGGGGCTGAGCTCATTAGGTCTGCTCTTGTGCTCGCACACGTGTTTGTGCAAGGGTTGTTGTGGTGCCTGCTTCATGGTGAGACTGTTCACAGGACACCTGTGATCCTCCCTGGGTTTGAAACCGTGTGTAACCCCCCCTGGATAGCCTGTTCTCCTTAACCCTTGGAGCTGGGAGCAGCAGGTAGCTCATGGGGGTCCAGGGCTGCCTTGGTCCAAGGGTTGAGTATACAGGGGAGGTAATTCTGACAGGAATTCATAGAATTCTGTGAAGGGCTGGGTATGGAATCATAGAATATGAGAGTTGGAAGGGACCCATCAGCACCACTGAGTCCAACTCCTGGTCCTGCACAGCACTATCCCCAGCAGTCACACTCTATGCCTGAGTGCATTGTCCAAACCCTCCTTGAGCTCTGCCAGGCTTGGTGCTGAGACCACTGCCCTGGGGAGCCTGTTCTAGTGCTCAGACACCATCTGGGTGAAGAACCTTTTCCTAATATCCAACCTAAACCTTCCCTGACACAACTTCAAGCCATTCTTTCGGGTTCTGTCACCAGAGAGATCAGTGCCTGCACCCTCTGCTTCCCTCATGAGGATGCTGAAGAACCACAGTGCAGGAGGGGAAGCGTTTCCAAGAGGAATTCATAGAATCTGTGAATGCTGTGAAAGGATGGGTATGGAGGGGAGGCATTTCCAGCAGGAATTCCTGGGTTCTGTGGAGGCCTGAATATGGAAGGATGGGCATTTCCTGACAGAGCAGCATCTAAGAGCAGGGCATGACTCTGTTAGTCCTATACAAATAAACATTCAGTTACAAACCTGTTTCTTATTCCTCCTCTGGACCCTGTGCTTTGCAGTGCCTTGACCCAGATACAGATGGCCACTTGCCCTGCTGGGGAGTTGGACATGTGGCTTTCTGGAGCCCAGTCCTGAGAAATCACGGTTTATTTGCTCGCTTGCAGCAAGACCTAGGGCAGATTTGCTTTGTGTGGAGGTTGTGGACCACGAAGGGAGAACATTTGGAACACTGAGAGAGCCTGCCAGCTCTTGTAATTATCTGGTAATAATTTGCTTGCAAGCTCTCTAAGCCCTGCTACTCTTTTTGGAAACAATAAAGTTTCTCTGGGAAGCAGTGACAGCTGTCTCTGTTTGGGGATGATTTGGAAAGCTTCCCTTCTGCTCTGCAAAGCATAAACTACCAAAACAGGGAAAAATGACTGTTTTTCTTGGGGAAACCCTTTGGCTTCAATGAACTCAGATTGAGCCCAAAGCTAATTCTCTAAGGAGTTGTGTGCATGAATTATTTCCAAAAATATAAAATGCAAACTAAGTGGAATTCCTGAGCCAGGCTGGTATTTTGTGGGGGAAATTGAACCCTTTGAGATTGGTGATAAGGTCCCAGGAGGTCTTTGATTTTATGTGGGGGGTACAGAGACATCAGCTATGACTTTTAAGTAGAAGAGGGTAGAAGTTGGCCATCACACTGTCCTTTTTGGGCACAGGGAGAAAAAGGATGCTCTTTAAATAAAATCTGGATTATTTTTTTTTTTCTTCCGCCGTGAGGACAAAGAGGAAAAGTATGAGAATCCAAAACAGCTTGTGGAGCTGGTAAGGACAAAGGGCTAAAGTGATGCTTGAGATGGATTTTAGTGTTTGCAAGGGGCAGTGACCAATATGTGGATTGTCCTTGTTGGTGGCTCTTGCAGTCAGGGATTTTCTTCAAGCCCCACAAAGCCCCCTAAGACAATGAACAAATATAATGGGTATATGTAGCTGCTGTCAACCACTGCTGTGCTTCCAACAGCCCCTGCCCTGCTAATAGGTGAACAAATAGGGGTGGAAAACTGAAATTAAAAGAAAGAGATTTTTAAAAAAGCCAAGAAAAACAAAAAAGACAGCTCTTTTGCATGAAAATTGGCAGGGTTAATCTTTACGTGTAGGGCAGCCTTGAAATAAACCCTCCTGATCCCAGGGATTTTGTTTCCTCCAAATGTTTTTTTATTTTACAGTAACAATCGCTCTGAGAGTTTATTCATCTTGATCCCAGTCCAGGAATGGTGCAATGTGATTTCCTCCTGTGGCTGCCACTTGCTGCGAAGCCTTTCATGTCACTGTTTCCTGTTGACTCAAATGCTCCTTTCTTATCACGTCAAACAGAGGGTACCAGGCAGACTTCTGGGCAAAGCACAATAGAAAAACAGACATGTGAGGAGTTCAGCATTGGGACCTGTCAAAAAACAATTCAGCTTCCAACTCCTTCTAATTCCCTCTGGTAGTCCCCAAGAAAGAAGGAGACCCATAGCTGACTCCTAAGTAAGGTCAAACTTCCCAGTGTGTGAACTGTCTGCTGTTTTAAGATGTACTTCTCCTGGCCCTTTCCTAAGTTATTTACTCAGTCTTCTGGCTGCAAATTGCCTTCTTTTTTTCTTCTTTCCTCTTTTTTTCTGTTCTTCTCCCTCCAGCTCCCTCCAGCTCCCTCCTTCTTTCCCTCTCATTTCTTCAATTTCTTTTCCTCTTTCCTTACCCTCCTCTTACTTTTGTTTTTTTTGATAGGATACCACTATTTATTTTATTCCTTAATGATTCCTGGGAGAGTGGTTGGTTTTTGCAGTTTTGCAAGCTGATGGTCTTCCTTAAGAGTAGAAATGGAAGGCCTTGCCTGGCTTTTAGATGCTTTTCCCCCAAAGGCTGGTCATTAGTGCTGATTTTCAAATGCTTGTTGCCGGGCATGTAGCAGACCAAGGGCACAAATGCTGCAGTATAATCCAGTTTTAATACTCATCCTGCTCTTTTCTTCAGCACCTCTATGGGATTTCTAAGTGTTGGGACACTGGGCAGACAATAAGCTGGACCTCCTTAAAATAAATTGAAAAAAAATTTAAAAAAAGAAGTGGAGTAACCCAAAGTTCTGTATCTATGCTTGACCAGTGAAACGAGGCCATGGGTGGGTGTGACCATGCAAGACGTGCAGTTGTACTTGCTCAGGTTTGCAGTTAGTCTGAAGCAAAAGAAGTTTTTAGCAAAAAGATGCTAATTCCCTGGCAGCAGTGATGTGACTTTTAAAATCAGCTGTTTTGGTGCTTACCTGAACATTTGAGAAAGAAGTAGTGTCTTTCTGTAAGCATCATAGTAAAGACGAGTACTATCACAAGTCTGAGGTGTGCCATGGAGCTTTGCCTGCTCTGCAGAAGCTGGACATACATGTTTTAAGACAGGAAGTGCTAATTTTGTTTCCCTGAAGGTCACCTTTAAGGAAAGAGTGGAAAATCCATGTGTGTTCACCTAAGTACATGCATGTTTATACAGGCATGTGTATCACTTACATAAATACACGCACCATCCCTCACCAGGCTGCTGGTAAATCAAATTGCTTCCTGTTGGGGATCTGGCAAGAGGGATTTCTTTTTAAGTATGAGCTTGAGGAGATGCCTGGACAAGCTGGGCTAGATAAGCATGTGTCATGTGGAGAGATCAGCAAGGAAGGAGGTGGGAAAGAATAACAAGGAGATGTAAAAGCTGGCCCAACTGGCAAGGCAGAGGTGATACCTCCAGCTGCAGCTGGAGGAACAGGCAGGCACAGCACAGCCAGACTGAGTTTAACCATCTGTGGTGAAGATGTGGCATTAGAGGGCTGATATGGACTGAAGAGCCAAGGCTGGTGATGGGTTTGCACAGTTTGCTCTGCTCTGGCTCAGACTGGTGCCTAGACAAGCCAGCTCAGTGTCTGTCAGTGCCCTCTCATAAAGACAGAGTGAAACAAGGAGGTGTTGTTGTTTGTATGGACTGGAGATAGCATTCAGCACAGGGCCTTGGTGCTGCAGCAGTGTTGTGAGAGTGCTGGGAGCAATGGAGAGGCTGCACCTCAAATTGTGCGTTCGGTTTGGGACCCTCCTGTAAGAAGGACATTGAGGTGTGCTGGAGTGTGTCCAGGGAAAGCCAGCAGAGCTGGGCAGGGGTCTGGAGCACAAGTCTGATGAGGAGCAGCTGAAAGAGCTGGAGGGGCTGAGATTGGGGAAGGGGAGGCTCAGGAGGGACCTTCTCACTCCTTACAACTCCTGACAGGAAGGGGTCAGGCTCTGCTCCCAGAGAACGAAAACAGGACAAGAGGAAATGGTCTGAAGTTGCACCGGGGGAAGTTTACATTGGATATTAGGAACAATTTATTCACTGAAAGGGTAGTCAGGCTGCCTGGAACAGTCTGCCCAGGGCAGTGGTGGAGTCACCATCACTGGAGGTATTTAAAAGACGTGTAGATGTATGGCACTCGGGGACATGGTTTAGTGGTGGGCTTGGGAGAGTTGGGTTACTGGTTGATGGTCTCTAAAGGTCTTTTCAAACCCAGATGATTATATGATTTAATGATCTTCACCTTCTGGAAGGAGCCCAGAAGGAGCTGTTGGGCAGAGCCCAGGTTGGCTGTGTGAAGCAAGCTGTCCTCATGTGTTACAAGCCATTTGCTTTCCTACTCATGCCCATTGAGAAAGGAGGGAAATTCTGGTTGTTTTTCTTCTGCTGTGTGCATCTCAAGATGTTAATACCAGTAGTCATTTCAAGCTGGCTAGCTGCCAGAAAGTGGAGCACGACAATGCTTATCCTCTTAAACTTAGAGAGGGTTTAAAAGTAGCTTGTAGATAATTAACATCAGACCTGGGAAGAGGCTTGTGGCAAAGAAGGGCAAATATTACCGTTAAAAGCCTGGCTGATCTCAGTTGAGTTCTGTGCCTGTTTTCCAATCTGCTTGTTCCTGATATTCAGAGAAAAACTGAAACAACAAATACTGAAAGTCCTGAAACAATTGCTGAGAGAAATTTTTGAACTGGGCTGCAACAATTCCACAGTTTATTTTTGTGCCAAATCTCTCTGTGTCCTTCCTCTCATAATCAAGTGCACACATGCAAAACCCCTACTCATTGTTCAGCACACAGCTTAAGCAAATGCCTCCCTATCTGTAGGCTTTTGCAAAAGCCAGAACAAAACCAAAAAAGAAGTCTCAGAGACCAACAGCTGTGGTTAATGAACTGAACTTTATCAAACAGGTTGCTTTTCTGCTCAGCAGAAGCTTTTATTTACACTTCATTGTTATCAGTTCCTCTGTTGCCCAGAGGTGTCTGCAGGTTAATCAGAGGAAAGCTGGAACCTGAGGGCCCAAAAAGCAGCTACCATGCAAGTGTATGACAGGAAATCCCATCCTGGAAAACAGCCCACATTCTCCAGAAATAATGTTGGGATATCCTAGAGACAGTGTTGTGCTGTTGTGGTGAAGCTGCAGTCTGGTTATGCACATTGTGTTACAGAGCAGCTTTCCCCAGAGATCTGGGGTGTTTACTAGGGAGTGAGTGGGTTTTTTTCAGATTTCTCTTGTTTTTACTAGGGAGTGAGTGATTTTTTTGCAGATTTCTCTTGTGCCCCTCAGCTCAGAGGGTACTGATGAAGGGGTGTAATTCCCTGCTGATTGAGGCTAACGATAATTCAGAGAAACCCAGTGGGAACTGATTATTGATGAGCACACGCTTGCTAGCATGGTCAATCCACATGTGAACAAGAATTCATTTCACAACTGGGGTCAAAACTTTTGGGAGGAGTGCAGGGCAAGGAGCTACTAACAGGTCTTCCTGGTATTGACTTGATTTTTCCTGAAAAAATCAGCCTTTCCCCCAATGCACTATTTCACGCTTACTTAATCTGTTTTTGTTTGGGAGTTTTGGGAGCAAATAGTTTTACTAAGACTTTTCCAAGCCTGAGCGAGGGTGTGGTGTGTGCTATTCATGTTTGTTGTGTTTCCTGTGTGTAGGATCGCCTGTTCTTCGTAATGGAGTTTGTCAATGGCGGGGACTTGATGTTCCACATCCAGAAGTCGCGGCGCTTCGACGAAGATCGGGCCAGGTTCTACGCTGCAGAAATTATTTCAGCCCTCATGTTCCTGCATGGAAGAGGCATCATTTACCGGTGAGCTCTGCTTTCATGGCTTCCCTTTGTCTGAACCCCATGGCTGAGATGAGAGCTGGAGTTTTCTGCTCGAATAAAGAAGTGTCACTCGCTGCCCACCAGGAACAAGTTGTCGGCTGGGATCACAGTACCTCCACATTCCCCCTGCACACTGGCCAAGGTGCACCAGGAGGGAGTGAAATTTCTTGGCAGGCATTAAATGAAACCTTCCCAGATTTTCTGCAAGGTGAATGTAAGGATCTGTTGCTTTTGCCACAATGTGCCATGTTATTTCAAGGCTAATATGTGCTGGTCACACCAAAGGCTCTACCCCATCTATTTCACATACCTATTCAGTGCCACTCATCTCAGCCACTAAAAGTGTTTTCATTCCTGTCATGGTCCTACAGCATGAGTTTTTCCTTCCTGTCCATGCCTGGCATCTTTGTGTTTGCAGCAGGATTGGAGCATTGTTGCCTCCATGCGTCAGCCTCCACTCGAGGTCTCAAGGCTGTTCTCAGGAAGCCATTTCCCATACATAGCTCTCCTTTGTTATTTGTCATTTTTCTGTACTCGGGGGGGGGCAGTTTGGTTATATTTTTTCCTTTCTGTGCTTCTGAAGTGCTCCCTTGTCAGCTCAAGCATAAAGGCATAGAGCAGCTAGCATGGATCAGAGCCAGGCTGCAGTGCAGAGCCCTCCCTGGGCCAGCATCACCATTTGACCAGCATCTTCCCTCGTGCCCCAGAAGCAGAGCAAGGCCTCTTCTGGGATGAAGTAGGACAGCTGGAGCAGGGACCTGTCAGCAGTGAGACAGTCTGGTTGTACAGAAAGGTTTCTTTCTGCCATACTTCACCAAACACCTCTGGCATCCTTATGCCCAAAGCACTGGGGAGGAGGAACAGGCTGTTGTTTTCTTTGGAATGCTGTTTCCTGGAATCCAGCAGCACAGCAGGCATTTTTGAGCATGATCTGCTGTAGCCCTGCTCAGTCCCACTTGTGGCATGCCAGCACTGCAAAGAGTTATGTCAAGTCTCTCTTTTTTGCTGCTTGGTTACAGTTGTACTGCTGGGACCCAGAGCTGGGTGCAGGATGGGACCAGTTCCAATCACAGTCCAGCTCTATTAATGCCATTTCTGAGGGTTAGGCCAGATGTCATCTGATTTGGGACTGCACATAGTTTAACCCAGTCAGTAGGACATCCTCCCATGACAGATAAACTCAGGTTTGAACTCACAAAACCCAGAATAGCTGAGGGCTAAAGTGGCCAAAGGGCTGGGGGCTATGCAAGGGGCACTTTCCTATCTGATGGGGAGATGAGAGGATCAGTCAAGTAAAAGCAGCTTCTCTGTCTCTTCCTAGCTTGAGCTCCAGTAAGAAACAGATGGTCAGGTGAGGACAGAGAATATTAAAATATTTTTAAGTATGAACTCACATGACATATATGGCACAGTGAAAGAGAGAAGGGGTGTCGTTTTAAAATCCTCCATGTCCTGGGAGCCTGAAGATGACTAGTGATATATTCCCTATGTATCAAGCTCCTAAAGCACAGTCATTATCTGTGTAGTATAGCAAATCTCCTTATTCTACAGCTGGATTTCAGTCTAATTCTTCCCTTGTGAATAATGCCAGCCGCTGAGGAGAGACCCTGCCAGATAATTACGCAAATGACATTATCCTTAAAATAATGACATCCAGTAGTTATTGTCAATCATTCAGCAGTAAAACTGGGTCTGTGCATAATGTAATGCCTTGTGCATACAGCCTGTCCTGTCTGCCCCAGCCTGCTGCCTGTCACAGGGCAGGAGTAACTGATCCCTCTGGGTTTTGGCACTCTTCAAGTGCTGCTGTAATTCATGATAGAAACGAGAGGAGTAACAACTCGAACAACTGCACAGGCTTTGATCTTGTTGAGAAACTGGTTAAGCTGTGGAGTCAGGTAGCTTTAGCTGCACGGGGCAGATCTGCAGGGGGATGGGTGACTTGGTTTCTTATAATTAGTTGGGGTTCTGGAAGATGCAAGAGGAGAGAGCTGCTGGCTGGGGCTGTACTGAGCTGAGGTTGCTTCTGTTGGGTCACAGACACCAGGCTCTGGCAGGGAGCGTGCAGGATAGAAGGGGATACTCAGAATGGAGTCACTGCACCTGTGTAAGAGAGTTTGGATCAGATTTTATGATAAGAATATGAGTGCTTGCTTAGGGAGCAGTGAGCAGAGACACCAGAAATAGCCTGACCAGAAAGGGTTTTACCACAAGCTCTTCAAGGTGTCTTCTTTCTGAGTTTCCACGGCCAGTGGAGGAAGAGAGTTGTTGGCCTAAAATACTCTGTGTCATTTGTTTTTCTTCTGGGCTTAACTTAATAATACTGTATTTTTCTTTGCCCCCTTCAAGACTGAGCAGTTCAGGAAAGAATCTGCATTTACCAGTGCAATGAGTGTTCTCCTGTTAAGTCAAGTTGCATTTGCCACAAGTGCTGCCAAAAGCTGAGTTTTCTCTTCTTTAAAATTCTGGAGAGTTTGAGAGACAGCACTGAAAGTTCATCAAGAAGTGGCTGAAGCTTGTCATTGTAGCCTGGCAGGATGGTGCTGGTGGCTGCTAAAATCAGGTGTTCACTGATTCCTTTTTCAGCCATACACAAGCAATTTGAAATAGCTGTAGAGCAATATTTTTGCAGTTGCTACTGTAAGTCTCTGAGAATAGGGTTCTGAGGCAGATTATGCATTTTGGCTATATGTGATTTTTAATTTTAAAACTGGGCTTAGAGCTGGATTGGTTCTCTCAGGGGATGGTTTTCATGATTCAACTGAAATTTTCAGTGAGTTTACTCCTCATTTTGAGGAAACTCCTTTATTGTTACTAAGCTGTGGCCAGAATAGGAGTCCCATAAATATAGGTTGTATGTATTTGGAGCTCTTTTTAAGAGAGCTTTTAGTTTCAAAAACCTTTCTTTTTTCTCTTCATTTGCAGCACTACAAAGGAGAGATGGCTTTCTGGCCTTATCAAGGAAAGGTCTCTGTCTTGCCCTGAGCTGAGATTTAGCTGTGAACTTAGCAGCACCTATTTATAGCTGCTTCCTGAAAAAAAAAAATCAGCAAGTACAGTGGGGTGCCTTAGCCCATCATACAGGGGAATGCATCCAGACATGAAAACAATCTTTTTACGGGTTACATCACAGTGTATTTTGCACCCCTAACCACAGAGGAGTAGGACAGGGATGTATTTGAGATCAGCTCGTGCTGGATGCTGCCAGGAAAATGTTAGGTAATAATCATGGTTATTATAAATAAAATCTTGGCTCACAGGGCCATATTTGTGCTCTGCTGCTTTCTCTGAGATTATTTCTAAGGGAAATTACTGTGCTGGGCTCTGTTGCAGATAGGCAGGTTGGTTTGTCATTTTTTCTAATGGCTGTATGTGCTATTTTTCTTGAGGCAGCTCTTGCCGACTTTCACTTTCCAGTTCAGCAGTTCCCAGGGTAGGGGAAGCATATTTTGGCTTCTGTGCATGCCAGAAACAAAACAAAGCAGTGTATCCGAGCAGAATTAGATTGCACAGTGGCCTACTCAGTACAAGGGAGCTGATCTTACAGTCTGCTAAAAAGCTAAGAGACAGTGGATGACTAAGGGTTTAGTTTAAAAGCAGGATGTTTCCTTCTGTGTAGCACTACTGTAAAAATGGCTGGTCTGCCCTGCTGCCCTCAAATTCAGACCTTGGCACAGGCTGATGTACAGCTTTGGGGGTGGGTGGATCCACATGCCAAGGTCACCTACTTGCATACTGAGGGCAAATGCAAGTATTTCCTTAAATTTGGTTGTTGTGGGGGTTGGAATTTTTTGGAGGAGGGGGCTTTGAGGTTTACAGTAAAATACAGTAAGACCTTTCTAAAGGCAACATGAAGCAGTCAGCCCAGCCTTAATTTCTATGACAAACCTTTCTCTCTCTCTGCAAATATGTATCACTAGAGGATGCCTGAGCTGAGAGGGTTTCTTAACACACCTCCACTACTTGCAGATGTGATACAGCGTGCAGGACACAGTGTCAGCTGTGCACCCTGTACTTCAGTGGTGGTTTTGGCAGCCTGAGGTGTAGAGTTGGACAACAGGGACACCTCCAAGCCCCAGCTCGCTGCTTGGCACAGCACGGGGGCAGATCCCTCCTTAAGGCTACAGGTGGTGTAACATGGAGGTAATAAAGCTGACCAGGAGCCAGAGGAGCTAAAAGGCTGGTGAAAAGGACTGATTATTGGCTGACTGAAGAACCTTGTTTTTATCCTGAGGGTTCGAGCTGGTCAGCTCATTTCACTGCCTTTGTGTCTGTATTGATGTTTCTAATGCAGCTGACCCCTCTGGAGATGTTTGGTGCCCTATCACACCTCTGGATGTGGGATGGTGTGCAAAGAATCCCTGTGCTCTGGTGTGTTGGTCCTGTAACTGAATGGTGTTTAGTAGGATGTGTGGTCCTTTTGGAAGACAAAAGATAATTATGCAGTTATCCACAGGAGGACATGGTCTGGCCTTGGGGCTGAACTCCAGCTCTTGGGGAAAATGAGGTAGGCATATTAACAGGCAATGTTTACTCCTCTATGTGTTACCTGAGAGCATCTCCTTAGTGTGTGGGGGACTTGTTATGACAGGGAAAAACTTTCTCCTCTGGGATCTGGAAATATTGCTGGATACTGGCCAGGTCTCTGAAATCATCCCCTTTCCTTGGTGGAGGAGACCCATCGGGTCTGCACCTGTGTGTCTCATGACTGTTGGCTTTTATAGGGAATGGGCTTTTTGCAACAGGTTAATTCCCTGCCAATTCAAACAATGAGCCTGTGACACTTGAAGGAAGCTTTACATAAGCCTTTTATGGAGACCAGTTTTGCTGGAAAGACTCCTGTTAACTGAAACAACACTAAGGTTTCTTTCAGCAAAATCAATTAAAAATTACGTGCTGAAAACAGAAGCTGAATGTCTTTCCTAATTACATACAGCCACTGTTAACAGAGCAACTTTTATTAGTGTGCTGTTTGCTTTTTCCGTGGGTCAAGACAGTGTAGACATGGGATTCCTCATGTTCACTCTTTGCTGATTTTGGTTGTTGGTTTTTTGTTTGTTGGTTTGTTTTTTTTTGTTGGTTTTTTTTTTTTTTTGCAACTACAGATTTTGTTTATTCTCTTCTCATGCCCTTTTTCACATCTGGAGCCAGATTTTGTTTCCCCTGAAGTCAAGGGTCTTTCCCCAGGGAGGTAAATGAGCAGTTGAACTGGATCTGTGACTGATAGCAGCAGTGCTCTGCAAGGCAAACTGCCTGGCTGGGGGCCTATCCAGGGATTACTGGTGGTTTGCTTAGGTGCTGTGCATAGATTGTTTTCTTGGCAAATAAAGATAAGCCTTTGGTTCAGTGAGGTGTTTTTAAGCTTCTCTGAAACAGAAAGACCTTACAGCAGCCTGGAGACCTGATAGCAGCCTTCTAATACCTAAGAGTGATTTACAAGGAGACTGGAGAGAGACTTTTTGCATAGGTATGCAGTGATAAGACAAGGGGGAGTGGTCTTGAGCTGAAGAAGGGTAGATTGAGGTTAGATATTAAAAAGCAATTCTGTACTGTGAGGGTATTGAGGCCCTGGCACAGGTTGCCTAGAGAAGCTGTGGATGCCCCATCCCTGGCAGTGTTCAAGGACAGGTTGGACAGGGAAGGTGTTCTTCCAGTGGGGGTTGGAATGAGATGATCTTAAAGGTACTTTCCAACCCAAACTGTTTTTTGCTCAGTGAAAGTTTTTGCTTGAATGTGCTACAGTCAGTGCCTCTGTAGGTAATCTTTGATGATTTGATGTATTTTATGCCTCTTCCCCATGGATTCAGCTGTGTGGGCAGAGTTGTTTGCATCTGAGGAAAGGGTGGGAACAGCCGGTGCCAAAATGGGCGTGAGTCTCCATAACCTCAGCTGTGGGATCTGCTCACTGTCCCTTCAAGAACTCTGTCTGGGAGAGCTCTGAGGCTCGGTGCTGTGTGGGATTGGGGTCCCAAAGACCAGAGGTGGACATAAATGTAAGCAGAGCAAAATGAAGGATGTGCTATATTCTGAGAGCAGCAGAAGGGATGAAATGTAAGCTGATTATCTGGTGAATGAGTGAAGCAAATCAGCTAAAAGCTGCAAACTGGCACAGAATAGCCCACCAGCAGTCCCATCCTTACAACAACTGCTTAGTGTAGAAGAGGAATTTTCATGCTGGAGTCTCTGGAAATGCTTCATTCAGCTTTAGAAAACATAAAGGGATGTCTCTGAGGGTCAGGAGTGTGGTGATGTCTGTGGCTATCTTATCTGACAGTCAACAGCTAGTGTAGAGTGATTTGTGCTTCTAGACAGTGCATCTTCCACAGAGTTTTCCATTCGGATGTGGTTGTTGCATGCTTGTGAGATGGGCTCTTTTACAGCCTCTGGCATGCAGTGCTTAAAGGGTTGTTTCTCTGCACTTGATCAAATGGAAAGTGCAGAGAGGGGAAAAAAAAAAAAAACAACCCAGCCTCTCACGTTTCCGTGTCATGTTTAATCAGTCAGAGTGCAGGACAGTTTAGTCCTGATTTACAGTTATGCTTACGAAGAGCAGTCCTGTTTTGAGATCCACATATCACATCTCTGTGCCCCATTGACTCCACTGTATATCGTCTGTGAACTCTGGTGGAACTTTCCACATGACTAAGGACTACTGAATAGCCTACAGAAGTTGTTGGCTCTGCTAGTGTCTACTTTTCCTTTATGGTTATTTAAAGGGACTGATTTGAAACCTGCAAACCCTGCACATAATGAGTTTGTCTAAATCATTGGAGAACCCAACTCGAAGGGGCCTCAAGAGTTTGTGCAGTTCATCCACCTGCCCCAAGGCTGGAGAACCTTTGCCAGTCTCTTATACTTTCACTCTTTTTTGGTGTAGCTGCTACATTTGCATATAAGAACGTGTGAACTCTTAGAGGCACAGACTCATTTAGTGAATGCTTGCGATGAGAGCTCGGTGTTGTTTGAGAATCCTGGTGCTGGTGCAATAAAAATAAGCAGTACTGCTCATCTGTGGAGGGGATAAGTGATTAGATGTGAGTTGTGTTCTGGCATTCCTTTTGTGACTAATACATCCTCATGGAGGCATTTCACAATTAAAGAGCATGCAGATGCAATTAAGAAATAGCTATGTGTAACAATTACAGACGAGTTCACAAAGAAACCAGAATTAGGCTAAATCTTTAAGTCCCAGAGCACTGGGGAATATTTAGATTCTAACTTTTGAAACTAAAAAGCTTTTCTACAAACATGCTGGTTTTCTGTCTTTCCTGCTCTCTTCATTCTATTTTAAAGGCATAAAGATCACCAGAAGGAGAAAACATAAAAACTGAAATATATTTTATGTTACTTAAAATGTATTTTTCAAAACTGCCCCTAAATATTACTGTTACATTTTTAGCCAGAACTGCTCATCTGACTTTTAACGTGTTCCCTGATACCAAGAGCATTCAGGTATATGATTTCACAAATTTTGAAAACATTTGCTCTTAGATCTCCAGAATTGGCCAGCATTAATCCAGTAATTTTATTGATCTTTGTACCATTTTCAAAGCGAGGAAGCTTTCACTGCTGTTCACTGAGAACATGAGCCCTGGGTTGGCATTAGGGAGGCTGATATATATAGCTGGGGAAAAGGTCTCTCTGTCAACCTTAATAAATGTTTCGTACAACTTCTTGAAAGAAGGATTATACTGACAAAATGCTGTTGCATCTGTTCCTCTGACTTGCTGAAATGGAAGATTTCTTGCATCACAACGTGTTGCAGTGAGTGAAGTTGCTGTATTTGTGAGGGACACAATGAGAGACTCTGTGTTGAAATATTTGGCCTGCAGCAACAGCTGTAGTTCTCCAGGGAGAATTTGACTTACTCTTTTAGCTGCAGCAAGGTTGGCACCTGATGTTTCCTTGGTCAGTAATCCCAATGTTTAGATCTTGTTCTTTATGCCAGGGAGCAGGTGGGTTACTCTGCTTTTATGCAAACAAAGGAATTTTGTGAAGCAACTTTTAATATCAGTGGTGCATCACTGTCACACCTTGTCTATAGATTCTATTTCAGAGCTGCCTGTAGTGGTACAGATATAAACTAGAAATAATAACACAATTGAAAATTTTGACTATGATAGGATAGTGCTGCAGTAATAAGTGTTTTACAATTCAGAATTTCAGTGGGAGAGAATTCCCTCTTCTGCCAGGGGTACAGAAGAGGGGGACAGTTTTGTTTCTGCCCTCTGTATGCCAGCTGAACTGGTGCTGGGGCTTGTCCTTAGCTTCTGGTGCAGACCAGGCTGCTGCTTATGGGGCCTATTCTCATGGAGCAAGAGGAAAGCATTGCTCATCATTTGGCCTCTGAGTCATGGCACCTTTGCTGTTAATAGGATGGAGAACCTCCCCTTTTATGAGGCTGTGCCTGAGGGCACAATTTAATCTTGGGATTGTATTACCTGGTTATTATTCCACTGAAGCAGTGGCAGTATTCCAGCTGACAACAGTGGAAAGTGGGGAGCAAGCCTTCAAGTCTCAACCGTGTACAAATGTGATATATTCAGAACCACGGAGATCCTCTGCGCTCTGAGCTGATTTCTTCTGAATCAATTAAAGTTTCACAAACACGATTTATTATTAACATCCAGAGCTGCTTTCACAAATCTCTCGGCAGCATGGTAGGGGAGTGCTCATGAATCAAGGAAATTGCTTCCAAGTAGGAGAGGTTATTTACTAGCTAAATCCCTGATCCAGGCGCACTGCCACGGCTAAGTCTGTCCAATAGGATGTGTGTGTCCACGTCTGAAGCATTTGTGATCTGAAACATTTTTGTCATGGTGCCTGGCCAGAGTAGGTCATGCCATCTTTGGTTGCTGGTAAAGGAAGGGGAATGGAGGAGGGGGTAAACTGGGAAAAGCAGGGTTAACTGTGCAGGGTAGCAGGGGGACATTATGCCATGTGCAAACCTTTGTGGCAGCAGGGGCAGTAGGAAGTGCTCCCTTCAGACTCTCCAAGGACATTCCAGTCAGCCAGCGTGGGCTGTGGTAGTGAGGCTGCCGTGTGGCTCAGTGTCCAGACTCTGTGGCACTTGTGCTAAGTCTGAGCTGCTGTGTGACATTTAGCAAGCAGGCTTTGGGTTTTCTCCTTCCCTCTCTGGATCTTGTTACGTTCCTTTTGACATTTACCTGGGCATGAAAATGTGGCAGGGTCCCCTGTCCTTGTTGACTCACGCCTAAAAGCTTAATTAGTGTGCTTTGTATTTTTGTTGGTCAGTATCTCTTAACCATAAGTTGAGGAATTGTATGCTAATCTATGCTTTGGGGATTTTGACACAATTTTATCAACTTCGTGTAACCTTTGACATTTCCTGCACCTTCTGGTTCATTTCTTTTTTTTTTTTTCCTTTATAACCTTTCTTCGTAGCTGGAGCTCCCAACTCCAGTATTACTCATATAATTCCTCATATATTTTGAGCAGTATCTTGGAACTTGATGCCCAAACAGCAACTTTACAGCCAGAATTTCTACCTTCAGACCCTGTTGAGCACAGAGGGAGCAAAAACCTTGGCAGCTGACTCCTGCTTCTTGCTGCTCTGTCCAGCCTTGATAAATGAGAAAGCCAAGGAGAGGCTGTGACTCCTGCCAGCTGGCCAAGCTCCCAGAGAGATAGTCCACCCACTGGGAAGGTCAGAAGGCGGCACTGCCCGGCCACTCCACCCTTGCAGCAGCACGGAGCGTGGAGCCAGAGCCAGGCCTGCCAGTCCTGCTCCTGCTGGGGTCTCTTTGGGGTCAGGGCCACCCCCCACAGGAGGGTGACAGCTCTCGATGTCCTTTGTGCTGCTTGGGATGCAGCAGGCCAGGGGAGATTCAGGCAGTCAGCTCATGCCTCACGCTGCAGAGTTAATTTTGAAGTTGGAGTGGCAGCTGATCTGCTGGTGGTAGGTTTGAGATAGGACTGGTCTAACTCCCACCTGAACTGATTTTTTTTCCCCTATCTTTACACAAAGAGAAAATGCCCAAATAAGCCTTTGTGGCACCGTATCTGTTAAATAAATATCTTTTATCAGCGACTGAGCCACTTGAAACATAGTTCCCTGTCTGCTTTCAAAAAAGGCAGTACTAAACTGTGTTGCTTCTTGGAACTCATGAGGTTTTGAAAATGAGCCAGAGCAAAGGGAAACCAGCTTTCAAACCCCTAAAGCCACAGGTCATCTGTAGCTTGAGTGGGCTGGAGTTGGATTGATGCATGGAAAGTCTCTATGTCGAAGATCCCCCTACACTCTTTTGATCTTGTGAAATTGCCCTGCTCACTCAAACTGATCACTGCCCTGGCAGGGATAGCCCCAGGGGAAGGACAGCTATTTGGTGTGATAAAACTGATGGGAAACTATCTTGCAGCCTGCCCTATTTACTGCCCCTCGTCATCTCCGCTCAGAGCTGCCTTGGGTCCTTCAGGATTGACAGTTTTCCCAAGAACGGTCAGGAGAAGTTCCTGCCAAAACTGTTGGGTGCTGCTTCCCAGCATCAGCCTGTGGCATCTCTGGATCCCTGCTGGCCAGGAAGCAAGGCAGCAAATGCCAAATACTGCCAGTAAGCTGATATTGGAATGGGGACACATGGAAGGGAGAGCATGGTCTTTGGAGGCCTGGCTGTTCCCTGTGATAAGTTAAATGTGGTGTGGAGTATTGGGTATCTCACATTTTGTCATGTCTAGGACAGAGTAATTGAAGTCACTGTTCGACTGCCTGAGAGCCTTCCCTACTTTCTCTTCACTTTCTTACAACCAGGCTCATGCTGAAATTCTTCACCTCTTCTCCAGGGAAGCTCCTAATATTTCCAAGTCTTTGCTCTGCCTGTGTCTTCCTTGGGAGGTTATTCTCCTGTTCCCTGGGGGACGCAGTTGAAAGACAACTTTCCTTCAGTAGAGTTGGGTTATAGAAATAAGCACATCATTCCCATACAGTCCCTATTTCCCTGAAGCCCAGAGTATGTCAGGGTGCCTGCAGCCTCTGGGTGTAGCACAGGCGCTGCTTGCTCCCAGGCTTTCCTTGGGCTGTGCTGGGCACAGCCATGCACAAAGCTGGCCAAGTGAGTGTCTGTCCCAGCGCTGTTATGTAAGGAGGAATTTCAACATTAATTACCTGTCTTGGCTTTGGGTTTCATTCTGTCTCTCCAGACACCAGAATGAGTCTCAGAAGATCCAGCGTGGCTTCCGCAATCAAAACAAACAAAGTTTATTTCACAGGCTTTGCTGCCTTCTGCCAGGAGCATCACTCTTCTGGGATGTTTTCCCTTTGTTTCCCTGCCACTGAGGAGGGACAGCAGCTTTTCTGGAGATGCCGCCAAGCATAGCTAACATGCTCAAGTATTTGAGCTGCGGGGAGGCTGGCACTTCCAGTCAGGCCGATTAAAAGGGAAAAATTAACATTTCCCTTTGCTCTCAGCCACCTTCCTGCATTCTGAAGGGCTGGAGGAAGGAGGGATGCCATCAGGGCTGTAGAGGTTGGCTAGGACAGAAGTGTGTGCTGGGCCAGAGGTATCTGTGTGGATCATGTTCTCCCTAATGGCTTTCCTTCCCCCATCTGAAGTCATTAATGCTCGTTAAGCCAGGATGGAAACAAACCCAAACATCAACAGTCTACAAAATAATTCCGTCACTCCCGACTGGTTCTTTTTATTCCTCCAGTGAAGCAATTAGTCTCCTGTGATCCCATTTTTAGCCAGACTGGAAACAACCAGCTGGACAATAGTGAATTCCTCTTCTGGCAGAGCAGTCATCGGATCTGCTCCCTGATGGGAAAGGTGAGGCGAGTTCCCTTGCCTGTCTCTAGGGGAAGAATCTCCCTGCAGAAATTCCTGTGCCTTGCTGAAAGCCCTATTTTTGTGCAGCCTCTCCCAATGAGTCACAGCCTCTGGCTCCCTGGCTACTCTAAGAGCTCTCAGTACCATGGGTTTTCTGCCAACCCACTGCAGGGTTAACCCCTCTGTGGTTTTGCTGTCATGCGTGTGCAGCCCGTCCCACTCGCTGGCTGATGATGCCAATTGTGGGTGCCAGAAAGTATAAAGTAACTTGTGGTTTGTACCAACTAGACACCTGTGTAGGACTTGCTGGAGGCGGGGCAAGACTTTTCCAGTCTCGCTCATTTGAGTGGTGCTTGGTCCTAGGAATGGCTCAACTTGATCCTAGGAATGGCTCAGCCCATGCTAGAAGACAGTGCTGTGGAGCAGCGGAGCGTGGTATGAGCAGGGTCTGGCAAAATTCGGGGTGTGTGATAGGGAAGAGAGGGGCTGGCTGAAGTCACAGAGACTGCCACCTGAACAGGCTGCCCAGGGAAGCTGTGCATGCCCCATCCCTGGAAGTGTTCAAGGCCAGGCTGGAGGGGGCTTGGAGCAACCTGCTTCAGGGGAAGGTGTCCCTGCCCATGGCAACTGGGTTGGAATGAGATAATCTTTAGGGTCCCTTCTAACCACAACCATTCTATGATTCTCTTCTATGATTTCCTGAAGTCCTGTGTAGCACCACAGAGCTGTGGGGGGAGCTTGACCAGAGCCACCCGGGAAATGTCTCCATTCTTGTAACTGCTTGTAACATGAGTAATGTGGTGTCCTCTGGCCAGGGCAGAGCCTGCAGTGGTGCCACACACAAGGCCTTCCTCTTGCCTTTGAGGTTTCTCTTGGCTGTGGGGAAGCACTGGATTCCCCCTCCATCACTGCAGCTCCCTACCAGGCATGCAGCACCCTCACTGCCCTGAAAAGCATGGATGGGACAGGGTATGAAAGGGCAGGTGCAGTTGGAGAGCACAGTGGCTGTGCTGCTGCAGGAGGAGACTTAAATAACCAGAAAAAGGGATCTTGCTGTCTCTAGGTTCTGAAAAGCAACCCTGATTCCACCTTAGTAGCTGGGCAATGCTAAACCCCAACACTTCCCTTTCAAGATGCAGGAAGGCTCTAAGCCCGAATCCATGTTTTACCTCATGCATGTGAGGTAAAAGCCACAGGGTTTCTAGTCAGGTGCCAGGAAAAGCTGCAGCTGCCCAGAAAAGGGCAGCTGAGGACAGAGGGGAGCTCTGCAGCTCGGCTGCTGGGATTAAGGGCAGCTCACGGCGTGTTTGAGTCATGTGTTACCACCAGCGCCGCAGCTCTGACTCCTGTGGAATGAAGGTGCCGTGTGGGCACCGGAGCCAGCGGGCTGTGCAGTGCTTCTGCTTGAGATGGAAAGCCAGGGTGGAGAAACACTTGGCAGAGAAGTCTGCCAGGCAGGCTCATCTGGGGATGTGTGGGTAAAGTGTTTCTGCCTCTTTCCTGCAGCTTGGATCAGCTGTAGGGCAGAGCCCGCTGCATCCGAGCATCACCCTGGGTGTCGGCTGCTCCCGCTCCCTGCCTGGGCAGAGCCACCTTGGCTGCTGAGCGATGGGAGGCTGTTGACAAACACCCATCTTGTTGGGTGTTCTCTGTTTTGAGTCATTCCAGCCGTGGTGATGGTTGCTGGTGGTGACAGGAGTGCCAGCAAGCGCTTGGGGTGGGGGCAGCAAACCAAATGCCCGAGGGTTGAATTCCAGGTGGGTGTGGAGATGTTCTGGTGTGGCTGCGGAGGTGCAGGCATGTGCAAGAGAAACTCAGGGATTCAAAACCTGCTGCGCAAAATTAGGGATTGGCTGGAGAGGAAGCACGATGGGTTTGTGTTTGTATCACTGCGGTGCTTCCCAAGTCACCACAGGGACAATGGGAGGTGGGAGGTGGAGTAACCCAGTGTTTAAAAGCGGATTCCAAATGCTCTTGGACATAACCTTGATGGGAAAGCAGCTGCTGTGTCGTGGTGTGGTTGCTTTCCTCTTAACAGCCCAGGACAAAGCACACTTTGTGTGCAGTACCCACACCACCACCCCCCAAACAGCGTCCTGTGCTCTCACAGCCAGGGGGTCATTTCAGGTACTGTGGAATCATTCCTCATACAAAACCATGGAGAAGTTTGCAAACCATTTGTGAAGTAAAGCATTGTGGAGTCTGTTTGAGAACAGAGATGGAGGAGAGGTAAACCTACAAATGATGTCCCCAAAGTGCAGATAGGACATGGGCCATCTATTGCTCCATGTCTGCAAATCCATCTAGAAAAGTTCCAGGGGTTCATTAGCTTTAATGTGTCTATTGTGGGTGATGCATTTCAGCATGTTGGTATTAAAATAATGCCCTTTTTATTCCTTTTTCTCAGGACAGTAGAGTCATTCTGCTTTCCCTGAGCCTCCATGGTTTTCCATTAGTCCTCAATCAATTATTTATTCATGGGAGAGTCTCTGAGAGCAGCAGTGCTTGACTGTGGAGATGAGTTTGAAGTACTTGATGGCTGAACCCACTGGAATTGTCAATAACATTAAGAACTGCTTTCCTGCCACAAGATAAAAATATAGCCTTATAGGGGGAGAGTGCTAAACTTTGATGAGGACATGAGCTAAAAACCTGCACTTTGGATATCACCTGGGTGTAACTTCAGAGAGCACAGACAACAAGTTTTTTGAAAATCACCTTGCCTTCAAGTTGACTAACTTTTGTATTGTGATAGAAAATATGTATTGTTGTGCAATTGTGGCCTGTGTTGTAAACATGGGAGGTCTAGGTAGAAAATCTGTAATTCTGAGTTTTGATCTGATGTGGTGCCTCAGCAAGAGGCACCAAGGTTTTTGCCTGATGTTTCTTGTCTTCCTACGCTAGAAATAAATTTTGGTGGGGATTTGTGGTGTCTTCTTTATAAGCAAGATACATAGTTGGAGCCTGTGTAAGCAAGAGGGACCTGACGGCTTCAGATTTTCCACAGCTAAAACAGTAAAATCTGAATATGCCAAGAGGCATATTTTCAGATAGACGCACAGTACCCTGGATATCCTTCTCCAGGGTCACACCTTGCAGAGGCCAAAAGGACTTGCAGGGACTTGATGTGAGAATGTGCTAAAAGTTCAAGGGCTGAGCAGTGTAAAGACAGACATTTCCTCATTTGTGTCCCATTTCTATTTTTTTTTCTTGATGGGATCGGTGGAGACAGTGCTTATTTCATTTTGTTATTCATTTGTTTCATACATAACAGGAACAAGGCAGTTGGCAGCTCCTTGTGCCTGGTAGCCATGTCAGGTGAGCATCACTTGACTCCTGCTCTGAGTTACTGCTGCTTTACCAGCAATCAGGCAGCAATAAGGCACCTAATTTGGGAACTTTGGGAACATGTCAGCTGGTGAGGCAAATTTAGAGGGCGTGAAGTGGCTTGGGAAAGCATCTGTGTTCCCCTGTGCCAGCTGAAGGGGCAGCCTGGGAGGGTTGAGTACTTGATGTACTTGATGTGATGTGGGGATAACACCAGCCAGCATTGCTGAGTTCAGGGCAGTTTGGGGTCTGTTGGATGCTGTGTAGCATTTGGGGTGACACATTTGGGGATCTGGTCTGTCCCTGCTGGCCTGGCACAAAGGTCAGTGTCTCTGGGTCCTGCACACAGGCAGCCTGGGAGGAGTCAGAGTGGGACTGCAGAGAGCTCAGCATGCCCAGCCAGGAATTCCACCTGGCTCTGCCCTACTTATCCAGGATCCTTGGGCTTCACTGGGTGAGTCACCTGTAATGAGAAAATAACAACAGTAATTCACATGAAATGAGAAACTAAATCTTGGGGTGATGACCCATATTCTAGGCTCCTACAAAAGCCTCTTCCATTTTATGTTTAAGTGATTGTTGTGGTCAAAAGCAGAGAGATCAGAGCAGTCAGCAGAGCACTGTGTTTGCCCAAAGGTTCCCCGGAGTCTTAGGAAAAAAAAGAGCCAATTAGATCAGTGATGGTGTCAGTTTGTTTTTTAAGAAACAGTTCTCAAGACAGCATTTCCTTGGAAATTCATTCATTTGTTCCAAGGGGAACCAGGCAGAACCCCCTCCTGTGCAGCAGTGGGATGGCTGTGTGCTTTGTGCCCACAAAGTGTCACTAGCAGGGAGACTGTTCTTTTGCTCTATGCATAAAAATTCAGTGCAGATGGTGAGATTTTCAAAAGCAGCCATGCTGGGCCAGCACGGATGCTCCCTCAAAAGTTAATAGTAAGTTTGGCAGTGGAAATCTACAGGCCAAAACAAGGTGCTTTAAAAAATCCTGTCTAAAAATACAATACTCCTGCCTTCAGCTTTGTTTATTCCATTATAGAAAGGAGATTAGCACCTTTAGCCTTAGCTTTATAAATCTGGATCTGTAATTCAGAGCCTTAATAAGGTTAAGTAATTTTTTGTTTTTTTTCTCAGATCCTATTTCGGAATCGAGTGAACTTGACAAGAGTTGGTTTTTTCACTGATTTCCCTGGATTTAGAGTCAGGCTCAGAGTACAGTGAACCGTACCTGTATCAGATGAATGTGGAGAAGTCTGCCTGACCAGATTTACAGGTTCCAGGCAGGAGTGTCCTTCCCACAGAGCCCTACTGGCACTGCCAGTACCAGCACAGGTTACAGTGCCAGAGGCAGTCTGCACACAGCATCCTGATGGATAGGGACACCTTTATTTTTATTTTATTTGATATTTCTAAGAGCGAAATATTCCTCCTAAGACTGGAGTGTGGGGAGGGTGGATTCCATGGCAGCTGTGGGATGAGCAGGAGTCCTTTGGTGTGGGCTGCTGGCTCTTTCCCCCAGGGCAGGCTTAGTGACACACAGCAGTGAAATGGGGACCTGTCACTGTGTGCTGGGGGAAGGAGGAGCCTTTTCAGTAGCACAGGCCAACCCTGCTGCTACCAGGAGAGCTTGGAGCTGGGACAGGGCCTTCAGAAGCCCTGTGGTGGGCTGTGGGTAGCTGGTGGTGACTAATGCACTCCATCTTGCAGTGTTGAGACCATGCTGTGCTGTGGACACAAACCTGATTTCATTTTAATTCCCGTATCAGGCTTTGAATCAACATTGATCTATTTTTGTCAAAGTGACACAACAGGCTTGTGCTTTTTAACATCTCCTAGCTCCATCAGTCCCCTGATTCTTTTTCCTACATTTGGGTCTTGAGTCTATTGTGTGCCTCCTGTGAAGACTTCAGGCAATGGGATGCACATAAAGCAGCATTGTGGTTGGGTTTTTTTTTTCCTTTTTCTTTTTGCCTTTCCTTTTTCCCTCTTTTTCTGGCAACGGTAAAATAGGAGCTCTGTTGGGAGCAACTCAGCAAGTAATGTTTCAGGGCCAGCAAATTCCAGTGTTGCTGCCCAGTGGGACTGAGGAGTCTGTCACAGGACGAGGCTGGCGGCTCATCCGGAGAGGGAACGCGTGGCGTCCGTACCAAAAACTGGACACGAAGCCTTTTTCAGTCCACCTCTCCCCTTCCTGCACTGAATGAGAGGACAGTTCCTCTGGGATTCAGGGAAACTCTTCAAGTGTAGCCCCTCTTTCCTGATTAGAGTCCCACAAAAAAGTGCAGCAAATAATACATAGATTATATATAAGTATCTATGAAAAAATGCATGCACACCTATTTGGATGTATAAATATATTATAGGGATTGTGCCATCTTTGGGATTACTCCAGCGTGACAACCTCCAGTATGCCTGTGTTTCACCAGTAATGGCTCTGGCTCGTGGCTGCCCCATTTCACATGTCCCCCATGTCTTTTTGCCCTTGTAAAGCTGCCTTTGGGCACTATCATCAGCCCTCTTACAGCTGCTGTGGCTGTAGTACAGGGGAAGCTGGTAGGTGTGCCTGACCCCAGAAGGACTCAGGGCACCTATGAGGTCCCACTGGATCTGTACCTCCAGCGTGGGGGAAGCTCTGTGATTATCTCTTGTGGTATGCCCAGGGTTTTTAGTCTCTGCCTTTATCCTTGAGCCTAGCACTCTTGTTTGAACTGGAGGATGAATCATGCCTGCTCATCTCAGCAGCAATGAAATCCTATGAGTAATTGTGTTACGCTTCCACAGGCGCCCTTCTGAAGTGCCCAGAGGGAGGGGAGGTGGGAGTGCTGGTGCTTCAAACCACCAGAGAGGTCTTGGATGCTGGGTAATGCCATCTCCTGTGCTGTAAGAGAAGTCAGTGCCTTGGGCACTGCTTTGTCTTCGGAGCAGCAGCCCGAGGTTTAGCAGGAGAGGGCCAGTGCTCTGATGTGGGCCAGGGAGCTGCTTCCAGGGAGCCCTTGCTGGCAGGAAGGGGTCAGGCAGATGGACAGCCAGCAGCACGGGGTGCCAGCCCATCTCTGCCAAAAACCCCATGGTGCTGCCTTAATGCAGGCAGATTGCTTGCAGAAACTTGTCCTTATGTCTGAAGGGCTACTTGACTTTAAGATAATAACAGAGCACTTCTGGGTACAGTGCTTACCAGTCTGTTTAGTCTGAAGCCCATGCAACAGAGCAAGGATCAGACTTACCCTGTGAGTGTGCAAGTCTGATACTGAGTGCCTTTTGACATCCTGAGGAGCACAGGTGCAGGTGTGAGGATCTGTCTTGGGCTGATTCACACACTCCTGACCTTGCCCTCAGGGCAATCCTTGGCCATGTGCTGTGGTGAGAGTTTTCAGAAAGTTCTAGTGCTGTGTCTGACCCTGGACTTGAGTCCATATTGCATCAGTCTGTAACGTCGTGTGTTGCAAGAGAGGTGGAGCCTCTGCAGGCTGAGGATCCCTAATCCCTCACACCTCTATCCTAACGCATGGGTGCAGAGCATTTCCAAAGGTCTGTGCTCTGTGTGCCAGCAGGGAGGGTTAGGTGAAGCACAGACAAGACAGGAGGCTCTTGTGTTCTGCCACATTCCCCTGCCCAGCTGTCTGTGGAGTCTGCAGGATGTGCTGTGGTGGGATGAGGCTGTAAAAGCCCCAGGAGTGGTGCTGGGCTCCTGGCTGGAGCACTGCTCACGTGCTGAGGTGCCTGTAGGATGGATCTTTCCCACGATCCTCCTCTGACATCCATGGCCAGCAAGGACAGGCAGCTGTCTGCTGTAAAATAACCCAGCAATGAGTGTGGATTTTCAATGGAGTTTCACTTACTTGTACCACTTACCCCGAGTCAGAGTTGGATCCCTGAATCATTATATCACATTTCTGCTATTGCTTTGTTTGTGAGAAATGGGAAGTCAGCCTGGAGCCGTGGTGGCTGTATTTACAGTCCCTAAGCACTTAAGTCTGGTCAGCTTTTGAAAACAACTTCTGGCTGTTAGGCCAGTGTAGAAGGGCACTTGCTATGTTTCATTCCTGCTTTCTGGTAATTACAAATTACAAATATCTGAAGAGATCTTCCCTTCATTTCTGTCCTGTTACGCTGCACTGCAGGTTGCAGTTCGCTGTAGCCAGGCTGTCTGTGTAACTGACAGCGGTCTGGGTGGGTTTCACCTCAGAGGTTGTTTGGAAACCAAAAGAAATGTTTTCTTTACCCAAAGGAATGTTTTTCAAGGAAACAAAGAGTTGAAGTTGTGTTTTGCAGTCCCTGTGTGTTTCAACATAGTGCACGGACTAAACTCCATGGGATTTTAGGGATTGTGCTGGAAAGCTGCAGGTGTGTAAAGCAACACTTTTTCCATCTCAGCCTGCAGTGCCCACACAGTGGTGTGTGTAAATGCCTACACACTGGTTATATCAGTGTCCTACCTCTTTTCATTTGGCTGCAAAACTCAGGATTTCAACTGTTCCTCTCCAGCTCAGTGCAGCTTGATCCTCTTCTGATCTCTGTTTGTGGTTCCCTTTATCAAAGGCCAGTAACCTGGTGTTTCATTTGTGATTTCCTCCTGCCCTAAAGATGTGCCTAAGCAAATCCCAGCAGCTCAGCCTGGGTTTTTATGTCTTAGCTATGGTAGAATATGTTGCAGGTGTCGACTTCAGCCTGTATTTACTACTGCCACTCAGCTTTACCACTGCCTAGGACATGCTTAACTCTTCCTTGGGGCTGTGAGAGTATGAGTTTCTGGTTATAAAAGCTAACTTGATCATAGAAATAAATAATGTTTGATTGTTATTAGAAAAATGTGGACCATTTTCTGTGAAGGAATTTATAAGCAAGTTCTCTACAACCCAAGAGAAACAGTAGAAACTGCCCTAATTCCCAAAGTGATATAAAATCTTGGGGACAAAATGTGGAGATCCCTAGTCCAAAGCTGGTGGGAATAGATTCATGAAAATAATTATTTCCTTTGAGTTTCCTAATTGAGTCTCCAAAATTTAGTATGGAAAGAAAGATAGAAAATAATTTTGTGGACCCAAAATAAACATTAAGGCTTTTTAAAAGCAATTCTATATTTGTTTGCAAGTCAAGAGAGCATTGGTTTCAGGTGAAATGAAGGATTTTAGTTTGGGTGTTCCTTATGAATGCAAAGGAAAATGGGAAACATTATCATCTTCACATAAAACTGAGACCTCCATCTGTTCTTCTCCTTATTTAATCGAAGTATGGGTTTAAATCTGTTGCCCACTGTATTTGGATCAAAGCCTCCAATTTGAAAACTACTGCCTTTTCCTTAACTATCTTACCAACTGTGCTATTCTGCAGGTTGTACATCTTTCATTCTCCTCTGTTGAAGCTGCTTCATAAAAAAAAAATAATTACAATGTTTTTGGAGCAGGAGTTGGAAACGTGTATTACTTTGGCTACCAGAGCAGGCAATAGAAATGCATTTTTTCTGCTTTATGATGGAAGTTGCAGTATTTTTGTGAATTAAAATGACTTCAGCAGAAGAGGTGGAGAAAAATTAAAATCTCTTACCTGCTTGCAAAGGGACTTGAATGCAACATTTGCTCACCCAAAACTGTTTCCAAGGAGTGTCTAAAGGGAAAGTTTTTCCCCTCAAAAAAGCCAAAGTGGCTCATTTAGCTAATTTCAGGTTTGAGAATTTTGTTTTTCACTGTGTATTTTTTGAAAACCATTTGGGTGGAGTTTTATGTTAGCACACTTACCTTTGTGGCTGGCACCCGTAGCTTTCACGACTGAGTGATTCGCATTGAGATGGGAATGCCAGGCTTTAATGAGCTTTAAACTGGACCTTTGAGATTAGCAAACCTGAGATAACCTTGAGGGAAGGCAGGAGGCCAGTGTCTGCCACCCTTACTTCTCTGGATCCTTACTGCATGTACAGCCCTTCCCACAACAGGATGATGAAACCAAAATACGGGAAAAACCCACCAAACTTCATCCTTTCAAATACAGTTTCTGCATCAGGAGTGAGGTGGTCAGAGCAGAGCGAGTGGCAGGTACGTGTATAACACACATTCCCTGGCAAAACTCCCAGTGCAGGGAAACTGCATTTGACAGATGCTTGGGAAAAGGACCAGATCATCTGCAATTGTAATTTTGGGTTTTTTACGAATGTCAAACTCGAGCAGCAGATGTGCAAAGAACACCTCTCCCAGTGAGTATCACTGAAGCAGCTCATTTTGTCATTTCTTCTGGGTCTAGACTAGACAAGGCCATTAAGCCAGTGTGCCCTAGCTGAGGATAAGGACAAAGACAGCCTTTTCTGAGTCAGGATGAAGCCTGTTTTCCAGGGAGGTTTTGCCAGTGGAAGGCAGAACCTCAGCTGGACCTTAGAAACGCAGCCTCAGAAAACCTCTCTGCCGTTACTGCTTCATGGAACTGCTAAAAATATTGAATGGAAAATGCAAGTATTAAGGAAATGAGGTAGATTTGGCCTTTCTGAGCTGGATGGCTTCCAGTTTCATCAGCTTCCCGGAATCCTTGCTGTGAAAATGAAGAGCTCCTTGTAAATCTCAGAGAACTGTCAGTGTTTTTCCTCTCATGTGGCTGTGCTGGCTTACTGGGTTCGGTGCGTGGGGAGACCTGTCAGCCTCAAGCAGAGAGTTCAAAGCTCACAACTGCTGGGATGTCTTGGGACAAATGCTCAAACCACAGCTTTCCCAGGGATTTATCTTATGGGGCAGCCAGAGAGAGCAGGCTCTGAGGAGCCCATGGCTGGGGCTGCCACTGTGCTGGCCCACAAGACCTGCTCCGAGAGGGAAGTGTAGGATGATCTCCTGTCACTTTGCCGAGCAGAGAGAATTGAGCAGCCCTCTGTGGTCATGGGAGGTCCTCTTCTGAAATGATCTGCACGTAGCCAAGGGCCTGAGCAAGTGAGAGCCAGAGTAACGTCACATTACAGGTTATGTGAAAATAGAAAATGCAAGTGTTGGGTTTCACACTGCTGGACACAAGTCAGGAGGAGACAACAGACACTGTTAATGGGTTTAACGTGCAGTGTGGAGAAGCCAAGGGCTGGAGCTTTGCCTCATGTGGTTAGAACTATGCTTACCCAGCGAGAGGCAGACAGTTTAAATTTAATGGCAATTACAGAGGTAGAGGCTCTCTGGGAGGACGCAGCCAGCGCAGCGCTCTCGCACCTGCAGGACTCCTGCCATCCCAGAGCTGGGATGAGATGGTGCACTGTGCAGCTAACAGGGATTTGGGAGTTCCTGCAGCATGTTCTGTGGGGCAGAGGCTGGGAAGTGGCAGCGTGCCCTAGTGACGTGGTCAGCAAAGCTGGCCCAGCCCCGTAGCTGTCTCTTGCCTCTGCTCTTCCACATTCGTGACTATGTTTCTGCTGGCTCACATGTAAGGATGGTGTATTTTGAGGTATTCCCAAAGCATTCCAGGACGTGGTGGATGTTTCAGAGAACAGGAGGAGGTTTGCTAGGGGGATCTCCAAGCAAATTCACCAAAACTCCCCTTCTAGCTGCATCTTTAGGGGCACAATGCAACACTCAGCACTGCCCAGGACCAAAAAGGTGTTTGCTGCATTTAAACCCAAGCCAAGAGTAAACTCTGCGTTTCAGCCACACTGTGGCAGATTCCTGAAAACAAGGCCTGCCTTCATGCTTGGAGGGCTTCCTTGCCCTGCCAGGAACCACACGGAAGAGCAACAGGAGCTTTGGCTGTAAACTACTGCTGGAGATGGGCTGTTGTGGGCAACCACGCACAAACCTCTCCCTGTGCTCGCCTAAAGCCTTTCCAGGACAAGCCTCTGCCCACATGCCTCAGCCATCATTTGTGATTCTCAGAAGGGAAAAAATAAGTGTCCCTGCTGAGCATCCCACCCAAAGCAAACACTGCAGTGTGAGACAGGCATGGGCACTGTCCTTGGCATCCAAATTTCACTAGCCCCTGGGTAGCTCATGGGCCTGCCTGGAAGGGCATCAGCGTTGCAGAAGGCTTTTTCCTGGCTTGCATTGCCAAGCCGTCTTAAAGTTGAAGAGAGAGGATGTGTGATCTTGTGATTAAGATCCTAGCTGGAATTCAGGAAGCTGGTGTTCAGCCTTGTCTCTGGGGGACACTGGCAAGTTTATTAACTGCCATCCTTCACTTTCCCATCCATTCAGAAGAGGCTAAGAATACTTTTCCTTATCTCTTTAGGAGAGGATGTGACTCTGATTGTCTTACACAATGTGTCCTTGATCTTTCCAGTGCAGCAGTGTAGCTGAGGGAGGGCTGTCTGGAGTCCCACGGGCTGTGGAAATGCCAGTGCACAACAGAGCCATCAACTCCCTGATTCTCACTTTAGGATCACAGATGGAGGATGAACAGGATCAAGCTCAGCCATAGGTTTTTATATTGAGATGGAGATGTCACCACCTATGTTACCACCCTCCCTACTGCTCCCTCTTTCCCAGGGAAATAGATATCCAACCAAAGGACAAAATGGATCAAGATCCAGCATGAAGGGGCTCTGAGACCCTAAAGTGTATTTAGTTTTTTGACCCTGATATGGGCATCAGAAATTTTGAAGGTGGCTTTGTCAAGGCCCCACTGTCACGGTGCTGCTGTGACATCTCTGGGTAGCTCTTGAGCCGACACCTGAGACAGTTCAAAAAATGAACTGTGACCTGTTTGTGCTGCAGAGCTCCCATCAGAGCTCCTCTCCTGCATCTGCAGTGGTGCCTGGAGCTTGTCTGGCAGCTGCAAAGCAGAGGTGCTACAGGCTGGTGTATTTTTAGGCAAGCATTGCCTAAGTCTGCAGATGACCCCCGTGCTTTCTGGTCGTGTTCCTGACAGTGCTTCTGGCTGCAGGCTGTGCCCGTGGGCAATATCAGGGTCAGGCAAGCTGATAAGCTTTGTTAGGGCTCTGTCATTTTGGCAGCTCTGCTTTCAGTGGGAGCTCCCAGGCTGTTGAAGGTGACGTATTGGAAAAAGTGTCCTCCTGCAGCTTGTTGGGCTGCAGGTCTCTTGTGACAGTGGCAAGGAGGTCCCTACTCTACTGAGCACTGTATGGGGGATGTTCACTGCTTATATTAGTGCACTGCTGGAATTGATACAGCTGGAAGGGCTTTAAGACCTTGCCTTAGGATGGAGGCATCCTGTGCTGCCCAAAGACTCCCCTGCCCATGTGGTGTGATGTTGGTAGGGAATTTCTTCTCTTCTCAGCTTGGATAATGCTCCAGGTGGGGTTTATCAGTCAGGCTGATAAAAAGGAGATCTGGGACCGAAGCCCCAACACCTCAGGAGAACAGAGAACGTGCTTACCCTCTGCAGAGGCCTTGCTCTGCTCCCCAGCTCGTGTCTGCTCCAGTGCAGCTTTGCTGACTGAGAGTGTGGCCCATGCACAGCACTTTGCTGCATCATGACATCCTTGTGCAATCTGACAGCTCTGGCAACCTCTGCTCCGATGAGTCCCAGAGCTAAACCAGCAGGAGCCCTGCCAGCCAGGCCTGTGATGTGTTTGGAAACTCATGTGGGAAAACTCCTGCAGTACCTGCCTGCATTAAATGCCATTGGCAGAATGATGCTTCTTCCTCCCTCCCTTTTGCAAGAGTTGAAGCAAAAGAAAACCTCTCCTACACGAGTTCTGTATATTTTTTTATGATGATGAGGTTTTTCCAGGTTGCAGGTAGAGGCCTGGGATGGTGCCTGCATCTGTGTGGGGCTGCTCCAGGCATGCAGTGACTCTGAATGATTCTCATTTTTAGGGACTTGAAGCTGGACAATGTGCTGCTGGACTACGAGGGGCACTGCAAGCTGGCAGACTTTGGAATGTGCAAGGAGGGCATTCACGATGGCATCACCACAGCCACCTTCTGTGGCACACCAGATTACATCGCTCCAGAGGTACAGGAAGACTTTCTTTGGTCAGGAAAAAGGCCACCATGTGAAAAGTGCAGGCTGGTTTTGGAACTGCCTGTGTCTTTGGCTTTGCCTTATTTGATTGCTGAGCTCAAGGTTTCGTCCTTAGATGTATTATCAGCCCCTTGTGAAGTAAGGCATGAGTAAGTCTTCAGGCTGCTGTACACACCAAAATAGGCCTGTATTTTTCTCTAGAAAATGTGAGGTGACAAATGGAAATACAGCTGCAAAAACCTTGAAAGTCACATATAGATGCTGTCCTGGCTTGATTTGAAAGGAGATTGAATTCTCCTTTGTTACACAGTTCCTTTTTCTACCTCCTCACACTCCCTGTCATTCCCCAATCTCACTACAAAGTTAATAAACACCTCTTTAAGGAGCAGCTGTCCTCCAGATGCTGCCAGATGTTCCAACAAGGTTTCACATCCTTCAACACAATTGAATTTCTGTCTGTGGTTGATGTTTGCACCATTCTCCCACACTCACACTGCTTCCCCTCTCCAGCTGAAAGCCTTGCTGTTGGGGCCAGGTAGGTGTTGTCTTCCCAAGGGCAAGGAGGAGGCAGTGTCAGCTCACACACGCGGCTGCTCAGCTGCTTCTGAGGCTCAGCCAGTTTTGCTGGAGTGCCCCTTCTCCTGCAGCTCAGCCCCAGCATCATTCTAAGGGCTTGCTTCCCAGGTGACCCAGCCAAGCTAATTCAGCCCTTGCTTAAAGCATCTGATGTACCTTTGTGCTATCTGGGGGTTCCCAGAGTGAGATCACTTTATGTTCCTGGACATCCACCAGCCTCACAGAGAGCGCCCTTAGCCAGAACTTCTGTGTTACTGTTTCCAAACCCTTCTTTACACCCCTGCTCCGATCTGAAGCGTCAGGGTTGGTGTTTCTTTCCTGTCTGTGCCGCAGATCCTGCAGGAGATGCTGTATGGCCCTGACGTGGACTGGTGGGCCATGGGAGTGCTGCTGTACGAGATGCTGTGCGGCCACGCGCCCTTCGAGGCCGAGAACGAGGACGACCTCTTCGAGGCCATTCTGAATGATGAAGTCGTCTACCCAGCATGGCTCCAGCAGGATGCAGTGGCAATCCTCAAAGCAGTGAGTTCCTTTGGCTGTTTGCTCTCTGTCCCAGCTTTCTGCAGCCTAATTCCAGCAAAAGAGAGCAGGGCCAGGGTATTGGCGCGTAGAAATCGCATGAGACCCTGACCCTCTTATCTCGGATTGAAGGGTAAACAGATAAAACATCCTGCCACACTTAGGTCTGTTTGCACAGTTATGGCCTTTATATGGTTTAGCAGCTGGCTTGGCAAGCAGAGTGTGAGCCTGTCTGTGTGTCTGGGCATTCCCCTGCTTGCTTAATGATTGACAGTGTGTGGTCATCTCCCAGAAGAGAAGCAGCAGGCGAACACAAGGTTTAATCAGTAGCAGCCATATGGCCAAGAAGTGAAGGCTTCCTGGTAATCCTCTCTGGTAATGCCAATGTCCCCCAGGGTTGCTGCCTATCTCCATGCAAAGACAGGGGTTTGATTTTCGAAAAAAGAAAAGGAGGGTACAGCAAAAAGTTTGAGGAGAGCTTTTGCTGGCGACATTCTGTCCTTGTCTTGCCATGTATTCCTCTCTTTTTCCATGAGTTCTTTTATCCACTTACCTCACATCTTTGCCTGTGACACGGGAATTAAACTTTTAAGATTTTGGGCTGTGTGTGAGCCTAATGCACTAGAACTGCCTGGCTTTTCTGTAAGGAATCAAAAGGTGATTCTATGACAAGAGTATTAAACTACCATCTGAGAGACATAACTTGGCTGTTCTGCTATTGACTTCTTCCTTCATCACATCACCAGATATCTCTGAGAACCTTTTGGAAAGAGAAGGATCAGAGTGTTCCCTTTTCTTGAGAAAGTACTGTGGACAAAGATGCATGTAAGAGTGGATACCAGTAAATATTATGGTAATAGAGGATCTTAGAAATAATTGGATAGGGTAGTAATTTATAGAAATTCATGGAGTACTGGCTCAAAGAAATGGGATAGTCAGTGATGGGACCATTTGAGGGAAAGAGGAGGGTTTTTAGTAGTGAAAATCTGAAAATTTTCTGCTGAAGGGTTTCTGTTGTATGTGAATCAAGCAACTACTTCCTATAGCTGAAAATACATCTGATAAATTTCACAGAAATAAACCGACAATAAAATCCACTCCTGGAGGAATAAGAGGAGCTTTGAAATCACAGGTTGTGCTCAGAATTGATTATCTGTGATGCTGGAGGCCCTCTTGGGTTTTGGAAATAACTCACTACATATTTTAAATATAAACATGAATTTCAGACTCATTGCAGCTTCTGGAGCAGCGTTTATGTGCTTGAACTGGAACTCCTAAGTACCTCTTAAGTACCAATTCCTCTTCTGTAGTGACAAGTACTAGAGGAGGAGTGGATTTGTTGCTGGTATATTGCATAATTATGAGATGGAGGTAAAATGTGGTCATGTAGATGCTTGTCATAACAGGAATCTCAGGGTGTAATAAAATATGATTTGTGTTTTAGCCTCTTGATGAAATAAGTGTTTTCCTCATTCTGATAGGGCCTCCCAGAAACAGCCAGTGCAAGCTGCAGTCACCCCAGGCTGCTCTAGTTTGTGTTCAGAGCTCAGATTTTAACAGCCTCAGGTCCCTTCTGTGATCAACAGACAAAGAACATGATGAGGGGCACTGGAGGAAGAGGGCCAGAATTGAGGAGGGAGCTGAGAATTTAAATAGAAAGCATTGAGCATCTCCAAAACCCGGTCAGCTCAGTAACTGCTGGTTCCTTGCCTGAAAAACAGTCTCCTCTCCAGCCCCTCTGCTTGTCTGCGGTATTATGTGTTGCTGGTGACAAACAAATGAAATGAAAACTACCTGAATGAAATGCACATGCACTGCTCAAGAGAAGCACTGCATTTTGTCTGCTGTGGGGAAAAAGGCTGAAATTTGGGCCATTCACCAGGAGTCTTGGGATTAACTAGTGGGAATTGACAGCTGAGATGTTCACTGGTCCTTCAGTTCCTCAGTGTTGCTGCTCCCTGGAGGTGATTGTTTCATCTTATTTCACAACACTGGTGATAGTTGGCTACAGGCTGAATTTCTGCAGTTCAAAGCAGCTGCTTTTGGGCCCGAGAGCTGTTCACTGGAAGAGCTCCTTCTTTCCTCCTTTCCTTCTTACACTGAGTTCTAAAGAAGCATCAGAGCATGTTGGCTTTAGTGGGAAGGAAACATCCTGTCAAGAGATTGTCTGGGGCTCTAGATTTAAATGGAAGCCACACACACAGACACTTTGATTTCTTTTGAATGATAACAGGTGTTATCACTGCTGAGGTGTTACATTTTGAGTGCACTGATAATATTTGGTCAGTATTTTTAGGTGTTAGTATAACACAGAGTGGTAAACCTGTTTTTCTAGGTAAACCCAGATTTTATAGCTGCTAAATATGTAGATTTTCTTTTACACACACTTCTGATGCTAGTATTTCCCTTAGATGCAGCATTATGACTACATTAACATCTTCTAATTGCTATCTTGTTTTTCTCCAACAAAACATGCACTCGAGCTCTCTGATTTAGAGCTGTGACTGCTTTCTAACCATGATGCTAAGAGCTCTGGAAAATCAGCATCCAACTACTTCAGTGACATAAATGATTGTAAGTAATTACATGGCATGGGAAGCCCATGGAAGATCAGGGAATTAAACCTGGATTCTCTTGTATTGCAGGCTAAGGCCTTAGTACCCTTAATAACTGGATTATCCCCTCACTAAAACTTCTGGTCTCTAGCCTTGAACAGGACTAGTGAGAATTCACTGAGTTTGAAGGGTACAAAGCTCTGAAATGAAAATCAGGTTCTTCTACTAGGAAGATGCACTTAGGTGTAGGTGCTTAGAGATGCTCTACAAAGAGATGTATCTAGGTTTAGAAAACACTTGATCCATTTCCCTTTGTGAAAAGCTTCATTTTAAACAGGGATAATAAGTTTTAATACTCATTTCACAACAGCATTTCAAGCTGCTGTTGCCTTGTTTGGCTTTCATTTTGGGTAATTGCACTTCACCAACTTCCCCCATCAGAAACCACATGATTTCTGAAGATTGCACCTTGTTGGTCTTTTCAGTTTCTTGATAATAACAGAACTACGTTCCTAGGATCTCATTTACGTCACTGGGTGTTCCTGGAAGGTTTGTGAATGCTAGTACCAAGGAAAACAAAACTAATCTCAGTGCCCTGGGACTTTGTATAGAATTGAAAGCAGAAACAGTTGTGCTCCAGAAAAGAAACTTTTTGTCTGTTTCCCTTTCTAATGTTTGTTTTATTAGTACTTGAAATTTCCCCTGAAGGGCTGGGGAGGGAGTAGGACAGAGGTAAATCAGCAGGGTTTGATGGTGTCAGTATTCCCAGAGGAGGAAAGTTAAACATCTCATTTGTATACCCTGCCCTGTCTGAATGGGGAGTTCAGGTACTGGGGAATTCAGGTACTGATGCTTCAAATCAGGAGGAGAGGACTCAAACTGAGCTGTCCTCTGATTGTGTGAGCATGGATTTGCTTGTAGGAGTAATAAAAGTGCAGAAGAGGAGAATTGCTGCTGAATGGATTCAGACCACTTCAGCTTATTCTAGACATAAGTTTTGCTTTGATTTTAATCCCTAAAGGAAAAAGATTTCTCCATTGCCCTACTTGAATGCAGTTACAAGGAGCTATTGGGTTTGTGTGTCAAATAAATTCTTTCAAATACTCTTTGCTATCAGCTGACAGAGCAGTCACCAGGGTCTGATCGTGGAGAAACTGAGGGAGAAACTGTGTGTGAGCGTGCAGAGAGCAGAGACTGCTGCACCAGATCTCTTACAGGGAGAGTGCAGCTGGAGATTACTTTGTTACAGCATGTCCATATTTTGAATTTGTTAATTGTCACCACCAAAAAGTGCTGGAGCAGAGAAGGGAGCTCTCCAGGCAGCCTGAAGCTTTGGGATTCAGCTGAGTGAACTGCAAAATGAAATACAATCCTCTTGCTGCCCGTAAGCGGGGGTGGGTTTTTGGCAGCGTGTTTCACTCACTTTGTGCATGGCTTCCTCAGATGCAATTCAGCCACACTGCCTGGCTCACAGGCAGCTTAGTTTGAGGGGAGAATGGAGGGACACACTGAAAATCAGGTCTCAGAAGTCAGTGGTGTAATGGGAAGCAAATTCTCGGGGAAAGCTGCAGGGATTTTCCTTTCTAAGCGTGGTTTCGGATGAGGAGAGAAGAGTTAAGCCTATTGAGTCACTCCATGGACTGGTGATCTCAAGTAGCAATGCCTGGCCCAAAGGCTTGGAAATTTGGATGAGCAATTGTGGCTTAGATGTTTTCACCCTCAGTGCCTGGTAACAGCAGGGGCTGGAAAGCAGCATCTCCCTAGGGAAGTGTTAGTACTGCTCTGCCTTCTGCACCCTGGATTTCCAAACTCCTGTCACAGCTGAGTTTGCTAAGGCCAAGGATATCTCTTGGCATTTTTATGCTAACCCCCAGTCTTAATGAGAGCTCTGAAACACTTCTGGCCTAGCTGAAATGCTCCCTCCAAAAGTGAGGCTTAGGCAGCCTTGCTTGTAGCTTTATATTTTGGGGACACAAATGAGACTAAAGCCTGCTCCTCCTCCAGCTGGCTAAATACATGCATTTTGAGAAAAACACTACTGAAGTTAAGAGAGTGGGCAGAAGTGGTTATATCCACCTCCAAGTGGGGTTTGTGTGGAAAATAAACACCAGACAAGAAAAGGAGAAGGTGCAGAGGAAATGGGCTGTGGTTTTAGCAGCCTGTGCTCTCTCTCAGCACAGGTGGAACGGCACTGGGGAGCCCAAATGCCCCTGGATTAGTGTGAAGAGTGAGCGGAATGGGAAGGTGAGGGAGCTTGGCTGAGGGCAAGCATGAGAAAAATTGCATCAGCACTACAGTGCCAAGGATGCAAAAGAAGATCTTGATCTGTGTGTCTAGAGAACAGCAGCCTTGAAGTGACTCAAAAGGCAAATGGTCTGGTTGAGTGAACTCTCTCCTGCCTTGTGTCACTGAGTTCCTTTCCCCCCTCCAGATACCACTGAGACTTTGTTCTTGCAGAATTGTGTAAAATCCCCTTTGCACTGTCAGGTTAACTCCAAGAGGCTGCCCTGTCTGGGAGTGGTACTTCAGACCCAGCTGCAGCAATAACAGTGGAAGTTAGGAAAGTGTGTGTATGTGTGTGATTTTTTTCTTCCCTTAATTTGTGGCTGATACTAGGTGAGGAAAAACTGTATTTGGAGGGTACCTTCCTGTGTCCCTCCTTGTCATGAAAAGGAGCAGTGTTTCCCATCATTTTTCAGGAATCCTGAGTGATGATAAAGTGAGATAAATTTTATTACTGTATTTGTGTGTATGGGTTGAATCCAGGACTCCCTGGGGAGTACAAGTTGTCATTCCAAAGAAATTCTGAGGAGCTACTCATGTCCCACCTGGCTAGTGCACAGGGCAGTCCAGTTTGGCTGGATGCTGGATACCAGCTCCTGCAGAGCCCCTGGAGATTCAGACTGTGCAGGCACCTACCATCATGGGCTGAGAAGAAAAGATTGGAGAGATCACACAATGGTTTGGGTTGGAAGGGGCTTCGAACACCGTCTAGTTCCAGCCCCCTGCCATGGGTAGGGAAACCTTCCACCAGACCAGGTTGCTCCAAGCCTCGCCCAACCTGGCCTTGAACACTTCCAGCAATAATTCACAGCTTCTCTGGGCCTCCTGTGCCAGTGTCAAGAATTTCTTCCTTCTGTCTAGTCTATATCTCCCAGTTTAAAACTGTTCCCCTTGTCCCTATCTGCCTGTGTAAAAAAATCCCTCTCCCTCTTTTTTATAAGCTGCCTTTAAATACTGAAAGTCCACATACAGATAAAAAGAAAATTCCCTGGGATACTTCATCCGGGGCTTGCTAAGGGAGAGAAAGCCAAGAGAGCAGTGAGCTGTGCTGTGGGAGCAGTGAACTGCCCACCCTAAGGGTACCACTCTGAGTGTCCAGACCCTCGGTGAGGACCCTTTCCCTTCAGAAAAGCTTTGTGGATGGTATGCTGGATATCTGTATGCAACTACAACAACGGGACAGGACTGCTGGAAGGCACTCCTTGAGCTTTTATTTCAGCATCAGTCTCCTTACAAGGTGAGACACAAAAGATGTTGAGAGCTCATGCCATAGCAACAGCAGCCGAAATTCTCTCGATTACAAGGCCTTTTTAAAAACTTTCTAGCCAATAGGATAATGTTAAAAGCTTACAAGCATTTGTTTAAGCCAATAATTAGAGCTCCCTGTACTTTTTACTTCTAACAATGCTTACTTGTTGTACTTAAAAGCAATGGATAAAGCTTAATTAACTTACATTTTTCTACTATCTTACTTACCATATTTTCTAATATTTTTCTAATAATTTTCTGTGTTTTCTATTACCCACAATGGTGAATGCTCTGTGCTGACCCAGACTGGCCCCACCACTGTGGGCAAATTGAAAGTGCCTTGATGAAGAGAGGAGGCAAAGGGATGGAGCTCTTACAGCAGAAAGACTTAGAGGCAGGTTTTTTAACGTAATCAGAGCAGTCTGCTGTGACAGGGGAGTGCAGGGGAAAGGGCTGTTTCCAAACTGCTGACAAGGATGTCTGAATTCAGGAGAGGTGTGGATGATCCCAGCTGCCTTCTTGCTGCAGCTGCTCACCCCTGACATCAGCAGGAGGGCGAGGTCCTCTGGACTTTGGAGAAGTTTATTCTGTTCATACTCTGCAGGTGTCTGAGGTCGAGCACCCCTGGATAGGGGGAGGTCAGAAGTAGCTGTCACCAGCTCAGACACCAGAGGGGTGTCTGCCTCCTCCCTCAACACACTGCTCATTACAACCGCTGTGCTTTCTGCTGCCTTCATGCCTCACCTTTTCCCTCAGTCCCGGGCAGTCAGTTTGGCCCCTGTGTAAACTTGACCAAACCCCAGTGTTTGTGCTTCCCAGCCCTTTCCTGAACACCTCCAAGGAGTGAAAAGAGGCAGCCAGGTGCTGATGGTGCCCTTGTGTCCCTCTGCACAAGTTGTGTCTCCCCTTTGCATTTGTATCCTGCAGGCTGGGTTCTTCCTTTCCGAGTGAGAGAAAAAGACAGATAATATGTTGCACATTCAGTGCTGGAATAGACAGAATGAACTTGTTTATGAATGAACCAGATGTGTTTTTTAGGCAAAGTTCGAAAATAAAAGGGACAGTACGATGGTGGAATCCACTGAAATGGAAGAGGGAGCTGGATGAGCTCATTGTTATATCCTCAGAGCTGAGGAGCCTGCTAACAAAGGCAGATAGATATTAAAAATGCCTTCAAATGCCAATAAATTATTCTCCTTGGCATCTCTTCAGAGTTGGCAGTCTCCATAAATTCTCTTGCACAATTTGATTAAGCTTTGGCTTTCAGCATGAGGCTGATATTTAAATCTCTCTGTGAAGCTCCGTGCTGGATGTGTGTACACATTTTTCCTTTATTTTGTTTTTCAGAAATGCTTTCATCTTGCATTTCCTGATTGGCTCCACAGCCACTGCTGCAAAAGCACGGCTCTGGAGCCTGTTGTTTCCCAGCTGGGGAGGAGTTCTGCAGGTTTAAATGGTCTCTTGCCTAGACCATTTTTGTCATAAACACAGCATGGGGAGGTGACAGGGCTGTCACCCAGCCCCACCACAGGTTGCCTTCTTAACCCTTTTGCCTGAGCTTGCACATCCATATCTCTAACCTGCTGTCTCTTACTCTTTCCCCACTAATTCTCCAACAGCAAACAGCTTTCCCCAGTGATTTTAATCTCTTCTGTTGATTGATCACACCTTTTTCTCAAGTGTCCCGCTACACTCCTCTTCCCCACAGTGACAGTCCCATGCTTCTGAATAATTCGCTCTGAAGGAAAACTACAGATATCTGTATAGAGCTTGCCAAGGCCAAATTCATCTTGAAATAGTCATTAGGTCTTTTACCATTCCCTTTCCAACTGGCTGAAATTAGCTTCTCGTTTAAGTCTACAGCGTGCAAGCTCAGCTTTACTTCAGACAAAGCTCCTAAGCCAGCCTATTGTAACATCAGGTGTGACTCAACCTCCTCTTTCCTGCCAGGGATGGGGGAAAATGAAGGTATATTCATAGTGCCAACATTGTCTTCCCCATCTTTTTTTCCTCCTTACTCCCTGGTGCTCAGGAAAGAGCAATTCCCATAAGACTTGTGGCCCAAGCTCCTTACGCAGCTCTGCCACATCTAAACTGATATTAAAGACCCAAAAAAGGGGTTTGGTGAAGTCCATTAAAATTCAGTCTTGGGATTCCTAAGGATTCCTTTGAGAGCCTGGGTCCAGCCTGGGTTTGGGAATGATTGCTGTAGGATGGGGCCAGCTCTGGCTGTGCAGCCCCTGGCAGAAGGGACCAGTCCATCTAACTGGGAGGTCTTCACACTGTGATAGAGGTAACAAAACTCTGACTGACTGAGCTATCCAGGGCTTTAGGTCTTACTCATCCCTCCAGCTTTGAAGTTTATGACATGCTGTGTCTTTTCAGGAACTTTAAAATTAAAAGAATTGAAATATAACCAAGACTACAAAAAAAACTCCTTTGAAGTATTTTTTTTTCTTAATAGGACTTTACAGGTTGGTTCAGGGCACTCTATTCCCCTTTGTACTTGACCCTATGTAAATAGACCACCCAGGGTTGTGTAACAGATGCCCAGTTCCTCTTGACAGGACTATCAGAAAAGGATGAATTGTTTTCCCCTGCAACCCCAGGGAGATTTTACTCCTGCTTAAAACATGAGCAGGATCATGCTCCCAGTCTGTTAATAAGTGTGATGCTCATTTTGCCTTCATGTTTGTGCTGCTCTGATTGATGTATTGATTTAGTAATGGACCTGTATATCCCCATGCTGTACCTGTAGCCTGACTGTGGTAATTGAAAACCAGCAGCAGGATTTTGATATTGTCTGAGCAGCCCCTGCAGATGGTGACCCCTGTGGGGGTGACTCCTCAGTTCTGAAAGCACAGCTTTCTGAGGTGTCTTCCTGACTAAAACCTTTGTCAGATATTCCATATAGCAAATGACTGAAGTTAGTGTCTACTTATTAATACTTATTACAGAAGTACCAAAAGCAGAAGTGTCAAAAATGACTAGTTATCCTCAGTGGCCAGTGCACTCAATACTTGAGGCCTTTTTATTCCACATTAGTGTTAATGAGTTAGTTGTTGAAGAGTGGGGAGAGGCAAGGAAACAGGTAGGTTTTAGCACAGTGAGGAAGTTTGTAGCTATTCAGACAGCTTTTCATTGTGATAGTCAGCAAAGTCTCATCAGTTTACACCTCTGGGGGATTTGGAGCCAGATGTGTCTGTCTCACATGGGAGTTGCTCTATCCACCTGGGTTTATTTTGCTAGTCAGTCCAGCTTGGTTTATTTTGCTGTTATCTTGCTCAGCACTGTTTGCAATAGAGTTAATCCTTCTTGTTCCCTCAAGCTCTGTCTGGGCAGCATCAAGCAGCCATTTCTGCACCAGGGGAAAGCGAGATCAGATTTATCTGCTTAGTACCCACTGCACTGACATTTTGTCCTGCTTGCCTGAGGCTGGCACATTGGACATGTGACTGCTGTCATGCTTATTGTTACAGTCTTCTGGCTTTTAGGGAGCTGGGCTAAAGACTTATTTTTACCTCCCTTCCCCTTTTTATCTGGAGAAGGAGATAACAGATACTTCACACTCTGTCTCGTCCTCCCCCCTCTCTTTAAAATGCTTTCAGGGCAGTCTTGTACTTCTGAACCCTGGCACTCTGCTTGCTGGAGCTTCTCTGCACTGAAAGATTTCACCTGCTCCCAGTTTTGTGTAGCCAGGACTGCAGCATGGGGGTACCCCCACCCTGTGGGGTCACATCCTGGCTCAGCACCACGGTGAATTGCTGGTAGGAATCAGGCCTCTCAGCAATTGATCCCTCTGTGTGCAGGACAGGAGCAGAAACACAACATTTGCTCTGATGTCTGCAGTCACAGCAAATCCCCAGATGAAACAGGAGGCATTTGAGAGAGACACAGTGACTCCAGGCCTGCTGTCAGCAGCATGGTGCTCAGGGAAGGTCAGAGGATTCCAGTTTCCAAGTGCCTGGCTCACACCCACAGCCAGGCACTGGCTGAGCTGCTCCAAGTACAAGGGCTTCCATGGGGCAGCTCTCTGACCACACCTTCTCGTGAAACTGGGCTGTGCTGCTGCCCTCACACCCTGTATGTAACCCACACGTGTCCAAGCCCTGGATTGCTCTTGCATGGGGAATGAGCATCATCTGGCAGGACTGGGATGGAGGCTGATGGGAGCTTTGCCCAGGAGAGTGAAAGACAATTCTGGCTCAAAATGAGCAGCTTTTCATTTAAAAAAAAAAAAAAAAAATTCCTGGTTTCCAGTCATTAAAAATAATACAGGCATTAACAGACAGAGCCATAGAACTATCTTTCTTCTTCTTTGTTTGAAGGCTAATGACACCCCAGACCATGGGTTTGTTTGCCTTACATAATAGGCAGCCAAACTGTTTTCAGCAACTGCAGCATTCAGCCGAGAGATTCATGGAGGGAAGCCTTAATTAGAGTAATTGCTCTATTTATATAATGATTCCCTTTTGTCTCAGATCAAATGGATCTTTGAGAAATCTTATTTCCTTTCCAGTTAATTTCTGCCCTGTTAGTTTAGCTCATGAATCTTAATGAAGACAAGCACCTTAGGTATCTCCTGATCTCCTGCGCTCCCTCATTACTGGAGGGGAGACTGTGGGGCATTAATCTCCTCTGCTGCTGCTGCTGCTCTTTACTTTGGTACCAACATGAGAGAAACACCAACAGGCAAATTTTAAAACCATCAACAAGGAAATCTTCCATTCTTTTAACAGTTTGACTTGACTATTACACTGCCACAATTTGAGTAGGGGCCCTGTGAGGCACGGGGTGTGATGCAGAGGAGGTGACACTGAGGTACTGCCATCCTGTCTGTGACAGGCTGCCCTTGGGCTCCTGGCAAAATAAAATGATGAGTTTTCCATAGTCTCTGTTCCCTGCCTGTATAATTGGGAATATCCTCCCTCTCTGCTGTGTGCTTGTGTTTGAAAGGTGAGCTGCTGGGACACAGGCTTTTTCTTACAGGGTAAATGCACCAGAGTCCTGGTGGGAACTAGTGTGTCTAAAATGTCCTTTAGTACAAGAAAGAATGGTTTCTTTCTTGTCCAGATGGCTGACAGTGTGAAGGGACTGCCTGAGCAGAAAGTTATATTTCTCTTCCTGAAGTGCAGCACTCCTGTGACAGGACTGAGCCTTGTTAATGTTTTCCTGGAACGTGATGCAATCTCACGTAATCTGTGATATTACTCATAAAATTAATTGTCCTGATGCAAATAATGCAGACATCAGTTACGTTAAACCAATCAGGGATTCCAGTATTGAGAAAGGAGACTTGTAATTCAAGGAAATTAATGCAAGGAAGTGGCTGGTGTGTGCAAACATCCCTGCAGTGACTCCCAGGCCGTTAGACTGATTTGCAGACTCAGCCTCTTGAGACAGAAGTTGCAGTGCTGTGAGTGAGCAGCACTGGAGGAGTCCACTACAGCCTTGCTCAGTGTCCTGGGAGTCCTGGAGCCCTTTCCAGCATGGTCTGAGCCATGGGTGAAAGGGAGGACCAGCACAGATCCCCCTCACCTGCAGCAGGCTGATCTCCCAGGGCTGACGCAGATTTTCCCCAATGCTATGGCAGCATTTTTTCCTTGTAACTTCACGGGCCCTCTGTGGACTAATCCTCAGCTTTTAATTTCTTGTCATGGCTTGCTGCATTTTCTCTCAGTAAAGGTTTTCAAATGATCTCGTGAAGTCATGGTTTTGGCTCATGGCAGCTGCTGGTTTTGGCTGCGGTGCTGCTGGGAGGGTTAGCTGAGGTCAGGGAGAGCCCTGCTCCAGTCTGCTGCTCAGCAAACTGGTGTAGCCCAAAGGATCCCAGTCTGAGGATGCTCCCAAGGGGCTCCTTACCCTGGGAATGGGATAATTTCCCATGGCTGCATGTGGTCACAGAGCAAGGGCTTGACAGCCTGGTTCAGGTTTGAGCTTGATAGTGTTGCTATTGGTTTTGCTGGGAGGCATCTTGGATTTGGGTTTCTTTTTGCTCAGGAACATCTCTGGTTTGCCTTTTTGTTGTTACTGTTAATTTTTTTTTCTTTGTGTTTCTTCATCTATGTGCCAGAGGCTAAGGTTTGTGCTGGATTCATGGTTATTGTGGAAAAATAGAGATAATTAAGCATTAGGAGATGACATCTTTCCACAAAAAACTTTCTGCTGAACATCTCTCACCACCTGCATTGGAGGGTTGTCCTTGGAAGGACATGGAGGGCTATCAAACCTCTGAAGCAAGTGTCAAACTCTAGCCTTTCCAGGAATGGCAGGAACAGCCAACACTCTGTAAGACATTTTCCAGCTGTTTCTGAGTGCAGCCAAAGGGATCATGGGGAAGAGGAGCTGCACTTCTGAAAACCTTTCCCCTGTGTGTGCAGAGGACAGTGTATGTGCAGCCTCAGCACTTCCCCCCTCCTGCTGCACAAGAGCCTCTCACATGGTCAGGACCAGGGGCATGGGCTGCAGATACTCATTTCAGAGACGGAGGCTGAGCTTGGAATTAAGTTTTTCAGAAATCTTGAGCTCTTTGCTTTGCTGGAAGTGCCATCAGACAGCAGAGGCAGCACAAGATGGTCTGCCAGATGCTGCCCTGCTGCAGCAGAGAAATGTCAGTGCTGCTTCAGGCAGGGAGGAAGCAGGATTCATGGGTTTTGGAGCCTTTGAGAGGTCATTGGAGTCTTTGGGGTTTCTCTGCCTACTGGGCAACACAAACTGAAAATTCATCCATTTCTGTGTCAGTGCAATAATTCCTGGTGAATTCAAATCATATTTGAGAGGCTTTGTTATTCATTTTAGTGGAAGCAAGCTTCAAAAATTTAATTCTGTCACTTTATGTACCTCTTAGAGCAAAGCAGGCAACTGTTCCAGTGCAGAGCATCAGTGCTGTCTCTGTTGGAGTCATCACTTGCTCTCCTGCTTTTCAGCCCAGATAAAGACTGGAGCCTCTTCCCAGAGAAACACATCCCCTTCACCAGACTGTGACAGACCTGCTGCCTCCAAAATTCACCAGGAGATTTTATGTAAGGGAGGAGCAGCCATGGCCAGCCTGTGGTTTTCCATCACAGCCCCTGGGTGCAGAGGTGTGTGTGCATCCACAGGCTGGGTAACCTGGCATGGTGCTGCACTGCCCAGAGTACAGGGCTGTGTTTCACATGCCACGTTGCTCAGAGCCCCATCCAACCTGACCTTTGAGTTCTTCCAGGGATGAGGCATTCTCTGGGCAGCCTATGCCACATTTCTGCTGAGGCAGACCAGTGTGAGTTTGACTGCCACGGAGAGGGAGCCTCTTCACCTTGTGTTCATACTCTTGGTAGAGTGCATGGTCTAGAATTCACTTTCAAGGTCCTGTGTTGGGTGCTTCCAGTACCTGGGAAACAGGCTTAGAGAGTCCTCTCCAGAGTGGTTCATGATGCTGTGGGATCACTGCAGCTCCTTGTGCTTCACAGCCCTGTTATTACAGAGCCAGAGGGGCAGCAGCACTGAGCATAGGTCAGCTCATTCCTCTTGGGGGCAAGAAATAATTCAGAGGGGTTTTGTGGAAGCCTGGCATTGGTTTCAGGAGGCAACCAGGGGAATGTGCTCCAGCAGTGGATGAATTTGAATCCTTCACTCTTCTGCCTCCTTTAGGCACCCACTGTGGGGTGGATGGTGCCTAGAGTTACCCAGCTGAGATTTCCTAATCTTTGGGTCCAATGGACAAACTGGAGCTGGCCGCTCGAATTTGAACAGTTTTGGTTTGAATCTTGTTCTACTTTCTCAGACTTCAAGACAGCCCAACCTAAGGCATGGCCTTTGCCTAATCCTCATTGTCCTTACAAAAAAGGGTGTTTTAAGCAGCCAGGAATGAATTTATGTTGGCTTTTCACTTGTTGCATTGGATGCCTTTGCTTGGTGCAGTTTTGGCATCACATGTAATACATCAAGCAAACAGGAATGTAAACACACTTTTATAACCCAGGCTCTGAACTGGTCTGGAAATGGTCAGTTGGGTTCAGGTTTTGGTCTTATATGGTTGGGCATGAATGAAAACCCAAGCGAAGTGTGTTGCCAGTCCTTTTCAGAGTTTATTTACTTTCATGATTATTTTTTCCCTTTCCACATTTAACAGCAGGTTCCTGGTGTAATGGAGATTGGCAGTAGGGCAGGAGCGAGGAGACATGTGATGTGTTCCCAGATCTTTTCTCCATTTTTTCTTGTCTTTTTGGAATGTTTTGGTCTATACCACTCCCAGCACCAGCAAGCTCTGGTCTTGTCTGAGCTTTCTAGGTGTTCCAGCAATGCAAATAAGAGCTAGTGATGTGCAGATATCCATCTGTGGGGACAAAGAATGAATTTTTAGAGAAAGACAGGGCTGCCAGGAGGTGTCTGGTCTGTTTTGCAAAACAAAGAAGCCTAGTTCAAGACTTGCAAAGGCTTGCCTGAACCAGGTCTTTCAGAGATTTTGGCTTGACCCATTTCTTGTTTGGAAACCAAGGTGTCTCTGGGGATATCACTATCCCACAGAAATGTTGGGGCAGTCTCTTGGGAAAGAAATTGTGTTGAAGTTCTGCTGGTAGAAAGGGAGAAGAACAGGCTGGAAGGGTTGGGGAGACACAGAAGTTCTGCTTTTCCTTGGGCCTGACCCTGGAAATGCTGGATCACCAGGGGCTGAAGAGTCCAGAGGAGTGTGGGGAGAGCTCAGCTGCAGCAGCCACCTCAGCTTTGTTCCTCTCCTGGTGACTCCTCCTGCAAATCCGGGTGCACCTGGCAGCTTCCTGCTGATGTTTTGGGTGGAATGCTGGAAAACAGTTCTGCTGTGGGGAATCCTGGGGCAGCACATGACCTCAAAAGGCTTAGGGTGGAGATGGGGGGTTTGTGCTGATGCCAGCAGAGTCTGGGGTCCTGCAAGGTGTCAGCCAAAGATGCCCCATCTGCTTTGTCCCTGTGGCCCCCTCAGAATGGGGTGCTGGGAGAGTTCTAGAAATCAGGCAGTCATCTTTCTCCTCTCCACCTTCTCTCTAGATGGGGAATGACTAGACCTTTTATCCACTTGTCCTCGGAGAGTTTGTACCTTGTGAAAGGCTCCTGCAGTCAGAATGAAGCTGGTCTCTCACTGCACCACCCCTTCTTTTCATTTCCCCTTTGCTGAGATGCAGCAGACTTGGCCATTCCCAAAACAGTGACCGATTGTCTGGTTTGGCTGGTTCAGCTGTTTGCTAAACATAATGCTCTTTCATCTTCCAGGAAATCGTCTGGACACCTCCACCAGAGTGCAGCTTGCTTTATGCTGCTGTTTCAATAGGCAAATAAAAGCAGCTATTTTCCCAGTTTAAACATAACCTGATTTCTCCAGTGAACTGGAAATACTTGAGGGAAGGGGAAATATTGTTTATTACTGAATTTTCAAGAAGTGTAATCTTAAATTAAGAAGCCAACCAGCTTTTTCCTTCTTGGGAAAAGGATTCTCCTCCTCCCCTTTAAGAATATCCACAGCACTCACACTTCATCATTTTCATCAGGACCTAAAGGGCACCCACTGGGGCCCTCTCACACCATCTGAGTGATGCATGGCTTTCTTCATTTCTCCCTGGCAAGTCAGGGCACTTTGGCTGAGGTTTGAGATTTCTTTTTGCTGGCAGCAGAATAAAAATGTTACAGAATGAAATCCTTTATTGGCGTTTCAGCAGCGAGAGAGGAGACGGTCACCTGTCTGCTCTCTTCAGCTCAGGGTCAGAGGGCTCTAAAAGGCAGAGCCTTGCCTGTTTTCCTCTGTTTCCTGAGATGACAGGAAGGAAAGCGTAGGCATCTGGCAGTGCTTCAGCAGGGAGAGGTTTAGGAAAAAAGGCACAGCTCAGGACTGACTCCAGGCCAAAGCCTGGCTGACTGCTGGGCAGCGTTTGAGAGCGAGCTCATACTCCTGAGAAATTAATACAGAAACAAGTAATGACCAAAAATGCTGGGCAATATTTGTAATATTGCAAATGATGCAATTCAACTGCCTTTTCTTACTGTGGTAATCAAGGATTTCACCAAAAGCAAAAGGACCAGGGAGAAATACCCCCCGACTTCTTCCTCTGGGGAGCGAGTCAAGTTCCTTGCACGCGGTTCCATTACAAGGAACTTGAGAAGCCCGGCCAGCAACTGGGTTCAACAGGAAAGCTGAGGACAAGCTTTTGTGTGGCTGCTAATGGGCACCGCTCCCGTGGCCGTGCCGGATGGGAGGGAACAAACAGCCCTTTCTGTTTTGCAGTTCATGACCAAGAACCCCACGATGCGGCTGGGCAGCCCCGGGCTGGGCGGCGAGAGCGCGATCCTGCGGCACCCCTACTTCAAGGAGCTGGACTGGGACCTGCTGAACCAGCGGCAGATGGAGCCCCCCTTCAGGCCCCGCATTGTACGTGGGGAGGAGGGCTGGGGGAAGGGGATCCCTCAGGATTTTTCCCTCTTTTTTGGCTCTATTAGCAGATTTGTTCCCATGAGACGGGAAAGAGGTGAAGGAAGAGAAGTGAGGCCTCTGGCCCTGGCTTGGCTGCTGGTTGGCTGCCTCTTTTCCCCTCCATGCTGGATTTTCAAAGGAAGCTCAGTGAAAAGATGCAGATTTGTAAAAGCAGCTACAGCAGGTTAGGCACTCAAGTTACCCTTTGGCTTGCCCTAATGAGACAGGGTAAGTGATCCTCCTGCTCACTCCACCTACTCCTCCACAGCAGGGCTGTCTCTCCCTTGTCTCTCTGTGTCTGTTCAGCACTCAGTGCTGCCTGCTCAGGCCACTGTCAGTGAGTGCTTCAAATGGCAGAGAGGCTGCACAGGCCATGGGGCTGCCCCTGTCCCCTGTGGTGCCACACAGCCCTAAGGATGCTCTGTGAGAGAAGAGCGCTGCTCTTCATGGGCAGCCTTTCCAGGGTTATCCCTGTGGCTTCCTTGTCTTTCAAATTATTGCCTGGGGTGGCTTGCCTCATGCTGTGGTCACTCTGCAAGCTTTCAGTGACAATGGTCCACCCAGTCCTGCTCCCTGAACACTGTGTGCAGGATCAGGTACTTGGGGAGGTGTGACAGCTCAAAAGCAGAACCTTGAGTTGCCCCTTAGCCTGAATCAAAGGCTAAGGGAGCCTGCTCAGTCTGCCACAAGCTGGCCAGGATCTGGGAATGTTAGACTTCAAAGTCAATAAATTTTATTGACCTCAATGTCAATAAAATATCTTGCTCTGGGTGCAGGAAAAACATGTGCCTCATGAAAATGTGCCACAAACCCAGTATGTGTGTGTGCATTCTAAACAGCCCCACTCTGTGGCACACAGCATGGAATCCAGCACCTGGAGGCCAGCCATTTGTCTTCCCACAGCCCAGTAATTCAGTATTGTGCAAGTTTAATGGCTGGCACTAAGAGGAGTGTCCTCCACCCCCTCCCCAAAACCCAGCTGAGACACTGCAGATAAGGAGGGACTGTGTGGAGTCAGCCAGTTGGCAACACAGCTGAGAACTGCACGGGGTCTGTGCTGCCACTTGAGGGGAGGGACTGATTTATGTGCCCTGCCCTGCCCTGCCATGTCTGGCCAGGGAAGCCCCCAGAGTTGCTGTCAGTTAAATTTGAGAGGGGGTTCCCTGTCAGAAACCTTCAGAGGCTGGAAAAGGCTTTGGTCTGTGGGAGGCTCTGTGAGGGCAGCTGCCCCCAGTCTAAGCACAGAAAAAGCTCTCATAGTCAGCTCAGCCTGGGTTGTGGAGGTGATGGTTCAATGCACTCAGATGCAGAGCAAGGATCAAGCAGATGATACATATTTTTGATATATTTTCCTTTGTGTTTTCCCTTTGACAGAAATCCAAAGATGATGTGAGCAACTTCGATCCAGATTTTATAAAAGAGGAGCCCATCCTGACCCCCATTGAAGAAGGGATCCTTCCAATGATAAACCAAGATGAATTCAGAAACTTTTCATTCACCAGCCCAGAACTGCAGCAATAGCTGTGGCTCTGAAGAAAGGTTGCTGAGAGGACTGGGATGAAATTAAATGAAAACCAAGTTTACCAGTAATTTCATTCTCAAGGAGTAGCAGTGCACTGACTTGCACGATACAGCAGCACCACTGTCAGTGTTACCTTAATGTGAAATTGAAACCTTCCTGTGTTTGTAGGACTTCTGCAGCTCTTGGATCAAATATTGACAGGGGTGGAACAAACATGGTATTGTAAATAGCTGATGCAGACAGAGCATTGGATGCTGAGCTGGTTGGCTCAGCCTGAATGTCACCACTTGCAGTGGATGGATTCAAGGAGTCGGCATGAGCATGAAACAAGTGTCTTGCAGCCCTGAGCCAAACAGACTTGTTACAATGCTGGTTGTTTGCAAGACTCTTTTGAGGAGTCCCAGCACTGTCCAGCATTTTGGAGACGTGATCCAACATCCCTTGCCCTGGCTGAACCAGATGTTCCTACTGACTTTACCTGTTTCCTGCAGTATTTATTTCTTTCCGAAGCACAAATGGCTCTTTTTGACACTGTTTGGGTTCCCATGTGAAATATTTCGTTGTGCTGACTAGCAGAAGGAAAAAAAAACAAATGCCCTGTGCCCCACACAGATTCTTCCAAATCAAAGGGAAGTCATGTGCTCGTAGTGTTTTACTCTTTGTGCGTGTTGAAAAGTTTTAGTGTTTGCATTCTGTGAAATGCCTTTTTACATCATGCATCTTCAATGCTCCTTTCTTTGCCTCCCAGCTGTTTTCAACTATAATGTAACTTGTTGTACTGTTTATTTAGGCCCTTTCTATTTAATTATGTTACACAGAGCCCCTTTTGTGGGTTTAGTGCCTCATTAAAATTTTGATCCAAAGTGGTAGCACTTAAATTATTTGTAGCATTATTGCGATGGGAGCGACAGAGCTGGCAGGCTGCTTGAAAGCAGAGTTGTCAACCAACAGGTAACACAGAAGGACAGCTTTTCTCCTGTGAAAGTGATAAACCTTATCTAAAGATACAGAGTGACTTGGTTTGGTTTGGATTTAAGAGCTCATTACTCACAGGGCACTTCTTATCAGTTGCATCCTCAAGCTTCTGCCACAGGCAGACTGAGATGATTTTTCAGTGCAGATTTTAGAACCCAGGTGTTCTGGGAGATGGTTCTGTGCTTTTCTTGTTCTCCTTGAAGTTGGATGATTTTTCTGTAGCTCCTTGGCACACCTCTGCACTCCTTGCTGGGCTTGAAAGCTGTATGGCAGGTTTATGGCCCCTTCCTTGGGCAGATATGAATTTCTGGAGAAGGAAAAGGATTTCTAACCTCTTTCAAAATTGATGTTTGTATAGGGCTCCTCACATGCTTTAACTTGAGAAAAGGGTGAGGTGCAGCAGAGAGGGACAGTTCTGCACAGACTTTGCCCCTCTGCAGCTGTGGAGGTCGTGTAGGGGAGCAAGAGCCTTGGGCATGGAAATTACAGAGGTACAACCCCCATTACAGAACAGACCCCCTGGTCTGCACATGCTCACCTGCCGTGAGACCGAGTTAGAAAGAAGAAATCAAAGCTGAGATGTACATGCAAGAATTATTCCTTCCCACTCCAGTCCCCTCTACTCCTCTGAGTCACTTCTACCTCTAAAGCATCTCTGAACTGTCTGACAGGTGGGGCAGAGGCTTAGTTGGACTCTTCTTCTCTTTGTGCTGGTGTGTTCCACCAGTTCTCCCTCTTTCTTTCCTGTGTCTCCTCTTCCAGTAAGCACAGCTTCCTGCTCTGATCTCCCTTCCCTTCCATGGGCACCTTCTGGCCACATTGCAGCCCATCCCTTTGCTGGTGTGTAGATACCCAGCTCCTCCAAAGCAGGGCAAGAGAGGAAGAAGGACAGGTTGTGTTGTGTGAGTGGGAGAAAAAGAGCAGCTTTCCAGAAAAATGATCCAAGAACCAGCCGTGCAGGCTGGCTTAAGTTGCTTTCCCATGTAGGAGGAAGCAGTACAGGGATGGATGCATTTGCATGAGGGGGCCACTGGGGCACCTTGTTCACGTGTGAATGAGCCGTGGTGTTCACCTGGTGCAGATGTGACCCAATTCCTCACTCAGTTCCTACTCAGTTTTGTGGGATTACAACTGCAGCAGTGCTTGCTTGGCAAGGTGTAAGTGCAGCTAAGTTGGCCACCAAGAGTGGGAGCCCTAAAACTGTCTGAATTTTGTGTTGGTGGCTTTTTGACTCTCCCACTCTGAGCAGCCTCTCCTTCCCTGGCAGTCAGTGCTGGAGAACAGTAAGGGATACACCTTTTTTTGCCAGCACAGTGGCTTCATTGGTTGTGTTATTCTTTGGGGCTCAGGAGACCTTATGGAATAGTTCCTGCTGGAGAAGCTACTGCCACAGTGTTGCCTTCAGCATCAAAATGTGATAGCATTTCCATGACCTCAGGATCTGAGAGTTTGCATCACTGACAACATGAAGAATGTGCAGTAGTCACCTTTGGAGAGCTTTATTGGTGTGTCAATATTGTATCATGCCATATTTCATATCAATAACCAATATCAATATCAGTCTGTGTCCTGGAAGCCTGGAGAGTGGGAGCTAAGTCACCTCTGGAGGTGATCTCTTAGGATTGTTGTGAACTGCAAACCAGAAAGTGTGTATACATCTCTGGCAGGTATAAAATTTTGGGGAGCAAATAAAGCTCTCACTGTGGCCAGCCAGTACCTGCTGTGCCCCAGGGCTTGTTGGCTTAATGGGGCAGGGTTCAAATGACAAAGGGAGTTTTTCCCCTAGCTTCACTTTTCATTGATTTAAAGTGGCATCAGGGTCATTGCACCCTTCCATCACCCTTGGTGCAAATTCGTGGGCAGATCTGTGATGGACTTGGAAGCCTAAGGTTCTGCTATATAGGAATTTTCTTGATTTTCTCAGTTTTCACCTGGATCCTGATTTATAGTTTAGGGCAGCTCCTCCCCTCTGTTGCCTGCCTGGAACTCATGTGTCTGTGTAATGCTTTCAGCCACTGGAGTCAGCAGATCCTGAGTCAGCCACGTTTGGCCAAGATCCCTGAACTCTCCCATACTTTTTATGAGGAGCTGCCATTTCAGTTGTGTTCCCTAAGACTCTGTCAGCAGTGTGGGTGAAGATCAGCTCAATAAAAAGTATCAATGCAATAGCTTTGCTTTTGACAAAGTTGGATTAGTGTTTGCACTGACATTGAATGTGTAAAGAAATACTGATTTATTAAAGAAAGAAAAAGTCAAGCAAGGGTACAAAAAAAGCACAAGAGTTTTCCAGGAGCTACCCTGCCAGATTTTTTGGCTTCATTGCTTGCCTCAGTGGATGCAAGATGGTTTTAGTCTATTAATTTGCTTCTGGCTTTAGAAGTATATTAAGCTGGCAGCCACTAGTTTGTAAGGTTTAAAGCATAAAACGCTTGTATTCACTCCAGTGTGAAAACTGGCAATTGAGCAAATTGTAATTAGTTCCCTTTGCACTGCTTTTAGTGCTTGCATGAAAAAAAAGAAGATCCCTTTGATGTCTGTAAATTTGTGTTTGGTGCAATCCTTTCATTTTCAAAGAGGTTCATGAAATCAAGCTATAAAATTCAGTGGCCTATGTCTCCTTCAAGGCCTTTGAAAGTTGAGGGTAAGAAGCAGATGGTCTGGGATGAAGAGATGAAAATCATCTTGCAACTACTCATGCTGGCTGTGCTGCCAAAGACATCGTTTTTAATACTGCTGCTTGATAGGCAATGGAAAAAATCACACAGACTTCCAGTGCCCAAGGGATTTTAAGGTAAAAAAATTCAATTCTGACTGCTGGCTGAGGATGCTTTGAATGCATTCTCAAGGACTGGCACGGGTTCCTCACGCCATGTGAAGTCCTAAATGGTTTCCAGCAGTAGTTTTTCCCTTGGAGCTGCGTGCTCCTCCTACAGAAGCTGCTCTTTCTCCAGTCAGATTTGAGAGCAGCTCCAGTGGCTGTGGTGTGGCAATGGACTTGATCAGCAAAGCCCAGAGCCAGGAGCAGTGAAGAGGAAAACATGTCTGGGATCATCTGCTCTGTCCCTTGGCCAGAAAGGAAAGAGCTGTTCACTGCTGCCTGCTCTCCCTCGGTTTGTTCAGCTGCTCAAGCGTGTAGCCAGAAGGTTTCTGCTCCTCCCCAGAGAGACCATTTCACAGCTTTTACAACTCTTCCCGCTAAGTAAATGTGCTGATATTTGGAAATGACGTGAATGAGATGAAAATCTGTCTTATCATGCCATTAGGATTCTCATTGGAAGCTGCAAGTCAGGGTTTGTATTACTAAATATATACAGGGCTGCCAAACCAAAGCATTCAGAAATGATGAGTCAAGTTGTCTGAAAATCGCAGCTCACTCAGGAATCAAGAGCTTTCCAAAATAATAAATGTCAAAGTCCTTTTCTTTTTTTTTTTCTTCCCTTCTTTTTTTTTTTTTTTTTTTTTAACATCTGTATTACGAATATTTTGGATCCTGACTTTCACTTCTCCACATCAATAGGAGCTGGAATGTCGTGCAATTATAATTTTTTTAGATGAAAGCTGAGGTCTGTGAATTGATGTGAAGCCAGGCATTGGAGCATGGAGAAAAATGCCAAACACCAAGAGGTGGGTGATAAAACTGTGAGCAGGCATGGGGTTTATGTATTTTTCCATCTCTTCCTATTGTTTTTGTATGGCACCACAGTGTGGTCCCTTGCCTCCTTGTCTCCAAACCCACAGGGCAGGGCACGCAGAAGGCACGGGAGTGAGGAGTGAGAAGAGAGGAAGGCTGGGGAAGGCATTTATGAGCTGTGTAGTCGCTGTGTATTCACTGTGTGTAGGACTTGTCCAGCAGCATTTCTGAACACATGCATCAGCCCTTGCCCAAGCTGTCACCTTCTGCATCCCACGCTGCTGGTCCTGCCTTCCCCGGGGCACAGCACTCAGCATCATCCCTCAGGCTGCCATGGGCTGGAAGTGTCCTGCTATGGAGCCAGGCCTGAAGGAAGAGCAGGAGGTCAAAAAGCATGGAGGAAAGGGTTGGTGTTTGGCAACCTTGGCGTCTTCTCATGGGAACACCGGTAAAGCCGGTGTCCCAGTGATGTTCATGTACATGACTGGCAGCTGAGGGAGAAGGCCAGGCTGTCTCCCCTCTCATGCCTTTAATAGAAGCTAAAAAAGAGAGGAGAGAGGGCAGTCCTCAAGAAATGGGGTCCCAGCTCTGGGCTGTGACTGAGAAGGTTCGCTATATTTTAGAGGTGCCTCAGGCCACTTGCAGGCAGCGAAGGCAAGCAAGAATCATCATTTCTGCCCCATCCACACTGGGGAAGACCCTCCATGAGGGCAGTTCAAGTGAAGAGACTTGGGGAGCACAGGTCTCAGGGATGTGGGAGTTAGAAGGCAAACTAGAAGGCTAGTTGTGGAAAAAGGCCGCCGGGCAGAACTGCAAAAGAACATCCCCAAAACCTTTCATCTCAAGAAGGAAGCTTGAAATGAGCTCGGGTCAGACAAAGACAAAGACAAAGACAAAGCCTTCCGTGTGTGGGCTCCCCCAGGTAATGTGTCAGTGTGAAGTTAGCCCTGAAACAGTTTTAACTTGCCCATGGTGTCAGTTCTGCTCCAGCTCTGAGCTCCCACAGCTGTTGTTGGCAAGCAGGTCTTATAAAAGTGGAGTTGAGAGATTTTAGCAGCGAGTTCAGGATTGCTCAAAAGTGGTGACTCAGTTTCTCCAGTGCCTCCTTCCCCCTCCTTCAAATGAGGGGTTTATTCATCACCTGGCTTCTCATTTCCAACCATTTAATGTGGACTGGGGTCAGGGCCTCAGTTTTTCTTCAACAGTAACAACTAAAACTGCATTTCTTCTTAAATGGAGCCTCACTTGATTCCAGGAACAGGATCTCCAGCTCTTCAAACCACTGCGACGTCTTCAACACCACTGCTGTAACCACCACATCTGCCAGGAGAAGAACAGTGCAGGAGTTGTTAATGAGCCCTTTTTGGAGACTGGCCAAGGTGTGCTGTAGTTCAGCAGGGAGTGAGAGGCAATTTCGTGTATCTCCATCTTATCTGCTGCTAGACCCAGACGGGAAGCAGTTCCAGACCTCCCAGTCATTACAGGCCTGTCTGCTGCCCAGAGATGCCTCCTGTACAAAAGTCTGCCTTTCTTTTCCCAAATGCTGTCTGGAAGAAACAGGCTATCAAGAGCTTTGTTAAGGATTGGTGCTAACCACAGTTTTCCTTTGAACTGAGACACAGTGTCACATTTATCCCAAGAACGGGGCTGTTGGGTTTGCAAATCACTCTGGTCAGTGTCTCCTCCAGCTTCTGGGATGTTGCTGTCTCCCCGCTTTGGAACAATGGCAGCACCATCAGTAGCTCAAACCTGACTGAGGCAGGAGGGCATCATTACAGGTGAGTATTTCACCTGGAACTGAGTCATCATTATTTTTAAGCTCTGTGAAGGACTTGAGCTGAGGTATTGTTATCTGACAGACGTATCTGGACATGTTATTCTCCTTGGAGCAGCCTTTCTGCTTGCCTCTTCTTGGGCCCTTTATTCTCACTCATCACCAACCCTTTCTCCAAGGGGAAGGCTGGGTGGTGGTTTTGAGCAGCTTGGTGCTTCTGCCACTTCCCTGGACAGTGGAGAAAACCTGCCTCCACCTGCCTGAGGAAATGCGTCAAGTGAGCCCTATGTCACAGGATAGTGTTCCCTTTCAAATGCTAATCTCAGTAGTTTAAAACCCAGTTTTAACTGGAGAAAAAAAAAAAACAAACAAGTGGGACCTTTAAGCATGTTCAGCTAGGTCTGGACTTTAGCAAAATCCCTGCACTCATGAGAACCTTCATCTCAAGTTTCACCAGGGCTCCCTGCAGACCCATGGAAATTGCCACGTAGAGCCCATGTCTAAATTAGACCCTGGCAACCAAAGGCTCTTTTGTTTCTGCTTACAGTTAGCCAGAGTTTCCTCTGCCAGTTTGGGATGTCTTCTCTCATCTGTTACCCCAACTCCTTTAATTTTCCTTCCAGTGCACCAATTTACCATGGCCCCGAGTCTCCTGTGCACACAGAGGGGACTTCTGCTGGTGCTCATCCTGTGGAGATGTTGTAACCCAAAATGGGGCTGTCTCTCAGCTATTTTGGTGGAGTCTGGTAATTTGTCTGACATGGAAAACCCCCAAGCTGCAATCAGTGCCTGGGATGCTTGAGTGGAAAATGACAAAATTATAACATAGTTCATCTCCCCGTGGTCAATTACTCTGTGCCTACACATAGTCTGGAGCAGCCAGGGTGACTGTAAAGGTATCCAGCCTTTATTTTGGCTCCATGGCCTCTGTATTTGGTTAAACATAGGGGAAACAAAGCACCCATGGCCTAATAATTGTTAGAGGTGGGTGGTGCTCAGTTCCTCTGAGAGTATCTTGGGCAAAGAGCCATTGACCTCCTCTTGCCTCCTGTTTAGCCAGGCCTGGGCAGAGGGAAGAGGAGGGATGGATGGAAGATGGATAGATGCCCTCTCCTCTCAGCAAGAGAGGATGTGTCTCCTGGGACAGGGGGAGGTACCAGGGAGCCTTGTGGTGGTGGCCAAATTTGCAGGTGGCTTGATACAGGTGTCTCACAGTTCTGGTGGAGCATGAGTGTATCCCAAGGACTCCTCCAGTGCTGATCTAGGGCCCTAACAAATGGGTTTGGAGCACCTGGAGTTGCACACCAGGCACGTGGCCTATGGTATCCTGCCTTGGAGACTGGTTCCTAGGCAGAGACAAGGCGTGAGCGAGGAGTTGCCTGAAGCTACCCAGGCCTGGAGTGAAAGCCTTAATGCAGAAAGCTTATTAGTGCTCAGCTGGGCTGGAGGAGGCACTTGAGGTCTCTCAGGGACTTTGCCTTAGTCCTCCACCCACCTGTGCACTCAGGCTGGGGCCGTGGTGAGCAGCTCCTGAGGCAGTGGAGCATAGCTGGTGTGCAGGACCTTGGGCCTGGGCAATGTTGGAAAAGGCACCTGAGACTGGAATCAGGAAGCTTCTTTTATGCACAGAATCACAGAATATCCTGAGTTGTTGGGACCCACAAGGATCATTGAGTCCAGCTCCTGGCCCTGCACAGGACCACCCTCATTTAGACAATATTTAAATATTTAAATGAGCATTCTAGTTGAGAAAGGTGATTGAACCCTAAGCTGTTGTTGGTGTCTAGACCCTCCCCTGCTCCTTGCTCCCAGCCTTTCCCCCCTGGGCACAGCTGCCCCTGAGTTGTTCATGGAGTGATGACCACAGGCAGCAGGAGCCCTGTGCTGATTTAGGCTCATCAGGAAAAGGTCACACAGGCAACATCTAAAGTTCTAAATCTTGGTGTCCACCAAGATAGAAAGCAGGGTTCTGCAGCTTGTTTTTATGACCATCATAAACTAAATCCAGCATCTTCCTGATATAGAGTACAAGATAAGCCTGCAACAAACTCAAGTAGAGGAGTAATTTTCTTTTAATTGCCATTGCAGGACAGTAGAGATGAAAAGCCAAGTGTCCAAGGGTATAGGAGCCCTCATCCCCTGATTAGATACATATAATGAGATGGAAAGCTAATCTATCATATTTAGAATCAGTCGATTAGAGGGTTAGGGTTATAGATGCATTTAGCTCTAGTGTTAGGGAGATATTTAAACCACATACTGTACTTAGTCATTACCATGCTAAGTGATAGTAGATGCAGGTCACCCTATATATGGGCCATGGTAATCAGCTTGAAGTATTACTAATTAAGCCTTTTCACCTTTGGGCTCCCTTCCATGCCACCACACATGAAATGGGCCATTGAGGTCACAGTGAGATGCTCCTTAAAACCCAACACCCAGTGTTTATGGTGAGGTGGAGGGTGATCTGGCTTTCTAGTTCTGTCTCTGCTGCGTGGAGAGAGCTGTAAGCACACAGCTCTTGCTTTAACCCTGTATTTTGCTTCTGAGTCTCAAGATGCCAGCTGGGCACTGCCAGCCCTTCACTTGCCCAGCTGCCTGCCCATTCGTGGGCATCATTTGAAGCCCAGGAACTATCCAGGCAAATAAACCACATCAAAGTGAGCATGGTCCTGGCATCTCTCTCCTGGCAATCCTCAGTCATGTTTTCAGAGGAAGTCAATAAAAGCTGCAAAGGCTGTAGTTGCTCTGGAAAGCAGCTTATGTGATTAGGCAGAAGGTCAAAAATAGAAAAGCCCACAAAGGAAGGGCTGAAAAATTGTGGGTGTGATGCAGTGATGCCCAGTGATGGCTTCACTCTCCCTCCCCACGCCCTGAGACACGGCTGGGTGTCCAAGCTCCTCAGCTGGCTCTGGCACCGGCCCCTACTTTTCAGATTTCGTGGATCCCTCAGGCCAAAAGCTCTTGATGAGTTTATAGCTGCACCTGCTTTTAGGACTTTTGCAGTGTCAAGATGGTGGCAGAGCCACAGGCCACCCTGCTGCAGGGGGCAGGAGAACAGGGAGCTTTCCAGTGCCTCCCAGCCTGGGAGGAAGGCAGGGGAATGGCAGGGGAATGTGGAAATGGGGGTGCAATGGCTCTGGTTGCTCTCCAGCCAAGGGGAGCAACTGTTTTGGAGCAGCTTTTCTCTGACAGAGTTACTGAGACATTCCTCAGGTTCCACTTTCATAGAAGCATAGAATATTCTGAGTTGGGAGGCACCCACAAGGATCATCCAAGTCCAACTCCTGGCCCTGCACAGGACAACCCCAAGAATCCCACCTGAGAGCCTTGTCCAAATGTTTCTTGAGCTCTGTCAGGCTTGGGGCTGAGAAGCAGCCACCCTGCCCTTAAACCTTCCCCTCTCCATCCTTTCCTCAGAGGCTAATTGCTCCATCTCTGCCTTCATTTCTGGTCTCCTGAGTACGATTCTCTTGCTTGTGGAGGGTAAAGCTGAATACATGCGCATAGCAGCCCTTTCCAGGCACTTCCAAGCCCTTCAACCCCATCCCTCTGGGGCAAGTCTTTGCATGCTGGCAGGAGTTGGCACAGAAGGCTTGGAGCAGGGATTCTGGTCTTCTGTCTCAGGAGAATACCAGGAACTGGTGCTGCTCACCAGGTACTGGAAAAGGTCTTAATTTTGGCAGGCCCCGTGACCAGGAAACGATTTGAAATATTGGGTATTTTCTGGTTCACGGGGCAAACATTTCCCCAGCTCCTCTCGGCTGGCTGGGGCCAGCTGGTGAAGATCCCCCAGGGAAAGCTGGCAGGTTTGGGGCTGATGGAGACCTGCCCCAGTGAGATGCAGTGGGGATGATGCAATGAGCCACAGCTCTTGCACTGCTGGGGCTGGGGCGTGGGCAGGGAAAGTGTCCGTGCTGTCCGGAGCCAGCGGTCAGGGTGATGTGACAAGGCAGCAGCTCTTCACCAGGCTCTGGAGGGGCAGCCACAGCTATTGGCTTTCTTGCAGGTCCCTGGGGTTTTGCTACCTGCGTTCCCAAGGGCCAGGGACGTTCTGGGTGGAGCACAGAACCTTGATGTAGAGTAAAATTAGCAGCAAGTGCCTGTGGCTAGAAGCCTGTGACAAATATTTCATGTTTTCATGGAATCACAGAAGGGTTTGGGTTGGAAGGGACCTTGAGGATCATCTTGTTCCAAACCCCCTGCCATGGGCAAGGACACCTTCTGCTAGAATAGGTTGCACCAACCCCCGTCCAACCCCGATGATATTTCCCTTATGCTGATGGGGAAGCATTTTTATCCCATGAACTATGCTCTCCAGCAGCAGTAAAATCTTCTGTTTATTTTTCCCCCCTCTAATTCTTAGCCAGTAACTGCAGGTCTTTGAGGGACTTTCCATCTGGCCTTGTTAGCAGGTCATGTTCAGCTGCATCTTGGCACTTCCAGGTTGGTCAGTCGCTGGACAAGTCTTTGCAAATCCATGTTCAGCCAAGCCAGCCCACAGACACACCTCTCTCTGTACTTGCAGGGTCTGTGCATTGTCTTATTCACCCTCCTCCTTTTTCTTTTTGCCCATCTGTGATCCTCTGCCGCTGTTTCAGCTCCCTATTTGGGGAGGAGCAGCACTGTACCAAGGAAAAATCATCAATGTGACCTCTGAAAAGTTAATTTTATCGCTTTTTGAGCCTGTGTTTTGTTTTGGTGGGGTTATTAGTTGCATTCAGCTTGCTGAGTACTCATTCAGCACTTGGAGGTGGTGTAAATCGGCCCAGCTCTGCCCAGCTGGATAGGGATGTCTTTGCTGTGGTGTGAGCAGAGTGTTGCCATTGGTTTGAGTGTCAGTTTTGGTGGTGGCATTGTCTCCATCACTGGTGGGGAGGGCAGTGCTTCCCCTTGCTCAGCAGTATAGGGAGGCCAGGCACTCTCTCCTTTTCCATGGAAAGGGACAGGCACTGAGCACAGGGACTTGTTCCTTCACTTCCCCATAGGATCCACCACTGGTTTTGTTGCCTGTTTTCCCCATGACTTTGCCCATTTTCCACAGGTACCAGAGGTGTCCTGCCAGCCTTCCTCTGAGCCATGGCCCCTCTGTGATAGCCCAAGAGCAAAAGGGCTGAAACTGTGGGGGTCCTGCATGTCAGAGACCCCCAGCTGGCATCTGTCTCTGCTTGGAAAGATGAAGATGTGTCTCCCAGCTGGATGTTGTGGAAGAACAGCCATGCCCAGGGTGAGAGGGCAGAGCCAGCAGGAAGCACGCCTGTGGTTTAGATGTGGGGTGAGAGCCTGGATTTTCAGAAGTAAACTTTAGGTCATGTTTTTGGGAGGTGCTGGGGTTGGGTTGGCATGTTCCTGTTTGTTTTCTTAGATTCTAGGTCTCATCAAGAGGCCTGAATTTCTGAAGGTGGGAGCTCAGCCTGGACTCCTGTATTCCTGGCGTGGTGATGGAAAGCCTGGCCTGAAACACCATCAGCTTTCCAAAGTCTGAGCACATTGTGTGACCCCTCCCAGGAAATCCCACGGGAAGAGAGTGAGCCCTCTCCTGACTACCTGCTGCAGGGATTTAGGGGATAAAAAAAGACAATAGCCATTCTGGGCACTGACCCAGCTGCCAATCCCAGGGCTGAGGTGGTGTGAGCATTGTGGGGGTGGAACCTGGCACTGCTAAATGAGGGCTAAAGGCAGACCTGCTCTCAAGTCACAGGTAACACAGGCTGTGGGGACATTTAGTTACCTCTTGGCAAGGACCTCCCTCTTGGGAGGGGACTGTGTTTCTTGCAGCATCCCTGGTGCAGGAATATGGGCTGTGGCAGTGTTTGTCCACCGGCACACACAGCAAACAACTCGGCTGTTAGTCCTGACTGCCTGCCTGGCAGCTGATACCAAGGACTGTTGCCATCCCTGTGGGATGGAGACCCAAGCCTACCACAGAAAGAGGCATCTTGTCAGCTGAGAGAAGCCCAGAGATGGTTTTTTTGAGGGCCCCAGCTGCAGAAGCCAAGCTTGCTGCCTTGTTGCTTCTCCTCATCTGAGGCTGTTGCACCATCACAGCCAACAAGTCCAACATGGCAAGGAGTGCCCTTTACTCCTTCCTGGGTCACTTGCTGCTGAATCACTCAGTATTTGTTCTGGTTACATGGCCCTTCTTATCAGAGCTTTTTCTCCTTCACCCTTCCACTTCACACCAGGGTTCATCTCCTGACCCACGGGGCATTTCCAAGCTCTGGGAACAGTCTGGGGTTTCCATCCCTGTGAATGAGGCAGGCTCAGCATCCCCACTGCCTTCCCAAGCACTCATCAAGGCTGACTAAGGGCTCTAGGGGGATAGAGCTGCAGCACCCAGCACATTTCTGGTACCTGTAAGAGAGAATCTCTGAAAACAAAAGACAAATCCAGCCCGGCACTGCATCACTGAGCATCCTTTTCACATCTCAGTGCTTTCTTCTTTTTTTATATTGGTTTTATTTAAAGTTTTCATAGAATGGTTTGGGTTGGAAGGGAACTTAAAGACCATCTCGTTCCAACCCCCTGCCATGGGCAGGGACACCTCATCTTGCTCAGACCCCCATCCAGCCTGACCTTGAACATTTCCAGGGATGAGGCATCCACAGCTTCTGTGGGGAACCTATGCCAGTGCCTCAGCACTCTAAGCATTTTCTTCTAACCTTTCTTTTTCTTTCTTTCTTTCTTTCTTTCTCTTTCTTTCTTTCTCTTTCTTTCTTTCTCTTTCTTTCTTTCTCTTTCTTTCTTTCTCTTTCTTTCTTTCTCTTTCTTTCTTTCTCTTTCTTTCTTTCTCTTTCTTTCTTTCTCTTTCTTTCTTTCTCTTTCTTTCTTTCTCTTTCTTTCTTTCTCTTTCTTTCTTTCTCTTTCTTTCTTTCTCTTTCTTTCTTTCTCTTTCTTTCTTTCTCTTTCTTTCTTTCTCTTTCTTTCTTTCTTTCTTTCTTTTCTTTTTCTGTCTTTCCTTCCCTATCAGAAGCCAGCTGTCTGGATGAATCCAGCTTTTCTTACTGCTGCCGCACCTTCCCATCTCCTGGAGCTACACAGCAGTTGAGACATGGTATTCATGTGCATATACATGTTCTGTATGGAGAGATCCTCTATTAATCTTAAACACTCTTTGATCAGAAAGGTAATGACTCCCTGGCATGAATTGCTTCACAAATTTTGCTTTCGTGGAGAGAAGCTCCTTGGCTTGAGCTTTTCCATCCTAATAGGAACAAGTTATATCTGAGGAACAGACCTTGCTGCTTTCACTCACACAGCAGTAATTTACTCTCCAAGCAGCAGCATCCCAACTTATCATCCCTGCAGCACCATTTATTCAGCAGTGCAGTCAGCCAGGAGGATAATGTGGGGTGCAAACCGTGGGGTTCCTATCTGCTCTGCACCATCTGGCATGGCTTTCCCCTTTTTGGTATATTTCAGGACACATAAACCGGGCAGGGAAATGTTTTTCTTCATGTGAGGAAATTCACGTCACCACATAACCAAATTTATCCTGCAGAATAGCAGCTACAGCTCCCAGTAGATCCAGTGGAAAATAGTTGTAGCCCAGCAAATTCCACTTCAGCCCATACAGCTGCAAAGCCATAAAAGACTTGGATCTTTCCCTGCACAAAGGTCCTATAAAGGCTTCCTGCAGCCTTGACTCTTGCCAGCCCAGCCTCCCAGGCCACCTCAGCTTTTTCTTCTCTTTATGAGGAAAATCCTGTCAAAACCTCCCCAGTTTCTCTGGTTTGTGTTTTGTGCAGTGCTCTGATGTGAAAATATTGATTCTGGACTTTACAGCAGCTGCTTTGTATATTTGACCAATTCAACAGTACCAAAGTTTGGCCTGAACTGTCCTTGTCCTTGTCTGGGTCCTTTTTTAAAATTTAAATGCAGTCTTAAAAGCACGGGGGGTATTGACATAAGGAAGAGCCAAATGTAACAATGATTCAGCACAAGGCCTATATACCAGCAATTTAGTCTGTTTTGGCTACATGCAGGGTTTTTTTGGTTTGTTTTTTTTTTCTTCTAATTATTTTTTTATTGTTTTATGCTCCAGATTTTATTCAAAATGGAAAATTTTAAAAGGCCATTTCATAAGAATGTTAAGCATTTATGCAGAAACAGAGAAAATGAGGCTGATGGAAAAAATACAGAAACCCAAGCCTTTAGCTGAAGAAGAATTGGTTTAAATTGGATATCAGGAAGAAATTCTTTATGAGGGTGGTGAGGCCCTGGCACAGGGTGCCCAGAGAAGCTGTGGCTGTCTCATCCCTGGCAGTGTTCCAGGCCAGGCTGGATGGGGCTTGGAGCAACCTGGGACAGTGGAAGGTGTCCCTGCCTGTGGCAGCAAGGTTGGAACAAGAAGATGTTTAAAGTGTCTTCCAATCCAACCCATTCTATGATTCTGTACTGGTCACATTGATCTGCCCAGAGGTTTCTGAGCCTCAGGCTTTTCAGCAATTTCTGTGAGCACAAACCTTTCCACAGGGTGGAAGCTGATATGGTTTGTTACAAGGAGCTGGAGTGCATCCTGTGCTTGCCACTCACTGGGCCCCCATCAAAACTCCTTTTCATTTGGTTAGCATGGGCTCAGCTCATGCCTGGGCCTGCTCCAGCTGGGGTTTGGGTTGGAGCAGTGTTTGGAGGTGGTCTGACCCTGTTCTGGCTCCCCACACCCCTCAGCACGGTGCTACTCCCTGCTAAGCAGTCCTGAGAGGGGCTCTGGTGATGAACTCTTTTGGCAAAGCAGCAAATGATCCCACTGGCAGCCCCAAAGCCCTGCATCAGAGATCTGTGCACTAGAAAATGCTCTGCCCTCACTCAGCAGTGTCCCAGTGAGGTGTCATGCTGAGCTAGTCTAAAAATTTAACCCTTGTGTGAAGGAGCATCAAAGATATTTGCTCTAACTTAGAAGTAGTTTTGTATCTCTGAATCAAAACCTGTCCATGACTTGGTCCTGTTTGAAACTGGGCACATTGTGTCAGTCTTCCTGGGTGCCTGTGATGAACCCTGGGCACCTTCCACCGCTGCACCTCTCACCCTTGCATGTCCCACCCTTGCATGTCCCACTGCTGCTCTGTGCTGATGACAGGGACATGATCCATGAGGGAGATGAAGAGCCAGGGGCATTTTCTTTTCCAGCCCTCCCCACGCCCTATCAGCACAAGCCAGCCCATAATTCTGCAGCCAGCTTTGAGGACAGGACACCCACCACGGGGTCCAGGTGAGGACTGAATGTCACCTCTCCATGGAGCAGGACTGCCTGTGCTGGGCAGTGTGGGAGGGCAGCCTGACCTGCCCTCCAGCTCTGTGTCCTGTCCCCTTACTTAGTCCAAGTCTTCTTAAAAGGCCAAAAGGCAAACCAGGAGGATAAAGGGTGGCGAAATTCCTCCTGGGCATGGCTCAGTGACACCGTGGGTTAAGCGTGTGGCTATTTTGAAACGAAGCAGGCAGGGTGAGAGGTAATGGGATCCCTGCTGTCATTGATGGGGTTCATGAGCATGTGCTGGAGCTGGGGTTGCTGCAGGGGCTGTGCTGTCCCCCTCATCAATTTTAGATTGCCAAAATCACAAAATTTTCCAGACCACATCCTGGTGTCTTACACAGGTCTGTAGGAGGGCAGGACTGAGGAGGAACTGAAGGCTTCCCACTGAGCCTAGTGGGAGAGGGCTGGTAGGTCTTGTGGGGCTGCAGCTCACCTCTGCATTTGGGAGAGAGGGAGGGGAAAAAAAGATCTAACTTTTTGTTTTCAGGCCCTTTGTCTTTCTCACAGAGCTGGAAAATAATGGAAAGAAAGTGTATGGGAGAGGGAATGGAGATCTCGTGTAAGTGAGACACACTCTGAAGCCGAGAGCTGCCGTCTTGGTCACAGGGGAAGCAGCTGGTGCAGTGGGACTGGGTCTGATGTGCGCAGAACCACTTGGCAAAAGTGTCCTCAGGAGCATTATGGGACAGATTCACTGTCTCCAGCTTGTTTTAAAAGGTGAGGAGCTGGCAGGAGCCTGCCTAGCAGAGCTTTTCAAGCAACGGAATGTGTGTGGCTGCAATTTCAGGGCAGCCATCGCACAACATGCTCACATAAGGGGCAGGAGGGGAGAGCTGAACTAAAGATAACCTGCTAAGACTGAAGCAAGATCAGCTGAGAAAATGACCCTGGCTTTCCAGTGCTGCCAGTACCAGCAGAAGCCGGAGATGGAGCAGTCCTGGCTCAGACAAAACACTCACTGGGCTTTGTTGCCGGCTTTTGTCCGTGAGCGGGCAGCTTTCCGCAAGGCTGGTTCCTCACTCCCTGCAAAGCTCTGCAAAACTTGCATATCACCACAAAACATGACAGGGTGAGCTAAGAACCAGAGCTCACAGGGCACTTCAACTCAGCCTAAAGCAAAGGTTAGGGTTGTTCCTGTCCCCACGTGAGGATTTGCCCTCCTGGGGCTCCATGAGAACCCTGAAGTGAGGACAGCAGAGAAGAAAACCTTCATTTTGAAGAGCTTTTGGAGAAGCCACAAGTGCTCCAGGGTACTTGATCAGGATAGAGGATCAGGAGAGGGCTTGGGGGGGACTTACCCTCAGAGGAGAGACAAAAAATTAAACTCCTCAGAGTTTGTGAAATTATTTGTGCTCTGAGTTAGTGCTCTTGATGGGTGTGCTCCTTACAGCATTTGGTGAAAGTGAGTCTGAAGGTTGTTTAGCAGCAGTTTATTTTTAGCTGAGATGACTTGTGACAGCACAATGGTGTTGCAACACCATGGTTCTTGTCTGTGGCTTCCCTGTGCTTTGGTGCTGGAGCTACTGAAGGCTCCTGACAGGGGCTTATTGTGCTGGAAAGTGCAGAGATGTCGCAAGAGCCGGTTCCCTCCCAAGGAGGCAGAGAACAGACCTGGAAAAGCAGAAAGAAGGAAATAGAGTCGGCCTCGTGGGCATCCTGAGGGTCCTTGTCACAGCCCCACTGTGGCTCCAGCCACCTACCCTGAGCCCAGCATAGCCAAGTGCTGCACAACCCCCAAGGAGCTTCTCCTCTGAGAGGATGGAGCTGGGAGGCTCCTGGCACAGGAGCTTCTTCCAGCTCTCCTTCCAGCCTTGCTGCTTCTTGCACAGCTGCTTTGCTTTCCCCGCTATGTCCTCCATAGTGTGAACCACACTGCTCTAAAATAGGTTCTAACTGCAGCAACATCACTGCATCTGTATGAGGTGACAGAACTGGAAACCAGCACAGGGCCAGGGAGGAGACTGGGGGCCAAAAGGAAATCTAAACCTACAGCCCATCACTGTAACTAAACCTGTCTGCCAAAGCAGCCTTCTCAGTTCAGCTTCTTACCTGGTGTAAGAGAAGAGACATCAAAGGCATAAGGATCTGGTTTCCTCAGCTACTGTCCTTTCACTTGTGCCTGCTTTCTGCCTGTGTAAATCCATTAACTCTTGCCCAAGGTAACAGCCCAGAATGAGGTACCTGATCTGCCTCTTTTCAGGCAACACAACCTGAGATTAAAGCAGTGCGAGCTTGGCGTGCCTCTCTGTAAATCCCTACGTGTTGATTCCCTGTCTCCTCCTCAAGTTTTACAGGATGCCGACAGCTTTCTGCCTGTTTTATGGTTTCATGGCAGTTGCTCGACACATCAATATGAGAATTAATTAATCTTGGCTACAGGGTAGGCAGTGGCTCAGGCAGCCCAAGAGCAAACAAGGTCAGGATTTCAGCAACAGCCCATTTAGAGAATTTGCTGGGGCTCCAACAGAGCAGCCTCCTCTCTGCAATTTTTATTTGGATCACTGCTCTCTTGCCTTGTTTGCAAGTTCTGTCCTGTTGGCAAGGCTGCTGTGAAGCCAAACCCAGAAGACTATAGTAGATGACTCTGCTCCATACAGGGAGCAAGGATTAGGGCAGGGATAGTGTTTGGCTCAAAAGCACAGTCACTACAAAATAATTATTGACTTAAAATCCATTTACTGGTGTCCCAACTTTCATTTGATGATGTTAAAAGGTCAGAAGGAAAATTAAAGCTTTTTTTGCCCTAATCTCCATAAGTGCTAAATTCATGGAAAGTAATTGAATCAGCAATTTGGATTAAGGCAATAGCTTCAGATGATGGAGAAACTCTGCTCCTCAAAGGATGCCTGAATGAAATGTGGCTTTTCAGAAAGAGATTGGAATTGCCCTTGGCCTCCTGTTACAAAGATCCTCCTTGGTAAGTGAATAATCCAGGACAGCCATGCTCATTGCAGTGCTCAGCCCTGCAACATGCCCACCAATCACAGTGAAAGACTTTGAGCAGCAGCAACAAATGCAAGTGAAAAGAAAGATCTATGTCAGACTGGCTCTAAATTAATCTCTTTCCTGAAAAAAATCAATAAATCATTACTGCTGCTAGTGAACAGTATGTATCAAGTTGATGCTGCTCTTTACAGTCCTTGGTAGGTATGAAATATTTTTAATTTTTTTAAATGTTTTCTTCTTGTGTAGCCAAACCTTCTCTGGATCATCAGAGTGCAGAACGAGGATGCCCTGAGGGAGAGGAGGGCATGGAAAGGAGCACCATGAGTACAAGGCACGGTGTCAGAAGCAAAGGCAAACCCAAAGGAGGGTTTGAGGGTGATGTGACTCCTTTCTTGCTTGAGCCCTGGTCACAGACCCTGCTCCAGCTGAATGCCCTCAGCTCAAGCAGGCAATAATCCAGCAGGCTGAGAGGTGGCAGATTGGATCTTGCATGGTTTAGTTGGGATGTAGCCAGCTTGTTTCCTTGGTGCCTGTTGACAGAAGGGCTTTTACTGCACTCACAAGCCTTAGCAGAGACAAAACTCATGTCTCCCCTTCTAACAGGAGAATGGAGAGATATAACTGTCAGCAAAACGTATTTTTCATGTGAGTGGGTTGGGTTGGAAGGGAGGTAGAGATCACCCAGTTCCAACCCCCTGCCATGGGCAAGGACATCTCCCAGTAGACCAGGTTGCTCCAAGCCCCACCCAGCCTGACCTTGAACAATTCCAGAGACTGTGCACCCACAGCTTCTCTGAGCAACCAGGAAAATTATCCTGGACTTTCTCATTGAGCTGGAAAGCTGATGACTATTGGTGTGTGGATTTGCATGGCCCAGCCCCAATAATCTGATAGTTTTATTCCCATGCGAGGTGATCCTTTGTAATCTAAACCACAATGGTTGGCCATCCTGGTGAAGCAGGAAAATCCTCTTATTAGGAGCAGAAACTTATTAAATTCCCATTTATCACTTTCAAACAGCAGTTCCAGCCATCCATCTATCCCAAAACTCTTGGCTTCAATTTTTCCTTTTTTTTTTT
>VXBQ01004680.1:379885-402937 GCA_013400175.1 Phainopepla nitens
TTTTTGGAGTTTTGGTTTTGCCTAGGAAATTTCTTGTCTTGAGAACAGTTCTGAGAAACATGTTTTCCATGACTGGTTCCTTCAGAAATGTTATTACTGGCTTGGGAGAATCCTTATACAATTAGATTAAGTTTCTCTTACTGGAAAATTCAGGCACTACAAATTTTTAATGTCAAAAAACCAAACAAGTAAAAACAAGTAATTTCCTAAGAACATACACAATCTGGTGTTGGTAGTTTTTTCATGGGAAAATGCTTCGCTCCAGTGTGTGTGCCTGTTCCTAAGGAAACTAATGGCAGATGGGGTGAGAGGAAAAACACACAGGATAATTACAAAGCCCCACTTATCAACCTGCTCCTAACTGTTCTTTGGAGTGGTAGGCAAACATGCAAAACACTGAACCACTCTGTATTTTTATGATGCTTTGAAGTCTGAGTTCCAAAGAAATTTTAACTCGCATCACTTCAGCATTTCCATAGCTTGGTAGTGCTGGTGTCTTGGGGAAACAGCCACCATCTGCCTTTCCAGAAAGAAGTCCAAAACAGAGGATCTAGTGTGAGATACCATGTCCTTAATCAAGAGAAGAGGTGGGCAAAGGAGAGGGCTTGTGAAGTGTTGATGGATAAGTCCCACCCTGGTCCTTCTCATGTCCTAAGGGATATTCCCACCATGCAGCCTTCAGTGCTCCAGGGTGGCATCTTTGAAGCACAAACAGGTTGGTGGAAGGGGAAGCATCGTCCTTGACATATTGCAGAGGTGATTTTTCAGGGATCCTTTAGTCGGGGTGTGCTCCCTCTGTCAGCCAAGCGTGTGTGTTTCCCAATTCTCTCGTATCGCTCTCCGGAGCAGAGTGGCAACGGGAGGTGCTGAGTGTCAGCCCTGGGGAACCTCTGCCATCAGCAGATGCAGGTGTTGGCAAGTGCAGGCAGGCTGCTAAAAATATCCTGCATGCTTTATTCTTGCTTCAAAGGCCATTAAGTATTTCTATGAGAGTCTTTTTCATCTTCAACATGGAGATCTGCCTAGTACTCCCACGCATCCTTTATAATATCCCCGGAATCTCAAGTTCTTCCAAATGGGAATATCAGGGCTGCAGATCTGAGCAACAAAACCTTTAGTGCTGTGAGGCAGCACTGGGAAATACGGGCAATGAAGCTGAATTTCTTCTCCTTTTAGCCATCCTTGCAACACTAATTCTCCTGAGTGCAGGCTGTGGGTTTACTTCCTGTATCTGCAAAGAGCACAATCAAATCCAATTACCCTTCACATGAGCATAATCCACATATGTGACTTTTTAAAGCAGAATATTTAGGTCTGCTTCATAAATAGCAAAGGAGTGTTGTGAGGATGTGTCGTCACCTCACTCACAGGCCCCTCACAGGACCCAACACAGCCGTGCAAAGGCCAGCCTTAAAAACAAAAGCACGTAGCTCTCCTCTCACTCCTGGCCTGACGGTGCATTTCCAGTGTGTGCTCTGTGATTCCTAGCAGCCCAGGTTTTTTAGTCATCCTAATGTGTTTGCTTAGGCACCAACATTAGTGTCAAAAGCACTTAATGCAAAGGAAACTCCCCAGGAGTGCGCTGCTCACTGCCAGATCCATCAGTCCTGGGTGGGAGCTGCACAGTGTTTATTACTGCAGGCTGGGTAATGAATTACCCACTGATTCTGAGGGCTGCTTCCCACTAGGCCATCTGGGAAAAAAAAAACCTGCTGGGCCCCATATTGACAGGCGGAGAGGGTTGGGGTTTTTTAGCCTGGAAAACAGAAGGTTTTGAGGAGACCTTATTGCATCTTCCAAAGCAATTGGAAGAGGGCTGACAAGAGAGCTGGAGAGAGACCTTGGAGAAGGGTCTGGAGTGACCAGACAAGGGAGAATGGCTTTAGAACTGAAGGAGGGCAGGCTGAGATCAGATATTAGGAAGAAATTCTTGGCTGTGAGGGTGGTGAGGCACAGGCTACCCAAACAGACTGTGGATTTCCCATCTCTAGGAGTGTTCCAGGCCAGGTTGGACGGAGCTTGGAGCAACCTGAGATAGTGGAAGGTGTCCCTGCCCGTGGCAAGGGGCTGGAACTAGATAAGCTTTAAGGTCCCTTCTTATCCAAACCATTCTGTGATCCTATGTTAGGTGGCCGTGGGTCCTCGTGCACTCACATCAGCCTCCAAAGACAATAAATCTGAGATGAGGATGGAAATGTTTATTCTTGACTGGTGCTGTGATCTCATATTGAGCAGATGATTCAAGCCTGGGACACAGTGACATCCTCTCACCCTGGAGTCTATTCATGAAAACTCTCATTTCCCATCAGGCTAATTGGGGCTGGGTAACTGTGGGTGAGGTTCAGCCACTGGGAACCCCTGGCAAGGTGCCTGGCCCCTTTCCCAGCCCCTGGCAATGACTCCAGATTTTCTCCTGTGCCCCCAGCTGTTTTTCAGTGCAAGCAGCTCAGCTTGGAAGCAAGGCTTTAAACCAGGCTCACCTGAGCCTAGATGTGGGCTTTGGGGCACAGGATTTAGCCGACAGCCTTCCCATGTGACCCCATCTTTTAGTAAGCAACTGCAAGGCTCTGTCTGTGGGCTCTCCTTAGGCAAATGCAGGCCTGGCTCACTCACTGCTTAAAGAAGCCCTTTTTCCTTCATGATTTGTTTGCTGCTTTGATTTTTTTTTTCAAGTTTCTGTGCCTTTGATGTAAAGGAAACAGTTAGGAGGAATTTGAGCTGAGCTGTGGAGGTGAAGTAGTCGGAGATTACATTTCAGTCTGCTACTGGAATTTTGAGGGCAACTCTTAGAGTCATTTTTCTCTTCTAATCTCTTCTTTCTTCTCCCTTTATAGCAGAAAACGAGCTTCCCAAGGATTCCTGGCTATCACATTGTGCTGGAGGTAGATGAATCCTCTCTGTGCCCACCAGGAGCTGCTGCTTTGCTGTCATTCACCTTCTGCAGATCAGCTCTGCCTGTGGAGGTGCCTCCAGCCTTCCTGCCATGCATGCTCTCTTCCCTGGATCTGTAACAAGGAAAACACAATAATACTATTAGTATAAAAATCTACACATTTGCTTTAATTCAAGTGCTTTTTTCCTAGGATTTCCAGTGCCAAACTCTTATGCCTGGAAATATTCAGAGCTAATCCATCTTTGTTGTTGCTGGAGTCACCCTAAGAGCAGCTGAATCAAAAATAGGCTCCCCTGCCCCTGTACCTACACTTCTGGTGCTTCAGAGCCTGGCAGGGATGGCTCTGACTCGCAGAACACTGCCCCAATTCCTTGGAGATGGAGGGTGGAGGATCCCAGCCTGCACAGAAGCTTTCCAGAGGGAGCTGGGAAGTGGCGAGGCTGGTTTGCTCTTCCCACATGCCCATTTACTGTAACGCAAGGCAAGTCACCTCCTAGCTATCATCAAAGTGGTAGTGTTTATTCCAGGGGATTTTTGGGGTGGATTTGCCTAGGGCTGGTGCCTGAGCTGGTAAGGCCATTAATTAGAGCAAACAATATTGACTTTCAGCTTCTTTTGAGAAACTGAGGATCATTTTAAAGAGACAGATCCCTAAAAGCGCCTTGTACCAATCCCTCGCCATTCCAAGAAGGTTGGAGCCAGCCTGGCTCATCCATCCTGGCCTGTGCCTCCTGCTCTAACAATTAGCATCCCCACTACAAATCCATCGAGGAACTGACCTTCTTTCCATATGTATCTCTGAGAAAGATCTTTACAAGCAGTGCAACTCTGAACAATTCATTGCTTGCAATGTAAATATTACAAATAGTATTTTCACCCCAAATTGCAGAGTTTCTCAGGCTGTGGAGAAGGGGTGTGAGCTCTTGCTCCTCCAGCCAGCTGCCTGGCTTGAAGCCAGTGTTTTTACAGTGCCAGGAAGTAGAATTTGGAGTATTTGGGTGCAGACAGTGGCTGTGTCTTTGTCACCACGTGTCTTGGCAGCTGGAATGTGGAGCTTCTCAAAGGGCACACCATCCGATTTCCTGGCACGGTGCAATTCCCTGGACCCTTGGCATATTACAGCCCTCAGAAAAGGTTTCTTGCTCAGGGCTTTGTTACTGTTTGATGTTTTAAGAACACTAAGCAGACACCACTCTCCTAATCCTGTCAGACTTGCAATGAAGCAGATATGTAATCCTTCATGGGTATTAAATTTAATAGCAATAAAGTCTATTTAAGAATTACACTACCAAATGCCTGCCTAAGCAGAGGAAAATATTCTTAATTTAGACTTCATCAGGAATCTGTTTCCAGTTGTTATTGCCTGTGGCAGTCTCCCCTGTATGTGTGGGGGTAAAGATGAGAAAAATCAGCAACAGGCAGTCCAAGATCACTCTTTTCTGGACTCTTTTGGGAGAAACAATTCCCTGTAATGTATGACCATATTCACATGAGTGCACATACATCTGTACAACTGCTTTTATATCCATAACAGAAGAAGTGGGTTAACTCAGGGGCACCCCTGTGTTTAAGGAAAAGCCCTAAGCTGCATGATGCATATTCATGCCAGGGGAAGGATTTCAGAGGGGTGGGAGGAGAGATGGGGGCTGAGAGAGAGGAGGTGGAAGCTGTGCTGCAGGCAGGATCAGCAGCTCTGGGAGGGATGAGCAACAGGTGGGGTTTAATAAGGAATGAGGGCCACAGCCCTGAGGAGGGGAGCACTGAGGAGAAGTCCTGAGCCTCTGGTTTTGGTGCCTCTCCTAACTGGAGAGCCGTAGCTTGGCTTTGCTTGGGCTTGGCCCAAACACCGGGGGAAGCAGGTTCATTTCACAGATGGAAAGCAGGTTTCTCAGCTGAGTAAACAGCAGAGTTCACTACCTAATTAAATAATAATTTTAGTGTCTAAAAACTTTAACTTGGCCTGTATTTTTGGCACAAAATGGATAAGAGGTCCTTATCTGACCCTCAATGCCCCAGTGCTGTGGTTGGGAGCCCTGGTGTAGGCAGGAGGATGAGCTGGAGCTGCCATGGTGGTGGTACCTGAGACACAGCTCACAGCAGAAGAGAAAGTCTTACAGAAAAAGGCTTTTGTGAGACTTCAGGTCGAGAGAAAAGAGGAAAACTCCATCTCCACTGGCTGTGAGCTGTGCAGCGTGATGTGGTGGGCACAACATGGAATGGTCATTTCAGATGCAAAATAACTTTCCTCCGAGAAGAATTCCCATCCTCCTCCCACCACTGGTGGCACAGGGAGCTGGGAGCACAGAATGCTTCGGAGGTGAGACCTGCAGAAATCCAGCTCGTCCATGGCCTGTCACTCCCTGTCAGAACATCGCACAAACAAGTCCTGTGTGACATGAGTGCCCCCTCTCCGCTTCCCCTCTCTGCCCCTCAGCCTGCCGGGCAGCCAGGCAAACAGCTGGTTTGCTGTGGTTTACATGAAAACTTCTTCCATGTGACAAAACGAAGCCTGTGGTGTCGCCCAGACCCAACCAGCCGCCGGCACAGGAACTGCCTGATACCACGGGCTAATTAAGCAGCTTTTAAATCGTTTCCGCCAGCGATATGATAAAGCGCTGACTCTCCTGGTGAGGAAACCTTGAGAAAGGTGACAGGGTTTTCCACGCCACCCCTCCGCTCCTACAAGGAGCGGCCGGCAGCTGCCTTTCCAGGAAAGGCGCTTAGCTTAGATGCTCCTTCCCTGTTGAACGCACGGATCATCCCCGCCGCGGGCCCTGGATGCTGTGCAGGGGAGCTTGGCGGCGTGGGGTGACCTGTTTGGGGTGGGGGGCAGCTCAGCTGGCTTTGCTTGGTGCCACAGCCCGGTGCCACCCTCCCAAGAGGGCTTTTGCACATCCGTCCAGGGCGGGCATCTCCCGGCCGCTCCCCCGTGCCGGCTCCAGGCTGCCGGGTCTCCCAGGCTGAGCCTGCTCCGACACGAACCCGAGGGAGCCGCGGAGAGCCGGAGCTCGCAGATGCCTCCCCTTAAAAACCCGGCGAAGCGGGTGGAAATCCCCCGCCCGGGGCTGAAGCAGGGGGGCCCAGGCCCGGCGCTGGGATGAGTTGTGGTTTGATCCTGATCAAGAGAGGGCAGGAGGAGCCTGAGCCGACGTGGCCCCCGCTGCTCTTAACCCGAGATGACCCCGGGAAGAGTCCGAGCGCTGCAGGGCGGCCGCTGGCAGCGTTCCCCTGCGCCGACCGCAGAAAACTCCTCCGGAGCAGCTCCGCATCCCGGCGAGGAGCTCTCGCTCCCGGCCATGGGCGCTGGATGCACGGCAAGCCTTTCTGCGCAGAGGCTTCGTGGGGATAAATCTTTGCAGAATTCACAAGTCCCTCGTCCTTTTTCATGCGTGTACTGGGAAACCATCACCCAAATCACACTGCGGGGTCCGTTTTACAGAGGCACAGGCATTGTATTTCCCGCGGAAAATCCACAGGCTTGGGAAACATTTAGTCCATGCGGTTCGACATTAGCTAAAACCTCTGAGATAAACATCTTTCGGATGGAGAATTTGAGCTGTGGAATAAGGACACTGAAGTCCCCTAGTCTCGTTTTCTTACGGAATTAGCAATGTGTGATAAAAGGCACATATTTCTGTGGCTGAGTCACTCCCTTGTAAGCAGAGTGTCGCATTAATGCTTTCCTTGAAACACCTTCCCTTGGAACAGCCAAGCCTTGACCCTTCCAGACAACATGAAAATATCTATATATATATATAGTTCCAGTAGTTTTTCATACCGTCTGACCAGCTGCCAGCAGCTGCTTAGGAGCTGCCTTCCCTGGAGGCAAGGACACAAACAGGAATCTGTGTTATGGCTTCAATTTTCCCTTAAAATGTAAAATTGAATTTTAAACAAATGAGAGAGGCTGGCTGATCACAGGCTATTCTGTGATGGATGCTCTGTACCTGCTGACTGAAGGAGGCTGTAAACCTGCTCCTGATGGAGCAACACTGATTTACAAGGGCTGGGGATGGAGACCATTGGATTTATGTTAGACAGTGTGGCTTTTGACTCCTGGTTGTGTCCCAGGGAGTGCAGGAGAGGAAAAACTCACCCAAGTAAAAGGCAGCTGCTTGCCTCCATGTCTGTGGTAGAACAATATTGGCCTCTTAATTTCCTACTGATTAAACTGTAGGAAAACAAAATCTGCTTTGCCTGGAGCGATTTGGCTTCAGCTCAAAAGCTTTCTCATCAAAATGAAATATCATTTGCTGTGAAACTGTTAGCAGGAGGATAAATGCAGTTATAAAAGCAGCTATTTGTAAAACCCAAGTGGGGAGCAGAAAAATGCTGTAATTTAGGAGAAAATCTCCACAAGGGCTCTGGAGGGCAAAACTCCTTATAAAGCCCAAGTTTTCATCAGGATTGTGTGATGAAACAGAATTGTTCAGCTGCCCATCACTTCGATACAGAAGCATTTTCTTTCCTAACATCTCCCTTGGCTTGTCTGAAAGATGAGCTGTTTGGCACAGGGCTGGTGGGACCCTCCAGCCTGCTATTGTCATCCCCAAGCTCAGAAGAGGGGTTGGAGACAATTTGTTTGGGAAGTACGGGATTGGAAATGGTGGTGTAGCCCCTCGAACACCCACAGACTGTGATCAGCAGGGCTCAGGGCTGAAAAATGAAGTATAACCTATGTAATCCTATATAGTGCCTAGTAAACAGCAGGTCATTTTAGTCCTGGGAAATAGCCACAAGAGGGAGATGTGATTGGATGTGCCAAATGTATGTCTTTAATAGGCAGGAATCTTGAGAAATTGAGTATTAGTCCAGAGCTCAGTAGAAATCCAGGAAAAATTTTCACCACAGGAGCCTGCAGTGTTGGGGTGACCAAGTATCTGAGCTGAATTTTGGAAGTATGTTTACAATAACAAAATTTTCCTGGATGCGTTTTTGCCTTAAAATCTCCCTAGTCCTAATGATAAACTGTTTTCTTGAACAGTGCCTAAATTACATTAACAATTTTAAGTTAAAAGAGGGGAAATGCTGAACTCCCCAAAACTCTAACAAAAACAGGGAGTCAAATTTTCATTTCAGGTTGATTCAAAGGCAATTTTTGATCAGTGAACCAAAAATTCCCTCATTCAGACAGCACAGCTGTAATTATCTTGCCCTTAAGGGCTGACTGACCGGGTGATGCTGAAGCATTTTGGAGCGTGCTATGGAGATGGCTTGAATCTGCTTCCTGCATTCTGTGCTTCCAGTTTAAACAAAACATTTCCTGAAAGCCATCAGTCTGTCACTTTTCCCCTGTATGAGAATCATTTTCTGCTAAAAATAAACCTCCTTCTTTCCCCCCTCTCTCTTTTTTTCCCTCTGTCCTCCGCAAACCCAGACTCTCATACCCAGAGTTCTGTGGACCTGAAGATTTAGGAAGTGTAGCCAGGGCTGAGGATACTGCCTTTAAAATCATCTCTGTGCACTTTAAATCATCTGACTCTCCACTGTCATTGTAACAAATGGCAAAAAGCTTCTTTTTCTCCTCTTAGAGCTGCTCCTGTTACATAACTGCTAATACAGTATCTGGCTCCTCTTGCCCATCCGTCCCTGGGGCTTTCAGACCTATTTACACACAAACAGACTAACACTCATCTGAAAGTCATCTCGGGCACAAAGAAAGGATCCTTTTGCCTCCCCAAAATAACAATCCTTCTCTGCAGGGCACTGGATAACTGTTTGATGAAGCGAGTGCCAGGTTGGTGCTTAGGTTAATCTGCTTAGATCGACTAACACAGTTGTGCAAGGGTAGAAAATACCCAGTCAAGTAAATTACATCATCCAGGGAAAAGCTATTCTAAAGAAAGCTCACTCTTTATAAGCCTGAGCAAAATCGTGCTCAGGTAAACATTTACATATATTTACAAGTAGAAGCTCATTGTTTTCCGTGTGAAAAGAAAAAAAAGAAAAATAAAAAAAGAAAAGAAAAGAAAAGAGAAATGGGATCTTTGAAGTTTTTTGGCTAATAGAAAAACATCTAACTAAATTAATTAACTGGACAAGATCCAGAATGAATTAAAAAGCCATTACAATTTTTCTCACATTAGTAGTACTAAGTAGGTAAAGTCCCCAGTCCAGAAGAAAGGAGATCAAGGTGTTGCTTAGCATTGTGTATAAGCAATGGCACTTCTCTGGCTACATTGGGCCTATCTTTGAAATGCTGTAATTCCTTCTACTGGCAAACCATATTTTAACAATCTCCATCCCATGGTGCTTCACTAAAATATTTTGTTCTCTCTGCAGTCTTAAATGTAATATGAGAAAGGGGAAAAAATGAAATTAGGGTGGACAGGGGAATTTAGAGATGATAAACACATCTGGATTTAAATATTTAACCCCTGCTGACTTGTTTTTTATTGTCCTGTCCAGAAATATTTTCAGTGAAAGATCTATTGTCAGTGTTGAGGCCTGAAAAGGGCTGATGCTGATGTGCCTGGCTGCCAGCAGCTCTCTGGCCCACCTTTCCCCAGAGGAAGTGCTTGAGCTTTAGCAAAATGAAGGATGGGATCAAAAGCTAAGGAAGGCTTGGTCGTGTGATGGAGCCTGAGCTGTTGCCATCATCCTGGGTCACACCTTTGGGAATTACAGCCCAGAGGGCAAGCACCACAACAGTCTCAAGAAGAGTTAAATGCCCCCACAGATGTGTGGAAAGGTAGCAGAGTATGTTGCAGACAGACCAGATCTTGGGGTCTCTGTTACACTCCCTGGCCCAGAGCCCGTTCCAGCCTCCTTACAGCCCTTGCTGGAACAAAGTGGCTGTGCAGAGACGCCAGAACACATCACACAGGGGCCAAGCTCAGTGCACAGACCCCTGAACCCAGCCTTGGCAGCAGCATCATCCCTCCTTCCATGCTGGCTGTGCGTTTGCAGAAAGTTCTGCATCGTGCCAGGAGCTCTGCTTCAGCTTTCTGTGGTTGCACTGAAGGCTTTCCTCTAGCAAAGCTCCTTGTCATGGTTGGAGCTTTAGATTACAGTTTGCCCAAATATGCAAGTGTGTCACGCTGGGAATTCCCACAGAATAAAGTAACGTAGTTGGACTAAATTAATATTTAAATGCAGTAGCTCTATTTCTTTTCCTAAGCCCTTGTAAACTTCACCTCGACACAAAATCGTATTTGGGTTCAAATTAATATTTTCTTTTTTCCTCTTCTTCATCCCAAATTCATCTGATCAAGCCCTTGTCAGTTTTAAGAACACCTAGCTAATCCATTTATATTATCTTTTGGAATAATCTTGTCTTATTACCCTTCCCTCCCATCCCTTCTCATCCTCTTTTTCCTGTGGTCTTGATTCACTTTGGCTTAAAATCCCATGAAATGAGAACAGCCACCTTAGTAACAATAAAAGGATAAGGTTCCTGCAAGGGTAATTGAGCCTTTTAGGATTTTATCTGCCTGATTATGTTAGCAAAAGGACTATTAAGCAATTGTGAAATTTAAAACTAGGTATTGTGTATGATATATTGGCTTCTACAGTGCACCCATGTGATCAGCTGGATGGCTGATTCATCATTACAAGGCTTAGTAGTGCTCAAGAATTGGACAAGGCAGCATTAATCAGGTTCTCCACACTGACTGCCCTGCCCTGGACTGCTCCAGCCCAGCTCTCCTCTGCCTCTCCCTTCCCACTTATTCACCAGTTTGATCTCCCAGGAACTCCCAGGTCTGGCTTCAGACCATCACTGCAGATAAAGTCATCTATCCAATGGGTAAATACATCCACAGACATGTCATGGCAGGGTGAGGGTCATAATATCCTGTCCATACTATTCTGTGAGTCACACTGAGTCCTTGTGTTCATAAGAATGAGGAAAATCCTTAATAAGTGTTATTACTCTTGGTATTTAGTGACAGTCTTGTCACTGGCATAGGTGTTCCTATGTAAGCATATATTAAATGCCCATTTATAATCCTCAATCTATTTTTTCCTATGCTACAAATGAGCTGATAAATGATTGCAGCCTCTTGGGATTATAACATGAATTGATATTCAAAAAAAAAGTTCCAGCTCCATCTGTTTAGGTTACATAACTCATGATCTCAAGCAATCTCAGGGGCAGGATTTTCTGCATAAATAGTACAATTTCCAGTAAGGAGATTAAGGCCTCTTTGCTGGGAAAGGAAGAAATTACCAAAAAAGCTGTCATGTCAATGGACACAAATAAATCATGCTCCAAAATACACAGAAAGACAAATTTATGCCATTTAGTTCCTCTGCCTCAGATGCTCCCTCCCCACCTGTCAGAAAAAAGCATTTTGCCACAAAATGCCATTCATCCTTTAAACATTTACGAAACGCGGTCAGCTCTATTTTCCACATGTTGACTCCTTAAAAAATCAGTGCTGCTATTAACGTGGTACATTTTTACAGTTTAATCCAAGTGGGTTTTTTTTTTATTTTCCGGTGGATTTCTGTAAGTGCCGGACTTTAGCAAATCCAAGTGCTGGGAAGCATAAAATATATTCCACCAGCATAAAGAGAGGCACTCAGAGCAGCTACTGTGGAGCAGCCTGGCAGCAGATCCTGCTGAGTGTGATGGAGAGAAAAGCTCTCCCCCAGCACCTGACAGCGCCGTGTTCATGCTCCACCAAAGCACGCGAGTTTTAGGTTAAAACACACGCTTTTTGTGAGTGTGTGTGTGTGAATGAGGAGAAAACTCCTGGTCTTGCCTCTTTCTGCACACAGACGGGCAAGTGTTTCAGCAGACAGACTGTGAGCACACGTCACATCCTCCCGAGGCAGAGCTCCCATTAAAAAGCTGCTGGCAGAGAGTGTTTATTAAAGAAACTCACAAGGCTGGCTCTCCTCTGGCAGCGATGGCAGCACTGCCCCACAGCCAGCACTGCACAGCATCACTGCTCCAGCGAAAATTCCCTTTGCTGGAGAGGGAAAAAATCCAGAGCCCACTTGGGAAAGCCCCAGCTCAGGCTGCAGCTCTGTGCAGGGATGGTGGGTTGATTCCCCAGACCTCTGCCAGGCTGTGGGCTCTCCCCAGGGCTCACCTTGTTTCTGCCCCTGTTTATTTTTCATTTTCTGCTGCAGCTCTTATGTGCACCAAGGCCCCTCTTATCTTTTATGTCTCAGGTTTTAGCATGGACCAAGCCACGGCTACTCAACAGATCCCTCTTTCCCCTCCCTGGTGTCTTTTCATTGGAAAGCCAAGTGAGTCTGTTGTGTGGTTAACAGAAAATGTTGTGCTGGTGGCTCCCATCTTGCTGCTTGTGCATTACCATCCCTCTGCTGGAACCACTCCATGCCTGAGTCATGTGTTCACTCACCATCCCTGTGCTCTAGGGACACTTCCATTCTTTTGCTTATCCCCTGTGTGCTTCAGCAGCTCAGGGACTTGCAAAGATGCCCTGGGAAATCCTCCCTCTTCCTAGACTTGGCTATTTGTTTCTCCACCAAAATGGCAGGAAAACAAATGAGGAGGCCCTCACGCTGCTCTCACAGGACTCTAAAATAACTCTTTATCTCCTTGTTTCACCACAGGGGAAGTGAACTTGCCCATGCTGATATGCAGAAGGAATGGAGCAGAAAAGGGGGAACGGCTTGCCCGGAAGCTCCTGTGCTCAGCAGCATCAGCAAACTGAGCCAAAGTTAACGTGCTTTGGAGCACTGTCCCTTTTCACTCCTGGGAAACTGCTGCTTATGACCTACCACAGCAAAACACCACAGACATGACTCAGGAAAACAGAGATTATTTTGTGTACGGGGGAAATATGGAGTCAGTGCCTTCCTGCTGCCTGTCCTCCCCTCTTCCATGCACATCTCCTCAATTTGGCAGTGAGAGGGTCCCTGTCTGCAGGGATTATCACACCTGCTTCCCTCCCCAGACAATAGTTTCCTATCAAAACCCCTTTGCCTCAGCTTCACAAAACCCCATCCCAACTCTCCTGCACATCCAGCAGGGTAAATGGAGACACAGGTTTCCATGGCTGGTCTCCATATTCCTGGAAATAAGCTGAATATTGAAGGGAAAAGCCCTGGGTTTCCCTGTCCTGTGGCTCTGCGGGCACACTGTCAGTGCTACAGAGAGAACTGACTGAAGAGTTGCAAAATGCCATTGCATGTATGAGTGACTATGAGCATTTCCCATTATCTGAAAAGAGAAAGGAAAACTTCTGGCCTGGGAAAGTGGAGAAGAGAGCAGTTGCTGGAGCAGGAGCTGCCTGGGATCAGGGAACAGAGCCAATGACCTGAACTCAGCCCCAGCTAACTCCTCTTGCCCTGCAGAAGCTGCAGTCATTTCCTAAAGGTCAGGACATGAACTCAGGTGGTGTTTCAGAGGGATGGATCAATACTCCTGGCATGGGAAAGTGGCCAGAGATGAGGCAGAGCCCCACTGCCACAGAGAGGGTTGGCAGCACTGTGTGGCTTGCAAGCCAGTTTACAATATGGACTTGCTAATGCACTTATGCTTTAATTGCTATTTAGCAATGAGGTGTTTGGGAGGAGTTGCCCAGACAGGAGAGATTAGAGGGGGCCAACAGAAGAAGAGATGCTAATCGATGAGATGATGGACTTTCTCTGGTCTGATATGTTGGCTAACTCCAGGAAATTATTTTTTTCCTCATACCCTTCCTATAAGCCAGCAAGAGCTTGGCCTGATTTCACTGATATTCAGGACTTTGAAGATGGCCACATCCAACCTCAGGATGTGTCTGACACTGGCCACAGCCCTGGGACCAGCAGCTACCTCTGCTTAGCAGCACTTTTCAGGTGATTATCCATCTGCACCATTAACGTTCTTGCACTCAGATGTGCGGTTTTATAATTTATTTTAAAAAATAAACTGGTCGTGCTGTCTCAGACGTGATTGACAGGTCATTGCTCTCTCCACGGGACTGCAGCAGCAATTTCTTTACCATCACATGCAGCACAGGCTGCAGAAACAGGCTACAGAAACTCTGAGGTCATGTGGAAACTTTTCACATGAATGAAGGCTCCTGAACAGAATTTTGTTCTGCAAAATAAATATTGCTCCTGGGTAGTTTTTGCTCATTTAGGTCACTTTCAGCCATTTTTTACCATGAGTTTGCTTAGTAGGGAAAAACAATAAAAGTTGTATGATGCAAGCTACTTATCCTTTCTTGATGGGGTAAAAACATATGAGAGACTTTTTATTTGTAAAAAATCTGTTAGGAAGATTGTGGTTACCTCACAGACCTGTGAATTTGGAAACTGTGAATCTCTGAGCAGCTTGGTTGTCTACGTGATCTGGAAGTCAGTGGGCTGACAATAACCTTTGGGTTGAGCCAAGCCTACTTTGAGGGGAAAAGGTGTGGGTTTTGTTGGGTTTTATTAATGTGGCTGTTTTCTCACATCTCTGATTTTCCACTGAGAAGCCACAGAGTCAGAGCAGGCTGCCTGTCCCTGCCTTTCCTGCAGCCCAGTGCACTGAGAACACCTCACACGGGCTCTGCCCCCTCCTCTGCACATACCTGTGGGGAAGAAAGGCCACACCAAGATGCCACATAAGGGGCACTGCTCAGCCAGCCAGGCTGGCTAGAGAGGAGCCTCAGATGTCTCTGAGGTGATTCCCTAAGGGATTGACTTTTGTTTGTTCATTTTCAAGCTTACATCAATTAAAAACCTCTCAAAAGTGTTCCTGTTACACCAGAATGGATTCTTCCCTCTCGGAAACCCACACTCTGCTCCTGCAATTAGACTTCTTTTCTGCTGCTTGGGGAGAAGCTGTTCAGCTGCTCGTCCTATCAATAATCCACGAGCTGCTGTACTCAGGCCTGTGCTTGCTTTTACCTGGGGGAGATCGCAGCAGTGCTGCCTTCTCTCGCTTTTGCATAACAGTTCCAGTAAAATAAATGAGTAGTAGAGATGCTATTGCTACAATCCTCTTGCATTTTTAAAAAGAAAGTCATGAAATGGTGATGAAATTTAACTGGTTTTTGACCTTGCCATCCAGTTTTTTTGATGACGTGCTTTGTTCATGATGAACCAAGGGCTTCTCAACTAAAAATGAAAATTACATCCATGAAGGAACTTTTTTCTCTCCTTTCCAAGACAATAGGAAAACCAAAAATTGATTAGCTTGCATGTCTCTCTCTGTTGTATGCATGAATACCTATATGTACTACAGGTTTGCCCTGAGAAAAAGCAGTCAGCATAAACAAATTTTCATTTGGTTCTGAAAATGATGAGGTCTGTGGTCATCCTTATCTTATCCTACAAGGTCTTTATTTCCCACGCTCAGGAGTTGCGTCTTATTGATGAACATTTCGTTATTTAGCTCATGATCTCAGATAGCAAAGTGAGGTTGAACTTTGTCATTATGGTTCTGAATTTTGCTTACTCAGTTCCTTGGCAAACTCCTTCCATCCTGTGTTGACATCTCATAAACCCAGGGGCTTCCTGGGCTCTGAAATGCTGGGCTTGTAAGTTCCTACCAGAACCATGCCAAAGTCTTCATTAACAACACAGGAATGCCCCCAGCCCTTTCTATGCCTCCATTATATTACTTTTCCTGGCTTTCCCACCAGCCAAAATTCTCCGACAACCCAGCACAGGTGGTCCTTGTTTCACTGCCCTACACTTCACCCTTCCTGTGCTCCTCCAGCTAAAGGAATGAGGAGTTTGAGCAAAGAAATGGCTGGAAAGCCATCAGAGGGGATGCTGGTCTCTTGCTGCTGGCTCAGTGGGTAGCACTAAGGAGAAGACACCAGGCAGAATGCTCAGACGCTGCTTTGTGGCCAAATACCTGGAGCTGTTCAGTCACTGCCCATCCTCAGCTCTTACTTGGCCTTGGTTTTTTGTGAGAGAAGTTGTTCTGCTGGAAAGTACCTATTACACCTTTCCTAAGTGCAGAACTCAGTCTCTCTTCCAAAGGACCACATCCACAGACTATTTATGCATCTAGGTCCAACTGATTTTTATCTCTGCTGCCTGGATACCTTTGCATATCTGGACCTGAGTGTTTTGTCTGTGGTCATGCAGGAAGTCTATGGTAAGCAGAGAAGTGAAAACACAGCGCAAGCTAAAGCTGTAACTACTTGTGCCACTCGTCCCTTCGCTGGGGATTTTGGGAGCTGGAGAAGGTCTCAGCCTGCTGTGAATAACAGCAGTATGTTGCCTCTGCATTTTAATATTTGGCTTTAAAATAAAACCCCATATCACTGCAGCAAATGATGCCTATTGATTATCCTCTCAGAAGCTGGAGAGCTCATTTCAGCTGGCACTGCTGTGGCTGAATGCCAGAGCTGCAATTGATCATTTAATTAACTGGAAGAAAATTAAAGGAACTGTAATCTGTGTCTCAGCTCTGTTGTTATCAAGCTGGCAAAGTGCTTGTTTCTGCCTAGAGCAACGATCGGCTCCTTGACCCTGTGATTTAGAAACACCAGTTTAGGCATCCCCCCTCACCTACCCACCTGGATTTCTGCAAGGCAGGAAGCAACGCAGCTGGATCCTTCCTCCACCTTCTTGTGCTTCCCAAATTCTTCAGGGGGACCTGACACCTCTCACAGTGGGCTGGATCAGCTAACCCCACCTCTCACCACCTCCGTTAAGGTGAGATTAATGTGAAGAACCATGAAGGTTCTAGATTAATAGGTGGAAAATCTGGAAAGCCTGGAAGAAAAATGACTGTATTATAGAAGTCATTTATTTAGAGGCAAAAATGAGAACATGGGAGCTCTTGAGTTCAACATTTCCTAAAAGGGATTGAGATACTGACTTTTATTTTGCTACTTCAAACAAGTAAGAGGTAACAGTGTGTTTGAGAGAGAAATTACTGGTCCTGAAAATTTGGCAAGCTCTTAAAACTTAGGCTTAAACAAGCAACTTGAGTGGTCTGCGAACACAGAGAGGAGAAAAAGAAAGATGTAAGAAGGCATTGTTTTAACAATTGTGTTGCCATATCAAGAGAATAAAGACAGCTGCTTCAAACTTGTCTTTGCATGCCCTAGTAATATGTTAATTACCTCGTTCCCCCATAAATGCCTACAGCCCTCCAAAAGGCATGTTAAAACAGACAGAGTCATTAAAGCTTGCGCTGCATTTTCTAATGTGTTGCTGGGAAAACAAACAAACAAATAAATAAAACCTCAAGCCCTTTGTCTTTTAGCTAGATCCAAGTTGGGGAAATGTTAGGCAGAAACACTTAAGAAACTGTATAATTGGAAAGAAAGTGTGTTTTAATGTCAAAACAGGAAAAAACCCCAATCAGAATTTGAGACTTCTTTATGTTGGATCAGGTAAAAGAATTTGGTCACCTTTACATTTTCATTACAAGTGCAGCCCATTTAATTTCATCTTTCAATTTATTTTGGACTCTTTCTTGCTCTGTGTGAGAAACTTGTGGTCCAGGCTGTAAAATAACAAAGGACTTTGTAGGAGGGATGAAAAGGATCAAAAGAAGGCAAAAGAAGACTCTTTCTGAATGTTCCTGTGGATCATAACTATCTGTAGGAGTCAGAAATCTGCATGAAATTGAAACCACTCCTTCTGAGAAAGGCATATTCCCTCTGCTCTGGGTTATAACTTATGCAAAGACTGTCACCCCATCCACGCTGCTGCTGCTGGCTGCTCATCTGGCTTCCCTTCCCTGTCCTCAAAGCGTTTCACTTGTGTTTACACTGCCTTCAAAAGGGAAGCAGTGCAGAGAAGAAAGTAAAACTAGCCTGGTAGGTCTGAGGTGATTGGCATATGGGGAGTGTCCTGCTGGCTCCAGAGATGTGGCTTAGAAGCACTTTGTTGGTCACAAGGAGAACCAGCCTGCGCCCTGCTTCCCGGTGTGATGACAGACTGTGCTGCCCTGGCCACCACAGCCTCACAAGAAAGCTGTGCTCGGAGTGTGTGAGCAGAGCAGAGGAGGAAAAGGAGGTGTTTGTGTCTCCAGCTCACACAGTGAGACAGTGGCCATGAAAACAGCGCTTGGTAAGATCAGGAGGACTCAGGATCACGCCAAGGAACACCAAACCCACTGTTCAGGCACTCTGAGTGGGGAAAACTTTGCCCAACACTCTTTTGCCTGGTTTGGTGAGAGGATTTAAAGTCATCTCCATCATGTCCCCAAGTGTTCCTCTGGACACTGCAGTTAAGGGGCTAAACTGAAACAGCTACCAGAGGAGAGACAAAGGAAAGCTTTGACCAAATTGTCACCAAACGTTGCTCTGAGTTGGACAGGACAAAGGCTGAAGAAGCATCTCTGGCCTCCAAGAGAGCACTTCATGTCCCAGACTTCAGCTGCTCTTTCTAAGTCCCATTGCTGTGCTTTGCTGCAGGGTGGAGTTACCGGACAGGGATCTTGGGCACAGACATATCTTGAAAGCCAAAACCTGGACCTGGCTTTGACAAGGTCCTTTTCTTCCATATTTACGTTGTGGTTGTCTCAGCTGCTCCCTCCTCAGCTGGTCCCCGAGGGTGCCAGATCTGCCAGTTTGCTGCATGGGGAGCTGCACGGCACGCAGTGGATTCCTCCACACAGCACTGTGGCAAAAGATTGCAGCACTGAAAATAGAAAGCCTTTCTCTAAGTGAGTTGTGTAGAGCCCTACAGGAAGCCTGGAACCAAACCTCGGCCCCCAGAGCCTTTGTTCATGGCTTTGACCGCAAACCCATCTTTTCTGTAAGGACAATTTTAAAATTCCATGCTGTTTTTTGTCCACATCAGGAAAACCACTGTACAATTGGCAGTATGTGCTCAGGAGGGACCTGGCATAGGCAGGTTGCAGCCAACTGGTGAAACTGTACAGTGCAGCCTGCTGAGTGTCTGCCTGCCTTACGCTTTCATCTGTTAAACTCCTTTCATGGGTAGAAAATCCTTCCCCAAATTTAATTGCACTAAATTGGAAATAGTGCTTTTATTAGACTACAGAATTTATTACCATATTGGGGTACCTGTGTAGAAACAACAGTCCAGAGAGTATTTCCAAATGCCTAAGTGTACACTGACCCAAGCAGGCTTTAAGAGGTGGTCATAGTTTAAAAAATGTGGATTGTGCAGATGCAAAAGGAAAAATAAACAAGATCTTGGCACAAGAAGGAGAGAAGCACTGAGGTTAGAAAAGACCAGAGGAAACAACAGTTGCCAAAGGGAGATTGTGTCTCCCATCACGTACTCTTGTTTCAGACAATATTTCGTATTTGAGAAACAGCAGCATTAGGCTTCCAATGTCAATGGTTTGGTTTGAATTTGTTTCAAATTTCAGTTCATTTTTCTATTGTGAAATGAGTTGACTACTAGAGCTCTCAGGTCCTTGCACTGTTAAGCACAGTAAGTTGTAGTAACAACTATTATAGCCTGAGTCACAGAGCCCTGGGTCTGCACAGCATTTGAGACATTGTGGCACTCCTCTGCCAACTCAACACGCCACAGTGGTGCTGTGAGCAAGACAGGGGTTTTTGGTCAAATATTGAAAGAATAGAATGTACCCTTCATTACAGCTCCATTACTGAACCAATGCGTGTTGATTCCCTACATATAGGTGATGCCTTGAGTTTTAGCTTTCATATTTTTCAGATTCTCTACTGCATTAGTATATAGCTCTGAACTTCATATAAAGTGTTCACAAGTTCACAGTTTAGTTAGACAAAACAATCCTTTTCCAGCCCGAGAACAAAGGATATAATTGCAGCTTCAGGCCCAAAAAGTATAAACAATGGTGAATTGAGGAGATCAATCTGGGAGGATGGGACTTCGTAACCTGAAGCTGTAATTGGACAATTAACCCCAATATGGAGCAAAACTTATAAAAGTATGAAAGCTTGTGACCTGTTGCCCATCTTGGGTGTAGCCTTGTCCAGGCTCTCGTACTGCTCAAGGTGGGTCCTTTCAAGGCCCTTTTAATAAATCTCTACTTTATTCCTTAACACTGTCTAGCCTCTGCTCTAGGTAGCTTCTCAAGGCACCATAGGGGGCTGTACAATGAAGCAAAAGCCCAGCAAAGCCACTGCTGAGGGCAGATTGTTTGTGACATTCCTGCCAGCTCCAGAGAGATAAATGGAACTTTTCTTGAACACCCTCTGCCCACCCCGGTGAGCCCCTACTCAGAAATGGTGAGTGAACCCAGTGAGTGTTCTTGGGAGGTAAGATGCCTTAATTAAACCCCTGATTTCTTCCCACCGAAGCCAGAAGTTCTGCCAGTCGTTATTGACGGGGATGCATGTGGATCCTGAGAGTGAGCGCCCGCAGAGCCCATGGCGGTGACACCTGACCCATCAGCAGACAGATCCGAGGGCACAGGCAGGAGCGCTTCTCACATCTTCACCCCGACTCGTTCTGCTGCCGAGTCGCTGCCGCTGTCCCGGCCGAGCCGTTTGCTGACTCATCAGCTTGTGCATTTGCCCTAATTAGTCATATGCAAACACCATTGTATTCAGGAAGTTCTCTAACGTAAGCTTAAGTATGAACTTAGAGCAGCAATAAAGGTCAAGAAAAATGACTAAGGCATCATATACTGTAATATGTTTCTGTTATCAGCCACTGGGAAAGCGGGAAAGAAAGTGTACATATGCAGACTTTTAGAGGAGTGACGCAAAAGTTTAATAAAGGGGGGGATGTGTGTGAGGGAAAGCATTTGCTTAACATCCTTCAAGAGTTGCTACAGTATGAAATGCTTAATTGCAGAACAAGTTTCCACTAACACCCCTCTGAAACACAGCTGGGTTTTGAAGCATTATTCTTTATTATGAGCTCGGGGTAAGCATGTTTGGCATGAAAGAAATGTGTCTCGTAAGGAGACCACAACACTTACTCACAGCTCCCCAGACAGTTCATGCTGGGAAGTCTGATATCTTTGAACAATCATGTGAGCAGCATTAGCATAGTGTAGACCGGGATTTTTCTCCAGTGATTTTTACTCAGGGGTCACCAACACATCTCGAGCTGTTGTGTCCAAGTGATTTAAAGTGAGCAGAATCTTAGCTAAGAATACTCAAAGAGAAACCCTTTTGATGTATTGCACATTACGTGAATTTGGATAGTGGTAATAAAGATGCACAAGTGAATCCTAAGACATCCATGCTTAGAGGCACTAAAATTGTCATTCAAAGAGTGACAAGATTGAAAATAAAATATTATTGGGTAGGGTAAGATGGGTTCTATAGGTTACAATTGGGCAGTCCCTGGTCCAGACCACATCAAGTGCCTCTTGGTGTTTGAAGGGCACTGAGATTACAGTCAAATAAAGAAGAAGCTTTCACTTTCAAGAGTGCCAGGCTCACCAGGACCCACTTGAACTTCAATCTGAGAGATTACAGAAGCTGCAACGGCTGCTCTGAGTTGTTCCAGCCTCCTCTAAGGCACGGGAAGTACCTCAGTTATCACTTCACTACCAAAACTCCCCAGATGCGTTCCAAGAGCTCTGATGGGGAAGGTGGCACTGAGCTGGCCTTGACATTTCTGCACCCATCTCCCCATTTGACCAGAAAATTCTCCAAGGGTTGTTATGGTGACTCTGTGAACAGACAAAAAAAACTGCACAGCTGCAGTGCACAATTGAATTTCTTCCTACTTTTGAGGTGCCTAAACCTTTTGAAAGATAAAGTTGTCTGTGAGCCCTTGGGGAGGGCTTCTTGGTACTTATGCAAGACAGTTGAGGTTGAGTCTTGCTTAGATTGTTTTTCTTCTCGAGGCTCCAGTGAGCACAGAACAACAGAAATATCAGTAGTTCACAGCCACACTGCCACGGGCTATTGTGTTGTCACAGCTCATAAGCAAAGAAGAGCTGGGCTTTGTCCGTGTTTGCATGGAAAACCTTGAAGGAATAAAAGGAGTCAGAAGCACCTGTGCCTCTTCTGCGTATCTGACTGCTGTGGGCAGAAGCAATCCCTTTCATACAGGAACTCCTCATGATTGCTAACAAATGTCACAGTCACCGCTTTTCCTTCTTCTAAATAAAAAAAATTAACAGTCCCTCCAAACACGGAACACCCATGACTGTATGCCAAAAACAACTGCTTGTTACCTGGAAGTTGGGAATCGGCAGCAGAAGCCTTAGGAAGGTGCAGTACTGGAACACCATCACTTTGCCCTGCAGGTGTTTCTTATGTCACCACACGTGCACACAGCAGCTAAAGAATGTCACTTATGCCTGTCAAAGCTGCTTTTTTTTTAAAGGTATCATTACTGCTGAGCTGCAAACTGAGTAGTCTCGTAAGGTTCAGCTCCAGATGGCCACTTGAAGTCCTTGCTAGTGGGAGCCCAGAAGATGTAAAGGAACCCCTGAGCTCTGTGGGGTCACTCCACCTGGAACTGTGCCTTTCCTGCCTCCCCAGAGTGCTCACACACACGCAACCCTGAGCTAAGGGTACAGAGCTAAGGCTTTTAACTTTCAATGTGTGGGCTCTGCCCCCAGTTTTCCTCTCCTTGCTCCCACATGGCTGCATCCTGGCTCTTGATCCAAGAGGCCGCTCGCCTGTGTGGCCATGTCAGTACCAGGTGTCCCCTGTCCTGGTTAGCAGGAGATCCTGGGGCTCTCAGATGAGCAGCGCCTGAGGCCAGGCTTGCCACGGGGGCAGCAGGGAGAGGAAAATTGGACGCAGGCACTGGATGATGGCATTGGATTTGGGCCAGCCTGGGTGGGTAGCAGGGAAGGCAGAGGGGCTGCAGCGCCTCGGCACAGCCCTGGTCCAGCCTCCTGGCCCTGCTGTTTGGTTTGGTTAGGATTTGGGAAGTTGTAAAACTTGCTCGAAATGTAAACCCGGCCTCTCCGGGAGTTGGTTCCCCTTCTGGGCTGCCCAGCCATGGAGCTGACTGTTCCCTTTAATTAATGTAAGGTTCTGAACCCTTTAACTGGAAATGGACTAGAAAAGGTCTTGTGAGGAGTGGCTGCGGGAGGGGGGTTTGCTTCATTTGGAGGAGGCTCGGGGGGGACTTCATCACTGTCTAAAACTCACAGAAGGAGGTTGTAGGGAGGTCTCTGCTGCCGTGGTGCAGTGAGAGGACAGGAGGACATGCCCTTAAGGCAAGACAGGGCAGATTGAGACTAGATACTAGAAAATAAAAATTTCACTGTTAGGGTGGTCAGGCATTGGCATGGGCTGTTCAGGCGTGGTGGAGTCATTGTCCCTGGAGGTGTTTAAGAGGCGCTGGGGGACGTGGTTTAGGAGCTACAGGGGCAGCGCCAGGTGGATGCTTGGACTGGATGATCCTAAAGGTCT
>VXBQ01004680.1:403805-424799 GCA_013400175.1 Phainopepla nitens
GGAGGTGTAAGGGGGGGTGTGTGGGGGGGGTGGCGGGTGGACAATGTGAGTTGAGGAGTATGAATAATTCACCGAGGATTGTAAGCGCAAATTAGGGGAAGGGGGGGAAGAATAAAAGCCTTAAAAGCCTTTGTTAGGCGGTGAAGTTTAAGGAGCCGGGGGGCTCGGGCGAGCAGGTCCCGGCGGTGGGGCTTTGTGGGGGGATTAATTGCGGCATTCGCCATCTGCAGAAGGTTTGTTTATATGGCTATCGATACCTTTTCTGGGCTTTTAATTATCCGAGATGGGTTTTGCCTGCCCTGGTATCCAAGGGTCATCTGAGCAGGTTAAGCGCAGTGAGTGTTAACAGCGTGTAAGTTGTGTCGGGAAGGAGCCTGGCCGGCTTGTAAAATGGATGGTGAGCTTTGTGCCGGGCTCCGGGAGCGCCGGGCTCCGGGAGCGCCGGGACAGCGCCGGCTCCCTCGGAGCGCCTTTGGAGCCGTCTCCGGGGTGGGATGGGGGAGAAGGCCCTTGAGCATTTGTGGAATCCCGGCAGAGGGGGGCACCTGGGCTTGCGCTCTGCCTCTTTAGTTTCCCTGCTCCAAGCTGATGGCTCTTGAGGAGCCTGGGAGAAAATGTTGCAACCAAAATGATTAAGCTGCGCTTTGCTCTGCTGCCCTAATTTAGTGGCAGGTTTAGGGACGGGGGTTTGAGACTTGAGTTGTGTGCTGTTGCCTTTTTCCTTTTTACAATTGGGGTTTTTTTGTTTCTCTTTTCTTTTGCCCTTGAGCATTTGTTATTTTTTACTTACCGTTCTGCCCCACTGGAGGACTTTTTCTTTTTTTTACTTTTTTTTTTTTTTTTCAATTTCCTTATCCTGGATGTAATCTGCTTTCTTCAGAATGTAAGAATCAGTATGCAGAGCTTATCCTTCCTTCCCAAAGGCAGGGCTTAAGAAAGAGAATTTGTTGTTTTCTGTTTCCTGCAGACAAAGTTCAAAGTTGGGGATGTTTCTTATAAAGGAATATTCAGATTACTCCTGTTGTAGGGTTTTAATGGAAAACATAAAGCTGTGTCTGTGGTACATTCATCCTGGGGGCTGTGGATGTACAGTTGAGTGAATATGGTTAAGCAAAAAAGGAAGGATATGAGCTCAGCAGAGAAATTCATGGAAATATCAAGCCTTTCTCAAAAACCTGGGTTGTTTTTGAAGAGTTTAGGTTTGATAGTGTCCATATTCAGAATATCTTGAAGGGAGAAGTCCTTTATGTCCTGTTCTTTATCACCTTTTGATGATAAAACTTTGGCTAATTGTATATACAGTACACCTCAATTTTGGCATGGGTTAAGATCCTTTTATTCCTTGCCTCTCCCTCTGCTTATATGTGGATAGTGTTTATCTCTTGATAGTTAATGTAAAGCTTGTTGTTTACTTAATTATGTGCTGTGAGATTCAGAAAATATGGAATTTGACCAAGTTTATGTCTCAGACTTTAAAGTGAAATTTAGTCATAGCAGTATCTGGAGGTGTGAATTTTTATTACTGTCCTGTTGAGTCCATTTTTTGATGTGGTTCCAAGCTTCTTACTTATGTACAGGGGTCAAGATTCCCTAAGAAATCAAGTATCAGCACCATGATTAGAGAGTGAGTTATTTGGGTTTTAGCCATTCTTCAGGAGTTGTATCACTTTGATGTGCTCCTGGGTTTTCCCCCAGGTGCTGCAAGGACAGTGCTTCAGTGCATGGAGTGGGTGAAACAGACTTTGTTTGGAGCTTGGTTTGCTCATCGACTCTCATTTGAGCCAAATTTAAGGCTTTTGCTGAGAAGCGTGAGTCTTTTCTCAAAATTCTTTTAGCAAACTCCAGCGTGCAGATGGCTGATGCAATGAAAAGCTTTTCCTCAGGTCTGTGCTGTGACACTTCGTTATTAGCAGAGGAATTCTGGTGCCTTTTTAAGTAAATGAGCCATTTAGGGTTATGGGTTAGTAGTTGCTTTTGTAGTGGCTTGCAGCTGGTAGATAACCCAGATTCATTTTTCTAGTGTGCTGTAAGTCTTTATAGCATAAAATACGTATTTTTAATGCTATAGGTACTAAATAAAAATAAGTGCTTTCTGAAGTATTCATTCTGCGTCTTAAGATGGTGTAAGTCAGTGAAATTTAATATATTGACAGGAGGGCCGTGCAGAAGGACTTCAGCTTTTCAGTTTCTCAGAGCTGGGCCTTAAACCTTTTTTTTAGTGTCTAAGGGGGATGATTTGGGAAACCAGGGGTTTTCTGCTGGATTTTTGCCACTGAAGTCCAGTTCCAGAATCTGTTTGAGAAGCCTGTATCCTGTCCTGATGGCTCTGGGCAGTGGCTACCTACCCCTGTTTTTTCTTAAACTCCTGTGAGGTCTTTAGGATTTTATGTGCCACTGCTTTTGTCTGTTAATTTCTCTCAGCGCTGGGGGAACTGAGCCACCATTGCTAGAGTCGAAAGTGAATACAAAACCCTTTTGTATAATCTGGGCTGTAAGAAGAGGAGGAATCTTTCAGTGAATCTCCTGTAGAGTCTCCCCACAGGTATGGGGAAGGCTGAGTGGTTTCTGGCTCATAGAACAGTGGTTTTACTGCTTTCTGGATTTTTCTGGATTGTTTGCCTTGCCATGGTTGTCTGTTCTTTGCACTACCTCAAACATGAAAAGTTTCGTGAATTCCTGTAATAAAAATGACCAGAAATGGTTTTCCAGTGCCCACTAAAGGTGAAGGGGACAGCATAGTGCTACTGCCCGTCCTCATCAGCATCAAGGCACTGAAAATCAGGGAAGAATAGCTGTGGAGGATTTGCCAGCTGCAGAAATTTTCCATAATTCTGCTCTGCTGGTGCTTTGGTTCCATTTATCATTGAAGATCTGATAATTTGGCAGTGAGCTGATGGAAGCAGCAGGAGGGTTTTCTGTTTTTTGTTTACAGTCATGCTTGCTTTGCCCTTTAAAACACAGTGTCTCCAGTCTGCAGTCTGGGTCTCTTGGTTGGGGAGCCTGAAATACCAACAGCCAAGCTAAGGGGGGTTGGTGCAGCTGTGATCTGATGGTCCAGGTTGTCAGGGGGTCTGTAACACGGTGATGCGATAGCAAGAGGTTTTTCTCTGAAGCACTTTCAAGCTTTTCTAGCAATTCAGCCTTCTCTTGAAATGCTTTTCGTTTCCCGTGTCTCTGGAGGCACATCCTGGACCATTTTTGGAAGTTTTGGGGGGGAACAAATGTAGCTGCATGCTCTTATCAGCATCTTAAGTGTGGCAGTTAAGTCAACTGTTGGTTTAAAGTTGGAGGTGTGAAGTGGATAATCGATTTTATTCTCTCATTTAATTGCCATCCCCATCTTCTAGTTGGTTTCTCTCTTATCAGAAGTGCCCATCAAGGACTTAGATTAGGCTAAGGTGGCGTGTCCTTGGCAAGCCTTGAGGAGCTGCACAGCAGTGCCATGCTGTCTTCTTAGTGCCACCACCAGAGAGGCCAGAGGAGACCATGCTGCTGTCATGTGTGTAATGCATGAGTTCACCTACAGGTGCTTGCTTCCTCCCCTGCACATTGTGCAAGCAGCCACAGACCTTTGTTCCTCGCTGTCCTTGAACTATAGTGCCTGGAGTTTGTGCGTCTGGTTCCAAGACTCTTTTTGCTGATGGTGAAGTGGGAAAAAAAAAATAAGCCAATAAATATTAATAACACTGTCAAATGTCAGCGGCATTGCAGTGTAAGACCAAAACTCTTAAGGTTGTGCATGTTCCCGTTGGTGTGCTTCCAGCCTGGTAGCCTGGAGGACTCTTGCTGAGCCCATGTAACACAGTGGATTGAGTTCTTGAGTGTGTTCATGTTGCTCAATAGTAATTTGCACCAATTTGTGTTAGAATGCTGGATTTCAAGTAGGCTTGCATGAGATTTTTGATATTAAAGGGGACATTGAATGACAGAAGCTGCTGATTTTTGAAAATCCTTTTTTTTTTTGTACTGCTAAAGAGAATTTGGCAGCATTTATTCCTGAAGAGCTTTGGTGTTAGGACATGCCAACAAAATAATTTTTACCTGGTTGTAGAGTGTGCATGGCTAAGTAAACCCAGGAGGGATGCCCCACATGGTTTAGTGGTGGTGTACAAGAGCATCAGGCTTTTCCTGATGGTACTTCCAAGGAGATGCAAATACCAATTCAATTACAAGATGTGTTCTGTAAAAAACAAGCAGATTCAAAACAAAAACAAATCTTGCCAAGAGCCTTAGAAGAAGGCACAGTAACCCATACCTGTTCTTAGCAAGCGGGTGTCCAAAAGGAAGGAATGTTCCAGATTACAAGTCATCAGCTCAACTGCACCTTTTATCTTCACATACACAGTTATATGGGCAGGTGTTTACATGCCTCAGAAAAACCACCTAGGTAATGCATGGAAAGAACTTGGACCTTAATCATCTTTTCGTGTTATAACAACCCTTTCCCTTTTGAATTCGAGGAAGTTTGAGCATTTTGAGCCTCTCCTGAGAAACTTCCTTTGTATTAGAGTGGGTAGAAGAAAATGCAGGAGAATCTGAGTTTTCCACTGAGGACTGCTCTGAAATGGGAGACACAGGGAGGTTTTGTGACACTGGGGACTACAGAAATGGCTCAGGAGAGAAGATGAGCCTTTGCACTTTAGCTAATGACTGAAAATTCAAGGAAGATCCAGGTTTCCAAATTACCATTAGACACGAAGACTCTTGAAGGTTTTCTCTACTGACATCTCTGCTATTTAGCTTGGAATAAAAATCTGTATGAAAATTACATTCTGAAATCATAAGGAACATGGAATCAAGTGAATGCATGCCAGCATATGTATTTTTTGCATGCAGTTTATGTAGGTGACGAACACTTCAGGGTTCTTTGATGTGGAGTCACAGCCCCGGTTGAAGCTACGCCTGCTCATACCAGCCTGGGGGTTGGGTTTGAGATCTCAGAGAAAGTGCATTGATAAAGAGGAGTTTCATCATGTGCATAATCTGTCCTTTCTTCCTGTTGAAGGCTGATAACACTGGAACTGGTAGAGAAATGTAGCCTTTTAAAAACGTGAGATTTTTTTAGTACCAAGAAATTCAAAATGGCCTGGCTGTTATTGGAGAAGAACTGGTGCTTCAGGATGGTCCATTGGTTGTTCCTTAAAGACACCAACACATAACAAAGTGTGTGTGTGTGTGTTAGCAGAGATACTGTGCAGCTTCTGTTTACTTTGGTGTGAATGAATGCTCCTTGAGCATTCTGAGAAATGTTACAACAAGTCTTTTAACTCGCTGCATTAAACTAGAGACTGAACTTCAAGTGAGGAATTGAGGATACTGAATCAGCAGCACTGATTACAACTACAACAGTGGGAGGTTTTACCAGGCAACTTATTTAATAACCTTTTTGACTCGATTTGTAAAAATCCTGGAAATGTTAACTGAAAAAGATGACCTGTTTTGTTTACCAGAATGAGTTCTTCCACTGTCAATCCTAAACCAAAACTAGACTGATGTCACTATGAAAATCTGTGCCTTTCAAGAAGCAAAAGGAATTGAGGCCAAGCCTCCTGTTTTTGCTCACAAATGAGAATAGTAAATGGACTGTTAGGATAGGAAGGGAGTTACTAGAGGCTTATGTCCCTGTGTTTGCTCCCTGCTCTGCTCCCTTGGAAGACTTAAAGTCATCCACATCACATATAAATGCTGCAGCCTCCACTAGCTAAACTAAAGAAAGGAGTGGTTTAGCTGGGGGTGGGAATTTTGGTGCTCAGTCCTTCAGGAAGGACTTTTTCCTTGCACCCTATTGAGTCTATTGGATGCTGAGCTGACATTGCTGCAGGCTTTTTGTCCTAGCTATTGTTGTAAATGTTTCTCTTGACTGCTTAACTGCTTAGTGGGTCTGTTTGTTCTTTATTCATACAGAAAAATAAAACTTGATATCTCTTGCTTCTGTTCTTTTTTCTTTTTTTTTCCTGTTCTTAAAACCTTTGATTACAAAACACCCTGTTCACTGAAAGCATTTGGGGAACTTGAGGTGAAGGGATGAAGCTTGGATGGAAGCAATGGGGGGAAATATCCAGCCTCCAGTCTTGAAAAACAAAAATGCAGTGAACAAAACAGAGGATACATTTTAGTGCCATGATTCAGACTAAAATTGGTTACTTTATCAAGAGTCTGCATCTGTCTGAAGGTAGACCAGTTCTTAGCTAAAACATTGTTAACTGAGAGCCTGACAGATATCTTGAGGATGTGTTTTACATCATTTTTTGTGAGCTTGGTAGAAGAAAAAGCAGAAGGGCTGAAGGGAGGAGAGCACTTAGTGTCTAGTTCTGTCAAGCCCCTGTTCAGATATCTCTTTCAAATAGCTCTGATTTTTCTCTAATAATAAACACAACTTAACTACCATGTATCTTTCATCCTGAAGGGTAAAGCACAACTAATTAAGGGAAAAAATAGATTCAAGGAAAAAGCCAAATAACGTAGCTGAAAAGAAAAATAATTTTCCTACATGCCACCGCTGTATGCCGTATGGTTATTTTAAAACAGTATATTATGATGCAGAGGTAAACTGTGAATGGGTCACACTGTGTAGTAAGACATGATAGAATCACTTTACCATGATCTAAATTAGAAATGACAATATTTAAACTTTTCCCTTCTTACTCACACGTTGTATGTGGAGAGGTAGTTGGGGTTTCAGGTCAATTCAAGGCCAAATCCAAATGATGGATAATCTTGTCAGCGTGGTGCTGTGCTGGGTTCAGGCCCTTAGGGCTCTGCTGCTGGCTCCTGTGTGCTGTGATTTGTCTGTAGGATGGGTGTTTATATGGACTCTGCTGTCCACAGGAAGACTTCTGGAGGTGAGCTGACCGAGTCTCCTCTCGCTGCCTCTCCCCACTCTCATTTTGCAAACACTGGTGCCTGTCAGAGCATTTGTGCTGCTGTAGCTAATCCAGGCTGACCTGCCTGCTTGCTCTCCTGCTTTGTTAGAGTTTTATCAGTTAGGGGGTTGTTTTGGTGGTAGTCAGGCTATGGGAAATGCCTGTAATTACCCTCATGTAAAGAAAATGGTTTAAATTGCTGTGCTAGAAAGAAATATACAAAGGAATGAATTTTAATAGTTTACATGCAGTGGTGTTGTTTCTGCAGTTAAATCTCTTTTGAATCATTCATACTGTATGTAAGGAATTTCTGAGTTCTTTTCCTGCATTGGATTAGTGGGCTGTGCTGTTCATTAATTCATCAAGAGCAACACTTTCTTCTGTGTAATCACATGCTTCTGATTACACAGGAGGTTTGGGTGTGGTGGTTTTTTTTTTTTCCTCACAAGAATTCTCCATACACTATGACATAAGAAGAACTAGCAAATAAAATTTGCCATAAAGCAATAATACTTTAAAAGGAAATCACATCAAAGCAAGGTGGGTCAAAGCTGTAACCCCAAGCTCATGGAGAACTGCAGTAATTCTGTAGAACTGCAATAGGAGGAAGGAGCACCCCTCCCAAGCAATTTGGAAGAAGTTTGCCTGCTGAGGGATGGACAGTCTGGGCTGCTGGTCAGGACAGGCAGGTGTGTCACTGCAGGGCTGGCAGGGAGGGGGCTCTCGGGGCTGCCTGCGACTCTGGGTGATGTTTGTGTGGCTCTGTCTCAGGACGTGCTAGCTGGTGCTGCCCCTGCAGCTCTGTCCCCCCTCATTGAAGCTGATCAGCTCCTTAGCTCCCCATATACCTAAATAACTGGATTTGGGTGCTGTTCTCTTCCATTATAAACCAGTTTTTCATATGAAGCTGTCAACAGAGCAGTTCCACTGTTTTAGTTTCTCTGTGCTACATGCTGGGCTTGCCTGGGCCTTCTTTCCAGGGAGGAATAATTCAGCAAGTATCATGGCTAGCAGCTCTGGACAAAACACAGATCTTACAAACAGTGAACAAACCCAAGTGATTGTGCATTCAGCACAGTCAGGAGAGTACAGCTTTGTCCTAACACTCTTTGGCTGTAGGTGAGAGTGGTTGGTGGGACTTGCCCAGGGCTGAGCCATTCCCTCTCCACATAGACACAACTGGTTATTCTGGGTGTTCTGTAGGATATGGCTGCAAACCAGGAGCTGCCCCTCTGTCCTGTTCAGCTCTGCTGCCAGAAATACCTGGCTTAGGCTGGGCCTGAAAAGGTGACCAAGTTTTATACCAACCACAGGAATGCATTCAGTCCTAAAAGTTAAATGTGAGACCACTTGCAGGTCTGCTTTCTGAAGTTCCAATACCATCCTGATGTCATATACTTTGAGTATATTACTGTGTTGGAATATTTGCATCTTTTTTTTTTGGTGTAATGAAGAAGAAAATAAAGCTGTGTTATAGTGGATATAGTTTTTGTGACTCCATTTCTAAGCCAGGTGTTTCCCAGAGCAGTTTTACAGTCTGAGAGGAGAGATTGTTACTAAAATGGAAGTATTATCTGAATCTTTTACTGGCAAATGATGGCAATTAATGGCAGAACTGAAAACTAGTTAAAGCTCAAGAAGATGTTACCAGATTTGAAGCACATTACTAATTAGGATTGCTTATTTCCTACAATGCGTATTTCTGTGAAATTTTAGGAACAGTAATGTGATAAATACAAAGCCACTTGGTTGAAGAAAGCAAATCTAAAGAGAAAAATGCGAATTGCTATCAGAAGATGTTTATATTTTAGAATGTTCTCAAAACCTGGGTTGAGAAAGATGAGCCTGAGTTAATTAATCATGCACAGATTATTTTACATGGGAACTGAAAACACCTAGAGAGTAGAATGTACCTGGTTAGAGAAACAGTAAGTTCAAATGGGAGAAAATCTGTAACCGTAGAAAAGTGACATAAAGGAAACCTCTTGATTTTTTTTTTGTTGTTGTTAATCTAATATTATGTACACAGGATAAAAATTTTCGTGACACTGGGTGGTGATTTTAAGTGCTAGAGGGAGACAAAGTTGACTGCTACACATTTTCAGTTCTATCCATTGACTTTTTTTGTCTATTTACCAAGGTAAATAAGGAGGAACAAGCCAACTTATATGTGGCAATTGATTCGTTTTTCACTTGAGATGAAGAGCTGGGGCTGCATTTAGACAATTGGGGCTCACTTGTAGGAATCTGCTGTGGAGGGGTCTTTGGGATGGTGTGGGGAATGGTGTGTTATTTGGGAGATGCTGTGGCCCAGGTGGTTTGTATGACCACGATGACAGGAGCTGCACACTCAAGCAGAGAGGCCAATATTATACCTGTAACTAGTGGGCACAGGGTTGCTGCTGCTGTGCTTTGCTCTCAAGGCTGTTGAGCAAATTCTTGCTGTAAAACTTTGTTTCTATTCACCATGATTTGAGGCTTAAAATTTGTGATTGGGAGTCTGGGTTATATCCTTCAGCTGAGCTCTTGGTTCAGCTGCAGTGAGTCCTGGTTGTGAAATACCCTTTTGCTCTGGGTCTCTACCTCAGATATCTTCTGGAGCTCAGATTTTATTCAGCTATTGCATGTAAACATCTCTTCTATATAAAAAGTGGTATTGGGTTTAAAGGGGTCAGTGAAACTGCTTTCAGTGAGTTCCGATGGATAATGTGCTTATGATTCTCTGCTTCTGTATTCTGGTGGTGGAAATACAAAATGGAAATGAATGTCTGGCACTGAAATTGTGCAGGAAAAATCAGACCTGCAACTGCATGCAATTTCCTGTCCAGCACCGGCATTTCTGATATTTTCATTGCAGGTTTAATCCACTCAGCAGCTGAGGTTTTCTTCAGGCTCTTGAAGTGGTTTTATTTTGTGCCAGAGTGGGAGCAGAAGGCTGCAATACGGCTCTGAAGTTTGGGTTTGTTTTAAATGGAGCTTGGCTCCTTTTCTGCAGAATGCTATTTCTGCTGAGAAGATCATGAGCTTTACACAGGGGCAGTTCCAAAAGAACGGATAAGAGAAGTGATATGATTTGTTTAAACTGATTTTTGCACTTCACATCTCACTGTTTAAAATCCCCTTCCCTGAGCTCCTTTTCCTTCCCCTCTGGTTGAGACAGCACTCACTTTGGAAATACTTTTTTTTTTTTACAGGAATTCAGTGTCATTTAATTGACTACACAGAAAATTGTGAGCAGCTGTACATGCTGATGTGTGTTTTTTTTATTTACTTTATGCAATTGTAACAAAGCTTGGAGTAGTCGCAATAGTAAAGATTTGATTTTTTTTTTTTTTTTTTTTAGTTTGGTGGCATTTCAGTGTTGAGGCAACAATGACTTCACTTGGTAATTAAACCTCATTTGTGAAAGACCTTTTCCCTATTAATTTGATCCATTAAAGAAACGCTCTTTGAAGCTAGTAGTTAATCTTCCTATTTAAATGGCTGGGTTTTACTCAGATTGGTTACAGCTTAGGTTTAAATAGCAGCTAAAAATAGCCAACTGTTGTGCTGTACAGTTTAAACATCTATCTATAGTAGCAGCCTTTCTAGAAAGGAAACACATAGTAAAAGGGAGAGGAGACGCTGCCACTCAGGCAGCACTGGTTGGTTCCAACATCCCCTGTTCCTTGGGTTTTGCCCATCAGCTCCAGCTGGCAGCACTTGATGATCTCACTCTGGGATTAATTTTTAACAGAAAGCACTATGGGCTGAATTTGAGCAGTATTTCAGTGGGTAATTAATAATTCAATGGCTGGGAGAAGTTTTGACTGTTCCTGCTGAAGGCTGCTGCCAAGGGTGCTAAAACTTGGCAAAAATCTGGAAACCACCCGAAATATTTTCAAGAATATTAGGCTGTCAGAAAGAAAATGTAAGGGCTGAAATCCCAACTTGTGAAGTTGGTGCCTATTTTCATCTCTTGAGTGCCCTGTGTGATTCACACAAGCCTGACAAACCTGTGGACTTGACGTGCTCAGCTTGATTGCCAAAGCAGGGGAGTTTTAACTTGAAAGTGTCTGCAGTTGAAAAGGAAGCCATGACAAAACTGCAGGAATCTGGATGGATGGCAACCATTTACTTCAGTAATTCTCTTGAGTTTTTGTTGTAGGATGAACGTTTTGCAGGTGAAGGGATCTTGAATGAGTAGCTAACAAAAATCCAAGGTATAAAGGTGAATCTGTCTAAGGCAACAGAATTGCTTGTGCTGCTGTTACAGTTTCAGCTGGGATGGAGTTAATTTTCTTCCTAGCAGGCAGTGCAGGGCTGTGTTTTGGGGAATAATGCTGACAGCACGCTGATGTTTTAGTTGTTGTTGAGCAGTGCTTACCCTGAGTTAAGGACTCCTCAGTTTCCCATGCTGTGGCAGTGAGGAGATGCACAGGAAGGCAGGAGGGGACACAGTTCAGCTGACCTGAATTGACCAGAGAGACATTCCAAACCACAGAGCATCATGGCCTGTGTGTAACCTTGGCTGGGAGGTGCCAGTCCCTGCTCTGGGACAGGCTGGACATCAGGGTGGGTGAGCAATTGCATCAAGCACCACTTGTCTGTCCTGAGTCTTGTTCCTTCCTTTGTGTTGTCTCCCTTGTCATTGCAGTTATTATTTTGTTTCAATTATTAAACTGTTTTTAAGTTGGCCCATGGGTTTTACCTTCATTGCAGTTTTCCTCCCCATCCCACGAGGGTGGGACAGGTAGTGAGCAAACAGCTTTGTGGTACTTGGTTGTGGGCTGGGGTTAAACCACAACAGTTACCTTGAAATACCTTTGACAAAACAGAGTTACAGTAAAATCTGTGGTCCAAGACAGAGGACAAAGAGAATCCAGATGCTTTTTTTTCACCTCCACTCTTGGTTTTCCATCATGAGAAAAGGTACTTAAGGCCTGTGTTCAGTAATAAATATTTAATCAGTGAGGTTAAATAGCTGAAATATTTTTGCAGCATTGTTAAAGGTCAGACTTTTCGTAATGGCTATTTCCAGATATACCTGTATGTCAGGAGCCTCAAGCTTCTCAGACCAAGGTATCCATCACTACAACAGGAACATCTGTTGTCACAGGGAAATTGAATGTGAAGAAATCTGCAATATGGGGAAATATTGTCAGATATTTTAGGCTGCCCTTCTGAGGGACATGAGTTTATATTCCCAGGAACCAATGGGACTACTGTATGTTCGGAGTTTTTTACAACTATAATTCCCATAAGTTAGTTTTCCAGAGGTCTTTATTACTACTATTATATCAATCTGTTAATGTTTCTCATTCCACAGAAATAGTTTTTCTCTGCTGGCAGTGGCAGGAGTAGGAGGAGAGGATGGTGGGGATGGCATACAGTTTTATCAAGTTGGTGAAAATGAAGGTAATTGTGAAAGAGATTCTGATAGCTTATTCCTTTTCATGGATTATTAAACTTATTCCATGTGTCAAGGCATTTGCACCTCCAACATCCAACACAGTATTGTCACACTCGTTTCTGCACAAACTAAGCAAGGTTTGGGCCACTGTGGGTAGCACAGCAGGTAAAGGACTGAAAACGTGTTTTTTTGATATGTATTTGCTAACACTGAAGAGGGGAGATGCAGATTAGATATTGGGAAGAAGTTCTATACTCTGAGGGTGGTGAGGCCCTGGCCCAGCTTGCCCAGGAAAGCTGTGGCTGCCCCATTCCAGTGTTCCAGGCCAGGCTGGGAGAGTGGAAGCTGTCCCTGCTCATGGCAGGGGGGTTGAAATTGGGTGATCTTCAAGGTCACTTCCAACCCGAGCCATTCTCTGATTCTTTGAATCTGGTTCATTATGTCCCAGGGATCATTTCCTCGTGAATTGCTTTGCTGTGTAATTTGTGGTATCTCTCACAAAATGTGTCCTAACTAAAAAGATTTTTTGCACAGATCCACAGACCTAGCAATGTGAATTTGGCAGTGGTAGTAGATGGCTTTTAAGTTTTGTGAAATCTTAAAAAAAGTAATTCCCAAACTGCAGCTGCCTTTTATGTCTCAGGAGAGTGCAGAATGAAGACACAAGATGTAAATATGTAGAAAGAAAACCAGACAATAATAGTGTGGGGGTTTGTGTTGTTAATTTAAAAATAAAAGCACATTTATTTCCTCTGGTATCACAGCAGCACTGAGTTCTTGTTTGCACGTGCGAAAAATTTGGAGCTCCCATGTGAAAATCCTTAGTTCAAAACTCGTCTGATGGGATGCATGAGGCAGAGGTGACCTGGTGTGGGTGTTGGGAAAAGGGGGAATTCTCCCTGTTACTGACAGTCTTAACTGTTTCAGTGCTTTCCCTCAGTGAGCTGTTCTTTACCTCGTGTTCTGGAGGAGGCAGGTCTGCAGAGGCAGTGGAAGGAGAATGAGGTATTGCTTTTCAGTATAGGGGAGACTCTGGAAGGGGCTTTTCTGGAGAAAAAGTGAATCATAGAATCATCATAGAATAGTTTTGGGAGAGGGACTTTCTGGATCGCTTGAAAAGCAGCATATCTCATGTTAAATGAGTGTCCTTGCTTATCTGACCTGTTAGGTGGGCTTTGTAATGATGGTAAAAAAGGAAGAACTTGGAGAATGTACATGATACATGAAGCTGGAGCATTGAGCTGGAAATTACCTACTCTGTAATTTGTTGAATGGACTTGAAGGGTCAGGATTTGGAGGCTGGAGAGGCAGCACTCAAGGTATAAGATAAGCAGGAAGGGTTCTGAGTACAAAAGTGTCTCTTTGAAGAGCTCATCTTGTTGGAAGACTGTGGATTTGAATTTAGCTCTAGCAGAGCCCAACTGGGGCAGAAGTTGATACAAAGAATTACACTTGCTCTTTTAAACTGAGTCTTTACATTATTCACACAACTGGTTTACTTGGCTGCTGGGCAACTTAGTTTCAAAGAGACATATCAGGGAGAGCTGGGTTCCCTAATTAACCAAAAGTTTGTTTCTGTAGGATTAGCTCTGAGCGCAGGAAAGAGAAGTCGAGGGACGCAGCGCGGTGCCGGAGGAGCAAGGAGTCGGAGGTGTTCTATGAGCTGGCCCACCAGCTGCCCCTCTAATTAACCAAAAGTTTGTTTCTGTAGGATTAGCTCTGAGCGCAGGAAAGAGAAGTCGAGGGACGCAGCGCGGTGCCGGAGGAGCAAGGAGTCGGAGGTGTTCTATGAGCTGGCCCACCAGCTGCCCCTGCCCCACACCGTGAGCGCGCACCTGGACAAGGCGTCCATCATGAGGCTGACCATCAGCTACCTGCGCATGAGGAAGCTGCTGGATGCTGGTGAGGGAACCACGTGGCACCACCTGGGAGGGATGTTGAGGAGCAATCTGCTTGTAAGACCTGTCAGCAGTAAAATAAATGAATGCACTGTTAGCTGTGTCCTTTCTCTGGGAAGGTGGGAGACCTTACAGTAGAAATCAGCTGTTGGCAATGACACAGGAAAAATCCCCTGTTCAGTGGAATTAGTTTTTTGCCTTTCTATTCTGGTGATCCTGGTTGCCTCATCACAGCTGTAGTGCCCTTTTCAGATCCATTTGACCCTTCTCCCAAAGTTAGATTCTTTCATTTAAACCTCTTTTCCCCCTAAACTTGTTTGTTCCGGCTGTGCTTTCTTGACTGTCGGTAATGGGCTCAAGGTTGACTGAGCTAACTCTAGTTGTGTCCCCTTAATATAAACTGCTGGGAGTGGTTTTGTAAATTGTGCTTCTGTGATGTGCTGCTCTGGAGATGAAGTCAGCTGAGGATATGTTGTCTCTGCAGCTACACCTGCCCATGCAAGTGCAGGAATATCTGAGCCAGGTTGTGAACCAGTGGCTGATAGCCTGCCATGAGCACTATACTGGTTATTTGTGCTCATGCACATCTGTATGGAGGAGTAACTTCAGTAGCCAGACTCTCAAAACTCTCCCAGAAAGCCCCTGAGAGAAGTTTGTAATGCCTTTTTGATATGGGTGATAAAGTTTTTGCCACGTAGACGTTTTCCTTAAGGTGGAAGATTTATTGGTTAATACATAAGAGCACAGAGGGTTAACCTCACTCTGATTTTTTTGTGATTTCTGATACCTTTACAAGAGCTTGAAGAATTGAACTGATCATTTATCTAAATGAATTATACTGGTTTTGAATGGTCCTGCAAGATTGACTCCTTGCAGACTGATGGCAGAAGTCATTCCTGCTGGTAAGTGAAGAATGACTGGTGTTTGCTTAAACAGAAATGTGTGGCTGCTTGCAGGTGAGCTGGAGACAGAAGCCAAAATGGAGAAGGAACTGAACTGTTTCTACTTGAAAGCTCTTGATGGTTTTGTCATGGTTCTGTCTGAAGATGGGGACATGATTTACATGTCTGAAAACGTGAACAAGTGTATGGGACTCACTCAGGTGAAATACTGACATTTCCTAAGACTGTTTCAAAAAGCTGTTCCATTTTTGTGTATGTGAAGTTAAACACCCGTATACCTCTTGATTTTTGCAGTTTGAGTTGACGGGGCACAGTGTATTTGATTTCACTCATCCCTGTGACCATGAGGAGCTGAGAGAAATGCTTACACACAGAAATGGTGAGAAGAAAGAAAAAAAAAATCAATTTAATTTACTTATGGATAGTTTCTGTTGGCATTAATACAGCTGGATATCTGCCAGAAAATGGTGTTGAGTTAAAAAGCTAATGTTTTTGTTTCTTAAACCTCAAATTACACCTTGTTGAGAGACACTAACAGGAATAACCAAAATGTTTTGGCTTTATTCTAATTATAGTAGAAATGAGACTTCATTAGGATTCTTTAATCTAACAAAATTAATGACTAAAATGGAGTTCTTGAGGGTTGAAAGAGTAAGTGCCTACAGAAATAAAATTAGAGGTAGGTTGAATGAGAATGATTTTGAGCTATTGCTGAAGAGGGACATGGAGAAGCTCAAATTGGCTCATTTGTCTTGGTCTGGCCTTGCCTTTACAGGACAGCTAAGAGCAAATGCTTTCTTCCAGAAATCTGTGGTGGTATATCCAAGTCAAAAAAAAAAGATACTGTATTTAAATTTTAGGACACCAAGACACTAATCTGGGAATACTTGAACAGCCCCAAAAAAGGCTTTGGTTCTCTGCACCTTTTAATTGGTGCATGAAATTGGTATCTTTTCACAGATTCCTGGCTCTTCTTTTCTCCATCTGAGGGAGCAGAACACCGTGTTTACACAGGCTGTATGCTTTGAAATTTAACAATGGCCCATGAATTACAGCTTTTATGTCTTCTAAAGATTTGATAAAGGCTATAAGGCTTGGCAGCCTGCATGCCTCCAAACAATTCTGCTTTACTCAGTAGTTAGAAGCCTAAAATCTGACCACTCTACTTTCTCTTTCATCAAATGAGGTTTATATGGACTCTGAATTCAGATAGTGATAAATTAATAATCCTGACCTCTGCTTTCCTGTAGCACTGTAAATCTTGTGTAAGTCTTATGTTGTCATCTATTTAATTCAGTGGAAAGGACCTGATAAGATACCATAGCATTAAGGGCCTGACTTTGATTTTTGTAAGTGTTTTGTAAACTTGTCTGCCCTGAAGTATGTTTCTAAGGCTAGATTAGACTTCTCCCCTGCCTCCCTCTTTGGAATACAGTATTGCATCTTGGGGGTAGGAGAACAATTTCCCTAAAGCAGTGTAAAAAACCTGGTTTTGTTGCAAAAGCTTATTCTTAAAAATGTCATATCTCTGAGTTTCATGCAAACCATCTCAAGCATGTCTGAAGTGGCCAGACTGGAATCAGATGTCTGGAAAGCATTATTACAAAAGCTGTTTTGCAAATGACATTGGCAGACAGAAGTCTAAATTACAGTAGTAATAGTACATTTTATATTTATTAGTATTCCCACGTTGCCTTCTACTGCAGCTCTTACATCAGTGGAATTATTTTGGTTTTGAATTGAGTATTAAATATTCCCCTTTGGAACTGTACAAGTGTGAGTGAATATAAATGCAATTGGCAGAAAGAGAACTGCATTCTCATTTTATGAAGCTGCTTTTTAAACTTTCAAAGCTGGCCATTTTTAAAAATAATGTCTGGTGCTAAATCAGACCTGAAAGTTGCTCCATCTTTTACAGCTGCCTCTCAAAGCAGAGCCTCATGCTCATGTTACTTGGTAACAGTAATGTGTGATCTTCAGCTATCAATTTCTAGATTGGTTTAACTCTTAAAACTTACTGAATTAAATAAGTTTTTGCTGCTTCTGTAAATTCTGCTTTAGTTTCTCCCCCACTTCCTCCATTATTAAGGTTGTTTTAAAAGAGCATAAAATATGCTTGAGCCCTTTAGTCTTTGCCTCTGCTAGAAGCAATAAACAAATTAACGTAGGGGCTTTAACATTTTCCTAATTAATTTTGTCAAGCCAGTAGCTGCAGTGCAAGCTACCGTGAAGAATTTCATAGCTACTATTGTCTGTGGAGGATGAGAGCAAATTATTGTATAAACTTGTATCAGAAGTAAGCTCACATGTTCTAAACTTCCCCCTCTGCCATGATTTGGTCCTTGCTCTTTAGCAAGCCTCAGCAAACTGGCTCTTCCACTGCTCCTTCTCCTGGCTGCTGCATTTCCTCCTTGCACACATTGTGAGCTGCTTGCAGCTCTCCTGATAGCATCAGTTACATTTTCTTTGCCCACAATAGCTAACTAGTAATTGACTCTGCCAGGATCTCCCCTGTACAGGCAAAAACTGAACTTAAACCCTGCTGGTAGCAAGTGAGGTTAAAAAAGAAGTGTTGCCAATGTTGATTTGTATTAGGGTTTCTTGACTTTTTTCTCACAAGAATGTTAATAATGTCTTTAAAAACTTGGTCCCTGTTCACTCCGAGAGTGTAAATCACCATGGAAATATTTGGATGCATATAAACAGCCGAGCTGTTAATTTTGATTTGAAAAACTTGCAGGCCTGAAGAGCAACACGCCCAAAAGGTGCTTGGTTTGAAGCTCCTCATAGTGAGCTACTGATGCATTTCAGTGGAAACCACCTCAACAGGGCTTCTTATTCTACATATGTTTTTCTTGTCCTCTGTCACAATTTTAAAGTATATTAAATTTCCAGTTGGTCTCTCTTTCTTCCCATTCATTTTTTCTGAAATCTGGGAGCGTAGAGTTTGCTATAAATACAATCCTAATCTTAAAACATTGAAACTGGGCTGCATCAAAAGCGTCTCCTGTGAGGACAGACTGAGAGAGGGCTGGGATTGTTCACCCTGGAGAAGAAATGTCTCTGGGGAGATCTTTGAGTCCCTTCCTGTACCTAAAGTGCCTCCAAGAGAGCTGGAGAGAGACTTTGGACAAGGGCCTGGAGGGACAGGACAAGGGGGAATGGCTTCCCACTGCCAGAGGGCAGAGTTAGGTGGATTTTGGGAAGGAATTCATGGCTCTGAGGGTGGTGAGGCCCTGGCACAGGGTGCCCAGAGGAGCTGTGGCTGCCCCTGGATCCCTGGCAGTGTTCCAAGCCAGGCTGGATGGGGCTTGGAGCACCCTGGGATAGAGCAAAGTGTCCCTGCCCATGGCAAGAGGGTTGGGACAAGATGGTCTTCAAGGTCACTTCCAACACAAACCGTTCTATAACTGTGAAACTTCAGGGTTTTTTTGTCTAATTGATAGTAAAACTTACTCTGAAAAATACCATTATCAGAAGTGCTATTAGGTATATGAATCTTTTTCGTTTGTTTTTTGGGTCTTCCCTTAGTCTTAGAGTTCTATAACATGTTTGTGGAGGTTTTTTAATGCCTTTGGAAGATGATCCAAGTGTTTTAAGAATTGGTTTGCTGTTTGCTTCTGCTAGGTCCTGTGAAAAAGGGCAAAGAGCAAAACACGGAGCGCAGCTTTTTTCTCAGAATGAAGTGTACACTGACTAGCAGGGGAAGAACAGTGAATATAAAGTCTGCTACATGGAAGGTAACTAATGCAAAGGAATATTTGCATAGTTTGGCAGCTTCCTCTTCAGATGTCATAACACTGTATTTCAACATTTTTGCTTCTTGTAACGAGCTTGAATTTCACTAAGTACTTTATAATTTAATGATTGTGCTTCATTATGCTGAATTTTAATGCTGAATACATCACAGAGGTAACAGAAACAATGTTTTAAAATTAGTTTTTCAAAACTCTTTTAATGAATTTTCCATCTTAAATTAAAGGTCATTTACTTACAAACAATTATAATTACCAAATATGTTTGCATAAAGCCTTCTCTGGGAAAAAAGTACTTGACATCACTTATGCTGATCCCTCATTTCTTTTGATTTGTCACTGAAAATGTGATAGTTGAGGTCTCTCTGAAGGACTTCAGTTCCATTCTTTTGAAGCTGCTGGCTCTCCCTTTTGTTGTAACAGTTGGAACAAAAAGAGGCCAGCCCGATAACTTTCTGCAGTGAATGCATTTTCTCCTCTGGACAAAGTAACCTTTTACTGTATCCAGTGGATTATGGCTCACTGTTCTCTTTTATGATTTGAATTTGATTACTCTGGATCAAACAGCTTCTTTGCTGCTGTCTGTGAACTATTTCTGCATCAGAAAGAAAACCCTATAAAATGCAAAAGTTCCTGTTTGTTGAAGAATGTATTTGATCTCTGTCATCACCTCTGCAGAATGTCTAAAATGGGGGTTGCTACTGTTACCATAACTTTCAGATTTAAATTGTGGATACCTTTTGCTGAGGCAGCTGCTCATCAGAGTTGTCATTACTGTGACCAGAAAGAAGCGTTCACAGAAATGCAGCAATGTCTGGTGTTGCTTCAGGCAGTGCTGGGGAAGGAGTTGGGCTGTAAACCTGTCCCAGGGATGTGTGGGGTGAGGAGGAGGAGGACACTGCTCTCCTCCAGCCAGCCCATGTCACCATCCCCTTGAGGGGTGGGGTGGGGAAGGCCTTGGCTCTGGGCGTGCTGGGAAGTAGGATTGTGCTGTGTGACAGACCAAACCTCGTCTGTTTCTGACACCCAACTCCCTGTAGGTGCTGCACTGCACTGGCCACATCCGGGTGTACGACACGTGTGGGAACCAGACTCACTGCGGCTACAAAAAGCCTCCCATGACCTGCCTGGTGTTGATCTGTGAGCCCATTCCTCACCCGTCAAACATTGAGGTCCCCCTGGACAGTAAAACGTTCCTCAGTCGTCACAGTCTTGATATGAAATTTTCCTATTGTGATGAAAGGTAATATATATGATTTATAGTATAAAAATAATTCATTTGAAAGATTTGTAGGGCTAGTACGTGTTGGCTAATGTTTGCCTTCTCAATAATTTAATTCATCTTGACAATGCCATCATTGATGGCGTACTTGGGCTTTTCCTAACTGATCAGGATGTCTTAAAAGCCAGATTTTTACATCTAAGGAGGATGTAGGATTATTACTTTGGAATAATGAAAGAGAGAGGGAATTTTTATATGGGCAGATAGTGACAGGACAATGGTTGTAAACTGATACGAGGGCATGTTTAGATTAGATATTAGGAAGAAATTCTTGACAAGAGGCTGTGGCTGCCCCATCCCTGAAAGTGTTCCAGGCCAGGCTGGATGGAGCTCTGAGCAACCTGCTCTAGTGAAAGGTGTCCCTGCCCAGGGCAGGGGTTTGGAACAGGATGGTCTTGAAGGTGCCTTCCAACCGGAGCCATTCTATGATTCTATGGATAAATACTTTGCCCTCAGTTAACTGCCTCTTCAAATTGGTCTTTACTTATAGTGGCAGTGATTTAAATTGAAATGAGAAGATTCTTCTAGACACTGAAAAAGCAGGATTTTAGGTTTGTTGAAGATGGGGCATTTTGGTGACTGAAAAGTGTGTGCATGTAATACTTGTCAGATGTATTTTATTGCTACTGCTTCCCCTTCCCCCCACCTTTCCTCAGGAGATCAGTGTCTGCTTTCTTCTGTCAAAAATACCCCAGACGTTCAGCTGTACTTTTAATGCAATACATCTGCTGTTAAAAAATGAGATTTTGTGTTCTGGTGCAAATCAGGGGTGTAGTCAGACATATCAGACTAATTTTCCTACCCTCTGGGAACTTAGCTTGATAGATTTGATAAATGCAAATGAAGGAAATAGTCAGCTCAAGGTTTTCTGTTTGGGGTTGATTTGTTTCTTTTTTTTTTTT
>VXBQ01004680.1:424825-440514 GCA_013400175.1 Phainopepla nitens
TTTGTTTAATTTAGAGTCATTTGTTACTATCCATTTCATTTACTTTATAACAAACGTAAATTTCTAGTTAGTTGTTGCACTTAGATGCAGAAGGAGGTTGATGCAGGTGATTTCTGACCTCTGCAGTAACAACCTTTCTAACCTTTCTGGGACTGATGGTGTCACACAGAAGGTACTTATTTGGTCACATTTACATCTGGAAAGGGGCAAAATACAAGCACTTCCCTGGTTAGCACTGCCCTCTAGAGACTAAAGAAATCCCATTTGCCTTAAAAGCAGGCAATGCTTGAGTGGGAAGAGTAAATCTGATTCCTAATTTCTCTTAGTTGCAGGATTAAAACTGTTGAAGTCTATCTTTGTTATTTTGTTAAATTCTCATATTTGACTAAGCTGGTCTGTAAGTAGCTGGTCTACCTTGAAGCAAAAAGAAAAAAATGTCTAAGAAGTGGGGATTTGTTTAATCCTATCCTGACTACATGATTTATAAATACTCAGTGAGAAGTAAAATCCTATGCCTGCTGAAATTTCTTTTAAAGAAGTATCAAAATAGCAATTTATTTCAAAATTACAAGTCCCACTAAACCAAATTTGCTGCTGATACATGTGGAAGTGATTCTTAAGGTTTTTCTAGATGTGCAACAAGCATCCAACTGCTCTGGTATTTGTGCTGGCCTGTGTCTGCTTCCACGTAGCAATTTTTTCCCTTGTTTTAAAGAATTACAGAGTTGATGGGGTACGAGCCAGAGGAGCTCCTGGGTCGCTCAATCTATGAGTACTATCACGCACTGGATTCTGATCATCTGACCAAAACACACCATGACAGTAAGTGAAAACTGAATTTAAAGCCCTCAAACGACAGGAGATGAGAGACAGCTCTGGGGGAAAGCAGCAGCAGGAGGGATTTTTTTTTTTTGTTAGTTGCAGATAGAAATCTGCAATGAATACTGACCTCAAACAGCTCTGGGGTTTTTCTGCCTGTAATTAAAGCTTGGTGTCCTTTCTGCTTTTAGTGTTCACAAAAGGGCAGGTGACAACAGGACAGTACAGAATGCTGGCCAAACAAGGTGGCTATGTCTGGGTTGAAACTCAAGCAACTGTTATATACAACACTAAGAATTCTCAGCCACAGTGCATAGTGTGTGTGAACTATGTGTTGAGGTAAGTTGAGTGGACTTCAGTGTTCTCTGTCATCGTTTTTATTGAAGACCAAGTCAGACTCTGATGGCACTGATCCCCTGCTGAGTACGTTATGATGTTACTGTTCCCTACCAGTGAAATTTTTCTTAGAATACGGCCAGTCCTAGGATTAGAAATTGTATTTGAAAACAAAATGTTTTTTTGGTCTAGTGATGTCAGTAGATGATCTCTGCAGGCAAATGAGTGTAGAAGCAGCCCCTTCTGTGTGATTGGAAGCACTTGAGCATTTGTGTGAATTGTAGACAGCTCTCTAATCTTTGTCCCAAGTCTGGAGCAGTTAATTCCACTAATAACTTTGTCAGGGAGTCAGAGCAGCAGTAGTGGTGTCATTCTCAATCCCATCTATCTTTTTCTTCCCTAGAGCTCCTCTAATTGAAATAGCTCTAATAGAGCTCCTTTAATTGAAAGCTTCAGCTGAGGGCACACTGGTTGACTGTTCTTCTGCAAATGTCTAATAGCCCTAAATTAGTTTTTCAAAACTTCATGAATGTCCCAATATAAATCTGTCAAGATATTGCACATTCATTTAAAACAAAGAAAAATAGTTTAGGAAATATCTAACTTTTTTCCCTTTTTAATATTTTCCTTTTTCAGTGCTTTCAGAAATTGTTACTTTTTTATGATTGCACTACAATTAGTGCTTGCTTTGTCTGTTACTTTTGAGGAAAGAATGATTAACAAAAAAAAATTCTTAAACTTTTATCCTGGTTATTTTTTGGGATATGTGTGGTGGGGTGTGTTTGGTTTGGTTTGGGGATTTTGGGCAGGGAGAGTGGGTGGCTTTCAACCTACAAAACTGTTAGGCCAGAATTTATTCCTTTTAGCTGTTCTTTTAACAGTCGTCTTCCTCTCTGTCTGACAGTGGGATTGTTCAGAAGGACTTAATTTTTTCCCTTGGACAAACTGAGTGTATGCTGAAACCAGTGGAGTCTCCTGACATGAAAATGACCAAAATATTCAGTAAAGATGACCTGGATGATACCAACAGCCTATTTGAAAAACTTAAACAGGAACCAGATGCTTTAACTGTGCTGGCCCCAGCTGCTGGAGACACAATTATCTCTCTAGATTTCAGCAGTAATGGTGGGTGTGTGTTTCAGTTGGAGAGCATGTTAATTAAAAGTTACTGTTTTATAGTAGTTTTCATAAAATAACCTCCCAGTACCACTTGCCCAGTGGTATTTCAGCTGCTGTTTAAATTTAATGAGGTCCATAGACACGCACAGTACTGTTACTTAGGTTGATGGTTTCTTTTAATTTTTATAGAGTCTGATGAACAACAATGTGATGAAGTTCCTTTGTATAACGATGTAATGCTCCCCTCATCCAGTGAGAAATTGCAGAATATAAATATGGCAATGTCCCCACTACCTGCCTCTGAAACTACAAAGCCACTTCGTAGCAATGCTGATCCTGCACTCAATAGAGAAGTTGTATCAAAGCTGGAGCCAAACACAGAGCCACTCGAACTTTCTTTTACCATGCCTCAGGTGCAAGAGCAACCAACCAGCCCTTCTGATGCAAGTACCAGCCAAAGTTCACCTGAGGTGAGTTTCGTAACTTGGGTATGCTGTCATTAAAATGGATGTGCTGTTGGGGCTTGTGGGGCAGATCTGGTTAAGGATGCAGCCAGGACAGGAATTGGAAATTATTTCTACCTTATGACTTAAGCTCACGCCATGATCTGAGGAAGCTGATAAATTGTCATATCTTTTCATTAGAGTGAGTCTTGCAAATGTATGCTATACTGTCTGATAGAAACAAGGAGAGCTTGGGATTGGTCTTTTTCATTCAGTTGGTTCAGACACAACTTCCCTAAACAGCAAAGTAGTTGCAGTAAATTACTGTAGAGGCTACTTCCAGGTTTCAGCTAAGCAAGTGCTTCCCTGGTAGGGTAAATTTACAATCCTGCTTTCCTGGTGGGAATGTATCCAGATATATGTAAGTGTTTTCCTTTCCCATTTTAATTTTGTGCAGTTACAGTTTGGGATTAGTTTCTACATTAGAATATTTTGCAGAGAATTTGTAGGTAACAACGCCAAGTGATGCAATGACAGAAACTTAAAACTGTGTTCAAAATGTTTTCACAGCCCAGTAGTCCCAATGACTACTGCTTTGATGTGGATAATGATATGGCCAGTGAATTCAAACTGGAATTAGTGGAGAAACTCTTTGCCATAGATACAGAAGCAAAAAATCCATTCTCTACTCAGGTAATGTACAGTAACTTAAAATTCTTTATAATCTTATTCTGAGTGTACTTGTTTTCTTTTTTAGAATGTTTTCAGAAACCTCCTTTCCTTTTTTATGTAATATTTTGATTAAAGTGTAAAATAGAAAAAAAAAAGTTGTAAGGATTTGGTAAAAGGAAAAGCCTTGATGAGGTCATAGCTGAGCTTTCTTCCACTCTGCTAAGTCCCACCTCCCGTCTCTTGCAGGAAACCGATTTAGATTTAGAGATGTTGGCTCCTTACATCCCGATGGATGACGACTTCCAGCTGCGCTCCTTCGATCAGCTGTCCCCGCTGGAGAGCAGCGGCTCCTCCGGCTCTCCGGGCGCGGGCAGCACGCCCCTGTTCCAGCAGAGCCCGGCAGCTGCGGGCGGCGCAGAGGAGCTGAAGGCGGCGGAGCGCGCTGAGGACGCGCAGGCCAGCGCTGTCCCTCCGGCGGCCGAGCCCGGCGGCGGCGGCAGCGCTCGAACTGCCTCGCCCATCAGAGCAGCGAAAGGAGCAGTGGAGCAGGTGGAAAAGCCTTCTCCAGGAGCACCCAGCTTGCTAACAGTTACCCTGAATAAAAGGTACTTTTAAAGTGCAGCTTAAGCCCCGGTGTCTGTTCGAGGCATTAGATATAAATTCTGCTAGCTGTTGTGTGTTCATCCTCAGTGTTCTTCAGAGTAGAAATTGAGACATTTAAATTTGGACATGTCAAATGAGTTTTTTTAATGGTAAACTCCCCTAAAGTTAATTTCATGGTAGCTTTTACCTAAGTACCTCATGTAAAAGCCAGCTACTGTAAAAATTCTGTTCTGCTCTTGTACCTGATGTGCAGCCTTTATAAAATGCAATAGGCAGTTTAGGTAGTTACACCCACACAATGTTTCTGGTGCTCTCCTTGTCCACTGTGTTAGAGGTAAGGGGCAACTACAGTCTGTGCTACAGATACTGCAGATATCAGATATACAGATATCTACAAGCAATAGATACTGCTTTTCAAACTAAATGTGTTTTAGATGGTCTGTGGTGCCTGTAGTAGATATTTATCACAATAGAAAACTGTATTAAGTCAAACATGAGATTTGTCATATGTAAAAGATTTATCTGTACATAGAAATATTCAGAATAGATTTTCCCTCACCCTTCCCTTCTTTCTGTTGAAAGTGAACTGCTGAACTTCTGTGCTTTTTTTTTCTGCAGATTTAAAATTTTTTGTTAAAACTCATTCTGAGCTTCACAGCAAGATTAAAGGCTAACATTTGCTATGCTCATAGAAAATTATTGTTGAAATAAGTCAATTTATGAACGAAAAGTAGTGGAGTTCATAAATTCAGTTCTGTGATGTTGTATATATAAGTGTCCACGAAAGAAGAATGGCTTGAGGAAAGTAGAAACGTCTTAACAGCCTGAATCAATTTTTCTTAGATCTACTGCACTGGATGAAGAACTAAATCCAAAGATGCTAGCTTTGCATAATGCTCAGAGAAAACGAAAAATGGAACATGATGGTTCACTTTTTCAGGCAGTTGGAATTGTGAGTTTTGTTTTACCATTTTAAAATATTCACTTTTAACCTTGCAATTTCTGAAATGAGGCATCAGTGCAGACTCCTGAGTTGAGCTGTTGGTAAGCAGTGGAATCTTGGGATGAGAGATAATTGATAGTGAAATTTTTATATATATATATATATATATATCTACAAACACATATATATATGCAGATACTCCACTTTTAGTTCTCTTTTACTGTCAACTTTTCAAAAGTACCTTCTACACCCCAGTGTATTTCTTGATTAGGTAGAAGATACTCTTCTGTGAACATGTGTTTCTTTAATAGAATATGCACAAATGTAAGACATCACATTTAAATGTGTAATTGTTGTATTTATTCAACTTCTGAATTCAAACTCAGTTTTCATATTTGTCAACACTGGAGATTAGTGTTCTTATGCTTCTTCCTATGCTTTTACTTTTCCATTTGGTCTGAGATTCCTTTACTTAATCAGATAACAAGACCATCTGAACTGTGAGGGAAGAGAGCTCCTATAATAACCTAGCAAATGTCTATTACTGCCCCTCTCTTTCATGCATGCTCTCTCTAGTATTAGTGTGGTCACTTGGGAGTAGCTCATCCTCATCTGTCCTAGCTAGTCAAAAGAAACTTTTTAGATACTCCTAGATGTGTGTCACTTGATGGGGGGTTGTCCAGCTTGTTATTTTCTGCAAGGGTATGTTGTCTCTATAATCTTTGTGTCTCACTGTCAGATCTCAGTATTTTGAAACCTTGTGCTTTGCCACTGCACACTGTTCTCTCTCTCATCTTCACTGCAAATTCCTACTTGTCAAGTCTGGAGAAGTCTTAGTGTTAAGTCTTAATTCCTCTACTGTGATGTAGCCTTTGAGCTTCTTTTTTTCTCTACTGGGCCACCTCCTAGCTGTAGTCATCTACCATATCTTACAGTGCAGGATTATTTTTCCTCTTGTACTAGCATTCTAGTCTGGCCATAAGACAAATCAGTTTTTCTATGCCATTTCTATGTGGTGGTTTTCATTTGCTAAATGCTCTGTACTTCCATGCATGTTGTTCTGCTGTGTCCAGAAGCCCTGTAAGAATTCACAGCTCTGCAATAAATGTTCTTGCCTTCCACTGTCCTTTTCTCATGCAGAGGTGCTACAGCTCATAGTGATGCTGATAAAATATTCAAAACAGCATGGGATGTCATTAAATGCACAGAACACAAGCAGTTCAGTGGTAACTGCTGGAATAGTGTTCAGGCTTCTGTGCTTAGTGCCAGTTTAATGCTTACAGGTTCAGACTTCATCCTTTGCTAAACCTTTTCCTTTTGTCTGTATCTGACAAAAGTGTTATAAATATTTTGATGGTTTCTCAGAGTCAGAAGCTGAAATTCCATGAAGCTGGGTCTTAGTGGAGTTATTTTAAGAAATGCTTTTGTTGTTTGGCTTCTGTCTCCGCAATGGATTTCTGGGAGGATATACAGGCCTTTCACACAAGCAGAAGAAAAATGATGTTAAATCCAGGCTTAGAATACGTGCTGTTCTAGGGTTGTACAAACACTTGCCACAACATTTTAGCTCTAGGGAAGTGGGATATTTTTTGCAAAGAGTGAAAATAAGTGAAGACCAAAGTAAAATGCTGCTTTAGCTTCCTAGAAAACAGGAGAATTAGACAAGGACAAGATACAGTAAGGTTATAAAATACTGTGTTATAGTGAGGTTATAAAATAATGATACAAATCATTACACTGGAACAGTTACGAGCCGTATCTTTCTTAACATGAAGGGCTGGAATGCATTCATGGTAAAGAATCAGCAGCAGTGTAGGTGACTAATCTCCCTATGAACTGCAGCTCTGAGTTAACCATAACTTCTACTATACAGCTGCTCTTTTGACTTACATGGGTGTTTTATAACCTGAAAACATATGCTCCTCACTATTTTGAGGATAATGGCAGTGTTTGAAATACCTTCTCCTCTTTTTGCAGCAGTCAGTATCACTAACAAGACCAAATTTTGCAGATACAAGTGCTTTTGCCAGCAGACTTGATACTAAGATGGTGCTTTTTCCTTCCATCCCATCTGTTTCAGTGGCAGCTTCTTCTTCCTTATCCCAATTATATGAAGCCCTTACAGCTTCCTAATCTCCATATCTTCTGTTCTGCTGTCAAAACAAAATGCTAAGGAGCCATATCTGGACTAGACTGGTGTAGGACTGCATTTTCCACAAGGGTGGCTTGGGTCAGGTGGCTTGGTGGCAATAACTGGAGTGCAAGCAGAATTTACATCCTAAATGTGTAGATAGAATCGACCCAGTGAGGTTCCTGGCTCTCCTGCCTACACTATTAATTCCAGTGCAGAAAGCCATTAGAGACTGCAGTGAAAACCTGATGCTTACTCACCCCAGATCAGCAGTGATTAAATGGGTGTGTTTGTGTACATGTACACGCTAATCTTGAGCGTGGTAACTGATGATAACCAGGATTTTGTAATTGTTTTCTGTAAGGGAAATCAGGTCTTCAAATCTGATTCAGTTTTCTGTTAAATAATTTTCAAGTTAGTGTACTTGGAAATACATTTCTCCCCAAATTCTGAACAAAATCCACTTTAAATTGTCACAATGCCACATTAGTACTTAGTGACGGGAACTGTTCATTTGGAAGAGGGAAGTGGAGGGTTACAAAGATACAATATTAACTAAAGAAGATTCATTTTGTTTCTTTCCAGGGGTCTTTATTCCAGCAGACAGGTGACCGTGGAGGAAACGCATCACTTGCTTGGAAACGTGTAAAGGGATGCAAAACAAGTGGTCACAGTGGAGTGGAGCAAAAGACAATCATTCTACTATCAACTGGTTGGTATCTTCCTTTCCTAGGCAGAGGGGGTGGAGGGGGCTGTGTGAAAGAGAACAGAGTCTCCAGAACTATCCAAACTAGCTCCTTGTGAACAGCTCTAGGAGAGGTTAAGCATGGTGAATAAAGTGCACTTTTTCTCCTTCCCCTCCCTCTTTAGACATAGCAAGTAAACTTCTAGGGCAGTCGATGGATGAGAGTGGACTCCCCCAGCTCACGAGTTACGACTGCGAAGTAAACGCTCCCATACAAGGCAACAGAAACCTGCTACAGGGGGAAGAACTGCTCAGAGCTCTGGATCAAGTTAACTGAGCTTTCACAAAACTTGCTTCTTTTTTGGACACTGGTGAATCATCACCTAAAGCAGTCTATTTATATTTTCTATATCTGATTTTAGAAGCCTGGCTACAGTACTGCACTAATTCAGTTAGTTCAGTTTTGATCCCCTTTCTGCTTATTTTGACAGTCTTTTTAATATGTTCTTTATGTAACAATAACTCCAACTCTAGTGCGTTTTTATAATTCTTTGGTACATACACTTTTAAGTCCATTACATTTAAAACACATTCTCAATAGCAGCTTTGAAATATGCACCTGATTTAAAAAAAAAAATTATTTTTTGGCTGGGGAGTTGGTCACCAAAACTTATCATTAGTAAAATGTCAACACAGGAAAAACTGGCAATACTTCCATCCTGCTTTTCATAGGTAGTTGGAAGACTTGTGCTCTCTTACTCTTTATGTTCAAGTAAGTTTTTTATGTTAATAGTTTTTATAAGAAACAACAATGCTTTGCAGCGGTGCATTGTAGCCACAATCGCACAATATATTTTCTTAAAAAATACCAGCAGTTCCTCATGCAATATATTCTGCATTTATAAAAACTAGTTTTTAAGAAGAACTTTTTGTTTGCCTATGAAAACATGTTTAAACCTGGATTATGTCATTATTTTAGTCACGTTGTAATATAAATTGTTCTTAAATGCTGTCTTATGCTTTTGACTTCAGTGGGTGTGGTTAGTCAAAGGAAAGGCTTTATCTGGAAAGGGCTAGCAGCATTTTCTTTGGATACGTTCTCAATTTAGAGAAAGTTTGATGTTCTTAAAGTAGTCACTTTGCCAGCTTAAAAAAAAAAAATCCCTGCCTGTAGTTGTTGAAGTTAATGCTAATATTGTGTATGATCTTAAATCTAAATGTTCAGCTTACCCTGTGTGGTATAGGTGATATTTCAAGCAGATTGTAAAACATCTTGCATTGTTAGCAAACTTTTATCTAGTACATCATTGAGTTGCTCAGTATTTTGATGTTTTGGTTTTATGCACCTTGTTGCTATTAACATCCATATGTTTTCATGTAGATTTCAATAACTTGAATATATTTAGAAGCCTTTTTATTTAGAAATATATAGTTGTCACAAACATCTTATTTTCCTATATGTACTGTACAAAACCTTCATTCACTCATTCTTTTTGCTCTTTGTGGTTGGATCTAACACTAACTGTATTGTTTTCTTACATCAATAAACTATATGTGGACCAGGCCCCCTTGGGGAGTGTGTTATCTGAGAGAAATGAGATAATTTATATTTTTGTTAGTGATTATTGTTCATCCGTGTTCCCTTTTTAACTTAGAGTTGATTGGAAATCACTGCTTCCTTCTTTTGGTTGTAACATCTCTGCGTTAATTATTTGAGCCTGTTCAGTACTGAAGTCTCCCAGACAGTGTTGTACTACCACTCGCCAAAGACGTTTCACTTCTCAACCTGCAATCACACCAGTGAGCAAACCTGGCAGCAAGGAGGCAGCGTTTGTGTTTTACTTTAGAGCAGAAACAATTCATCTTTATGAACAGCTTCAAGGCTTGTCTCTGGAAGCTTTATCAAGGTAACACAGGAAAGCAGGAAAAGGTAAAAATTCACAGGAGTGATTGATTTGAGATGGATTTCTATCACAAAACTCCATGATTAAAAAGTTAAGCTGGTACTTGATGAAACTTGTTCCATGTTTTTGTGCTGTTGACCCAGTGACTTTCCTCATTTTGCTGTCATAAAACACAATGCTACTGGTAACCCTGTGTTGTGTAAATATGGTCAAGATATTTTGTGCATTCTCCAAACTATTTTTAAAATACTTCTCTCAATCTAAGCAATCAGTCGTGGAGTGTCACAGGAGTTACTTTGGTTTTATGTTGTAAACTTCTTGGTTTCATTGCACTGTTTTGAAATTAATGTCACAGTAAATAAGTGTAACCTGTTCTCTAAAATTACTGTTTCACTGAAAGGAGCACTTTCCAAACTGCCACAACTCTATGAAACTAAAAGGACGCTAGTAACAAAAAATGATAATGCACTGGCAACAGAAGATTGTTGCACACTTGTTAAAGTTTTGAGACATTGCACGGAGAAGGTACGTAGGGGCAGCAGTCAGCTGCAGCTTCATGCAGATAACATTTTCACTAGTGAATATTTTTAATGCATTTTTAATGGCTAAAAGCAGCAGAGCTCCTCTCTGCCTACTGTGTCTGGGCTGGCATTCTTTCTATGGCATTTCTTTCTCTGTCAGCAGTTAGGAGGTTTAAATAGTGAAGTTGGGTTAAGCCCCTGCTGTTTAGGGCATCCCTCCTGCTTTAGCTCTGCATGGATTGATGTGGTGCTTCTGTGAGAGTCTGGCAGGCAGGTGAAAAGTGCAGCTGGGTTCTACTTTTGTACTGCCCCAGCAAGCTTTGAGCTGGCCTGGGTGGGCTGGATCCCTTTGCACTGCCAAGAGACAGCTCAGAGGAGTTCTGCTGCTCTCTTGGCTGTATTTTGGAGGAGCCTGACCTGTTTGCATCTGTCAGGTCTTCTTCAGTGCACTAAGAGGGCAGAAAGTTTTCAGACTAAAATCTGTGTTAAAAAGAGAAGGAAAACTGGAGTGACCCATATGATTTATGGGAGTCAGAGCATGGCTTGTGTTGGAAGGGACTTTGGAGATCATCTTGTTCTCACATCTCTGTCGTGGGCAGGGACCCATTCCATGAGATCAGGTTGCTCAGAGCCCCATCCACCCTGTCCTTGCACGTCTCTGATCTTAATGACAGCAGCTGTGGATTTAACTGAGCCATGTTGCATCTAAAATTCTCAATTCTTACATTTTTTACTATGCATAGTAACAACATTTACTATGCATAATAATATTTTGATTACTGTGATCAACTGCAGTAGCTGTATTGGTTTACTGTAGGGGAAAAATAACCTAACAAAACCCCCAAAAGCCTCCTAGAGACACTGAACGAGGCACAGAAAAGGAACAGGAATTGTTCTGGCCTTGTAACAGCTTTGCTAAATGCAGGTGCCAGTTTGCAAAACCTAGAAGTACACCTTTCAGTTGCCCTTTTGGTTTTTTTTTTTTAATTTCTGTTTTACTAATTTTTTTTTTCCGCCTGTTAAGGTTTTTTTTTTTTTGTCTCTTTAGACTCCAGGAACACACAGTCTGATTCTAGAGCTAATCTGGAGTACAAGCTTCTAGAATAAATAGCTTTCTGAGTGTTTTCTTAGTGATTTTGCATACTGTCTTTGCCAACTTGCTGCCTTTTTAAAATGTTGAGGCACCATATTAGAAATTATGAGGAAATTAAGGACTGTGAGGGTGCTGAGACATTGGCACAGGTTTCCCAGAGCAGCTGTGGATAACTCAGCCCTGGAATTGTCCAAGGCCAGCTTGGATGGAGCTTGGAGCAACCTGGGATAGTGAAAGGTGTCCCTGCCCATGGTAGGAGGTTGGAACTAGGTCGGGTTTAAGGTCCCTTCCCACCCAAACCATTCTGTGATTTATTCTTTGTTGTAAAGAAGAAACTGTGGGTAAATACAATATTTTCTTCTTATATATAAAACATGCTAATTATGTGAAAATGGTACACTGAGGAGAATAACAAAGTTACCTTCAAGGTTTTCCTGACTACAGCAGTAGCCAAGCCCGGCCTTCTTCAGGGCACAGTACAATTATTGTTTTTACATACAGATTTTAATTCAGTTTCAATCATCAACAGTGATGAGTTTGTTAAAGGGTAAAGGAATTTTTTAACTAGTATTTATAATGACATAATTCCTTTACCTGAAAGTACTTAAAATTAACTACAGCTGTAACTTCCCAGAAATCACTTCAGTAGGCTGTGCAGTAACTTTCCTTGGGTGTAAGATAGTGAGCAAATGGAGTCCAAAGAGTACTTCTGGAGTCCAAAGTACCTCTTGCTAACATACCTTCCTCCCAGCTAGTGAGACTGGCTTGGACTTTGGTGATCTTTGAAAACTTTTGGGTTTCAAATGGAAACAGCTTACCTGAGAAACGAAACATAATAGTATCTGTGTACACACATTAAACTCTCCCAAAGTAATTATTGAATTGAAGAATCGCAGATTAGGGCCCAGAAGAACCATTTACACATAACACTGATGAGGCTTTTAAAGACTTCAAAGCTTAGTTTGGATGAAATGATCAGCTCTGCTTCCAATGAAATACAACTGTCAGGTCAGATAATTCTGATGATTACAGGTTAAACTATTGTGTATTTAGTAGTAATGTTTCATTACTTAAAAGGCTGTTTGATTAAACAGCTAAGCACTGGCAGCTAAAGGCAGTATCTGTTGGCAGGTGTTGTCCCCTGTTACAGTGCTGGGGAACCTTTCCCCACAGGCAGTGGGATGTGGGAGCATCCTGCCACTGTCAGCTGGGCTGGACAGGCCCCAGGGCAGCCATCTGTCCCCTTCCCCTGCTGCCCTGCTCCTGACCAGAGCACACATCTCTCTGATGTCACTGCACTCAGGCGTGTTACTCAGACTGTAACTGTCCAGCATGGAAATAAACACCTCAAAGGCCACAAGGACTTTGGGGGAAGTCCATTTTCATAGGAATTCCTCAGAAGTTGGGTATCCAGCTTTCATTAAAAATACCATTATGACGTAACTCCCTGAAGAGCTCCCTTCTGGAGGACTGTGATTTTTTGATCCAAATTCTAGAAATGAATTGTCATTTTCCTCCTGCTTCCCTGTTTACCTTGAGCAAGTTACCAAAAAGTTAGAGTTTGCTGCTGGATTTATACAGTATAGTAGATTTTGTGAATAATAGCAGTATTCTCTCATGAAGAAGTGGTATATTTTAATGGAATTCTTTTTTGGAACCAAGTGCAACGTATTGCAATTGATATTTCTCTTGAAACATTTTGACGTACTTGTGACTGTATTTCTTTTTGATTGTGTAACAGTATAAAATTCAATAAAAGAGAGGGTTTGTTTCTAATTTGTGATGTGTGATCTTTTTCTTTTCCCTGTTGTAAAAGGTGGGGATGACTTTAAAGTGAACTAAACCACTATGCAGAGTACCAAACTCCTTGCAGGTTTGAGACTTTACTGCCTGCTGTCAGAAACTTGGGCATCAAGCAGACATGGTCACAGTCCCCAAAAACATATATTTTATATTAAATATGAATATATAATATTTATATAGAAGCTGAATTCACATGTGGTTATCCCACCTGAGTTAAGCAGATCTCATGTGTGAACAGAAGAGGTCAAATATACAATTTAACAAGTTGGATATGGGGATGGTGTAGGTTTTCCTGGAGGAAGCCAAAGAGAGAGCAACAGCTGCAGAGCCAGAGAGCCAGAGAATATTTATCTTTGATTAATCACACCAGGAATGATGCCCTGAGTAACAACACAAAAACTCGTTTGAATCCACGGTCATGTCTCCAGGTGATTTCAGTTGCTGTCGGTACACGCAAATGACAAGAGCTTGTGACTCCTGCTGTCCTGTTAAATCAATGCCACTTCCAGCTGCACAGATTGAAAACCTTTTGCAACGTTTGTGCTTGTTGGGAAATCTAAAAGCAGGAGGCACGTGCCAGTAGAGTATGATCTTGTTACTAGCAATAGGTTTGTACATATCAAAGGTGAAATAAGCTATTTAATAAAATATATTCATTATTTATTTTCATGCAAATCAATTAAAACATTATTTATTTTCATGTTTTCAACTTGAAAATGTGTTGTAATGCACTCATATAAGGTATTAAAAAAAGGACTTGTTTTGTGCCATATGCACCTCGGAAAACCCATTATTTATATCAGTGCAGCATAAATGGCTTTTAAATTAAACTTATAAACTAGGAATTAATAGAACAAATAGGATTTCATCCTTTTGCTTAGCAGTTGAATTTGAAGAAGATACAGTTAGCAGCACACTCTTCCTTACATCATCTAATTATTTTTTTTTTTTTTTAGTTTGAAGGCATTAATTGTACTAAAATGTACTAATGAATAATCTGAAGGAGCACTGGAAACACAGTTGATGAAGATGAGTAGAGTATTAATTAGTCTAAAACTTGATACTGTATTTAATTTTATTTACCACACCAGGGGAATTGTACAAAGAGACCCTGTTGCTTGGTTTTATTTTTCTGCATTTTCATTCTTTACATTGTACCCAAACTTCCTGGAAGGGAAGATGTAGGGCACATTCACATGGGCACACCAGCCTCATCCTCACTACATCTTGCATCATGCAGCCCCATCTGCCTTAGGAAAAAAAAATGATTCCATATAGTGTTCCTTGAAACACCATCTCTGAGAAATCACCCCACTCACTGCACACTTAAAATGCAAAAATCAGAAAACACACTCTGAGCTTTACAAATTCAGCATCACTCCAGAGCCAGGCTCCTCTGCTCCTATTCAATTAAGAGATGACTCCTACAACTAAACAGGGCTTGGCTTGAACTGCATGTCAGGGTGAACTCACTCCATCATGTGTCAGTTTTGACTTACTTGTGCTTTGAGTCCTTAAATCCATTGCAGGGGGAGTACATTATGTCTGTTTTCCTAACAGTGTTGGCATTCTGTTCCAAAATCAGTACAATCTGTTGAAGTCAGGGTCACGTACTGGATGAACGGGGTCACTGCCCTACATCTCTAAACACGAATCCAAATGATAGATGAAAGTGTCTTTGCAGAAAAAGGAAAAAAATGCAAACCAAACCCTGGCAGGTGCAGCTCTCCTGCTAGACCTTGTACAGTTCATATACAACAGCTCTGCAAATATCTCTGTCCCTATAGTCAATGGCAACCAGTGGTGCTCAAAAGCAACTGCTGTTCAGCCGATGGCAAATTACCTGCTCATAAAGGCTGCATTCCAGCAACCCTTTGGGAAATACAATAAATATGGAAAGATGCTTGTATGCCTGGACCACTGTGGGAGTTCCTGACACTGTAGGAGCTGACAGCTTGATGAGCCTCGCTGTAAGGAGCGACCTTTGGATCAATTAGCTGATGCTAATGGTGAACTGGAGAATGTCACGGTACCGTAGCCCGCTGAATTCAACACTCATTTCGCAGTGCGTGATTATTTGAGAAAGCAAAATGTGAATTTTTAACTCGGTCGCTGGGAAAACTCCGGCAGATTTAAACATCCCAAAGGCGCCACGCAAGGCTCCATCCCAAGCCCACGCTTTCCCTACACGCTGTTTGGCACCAGCTAAGGCAGGCAGGGACGCAGGGGAGATCTCGCACCTGCCGAGCCCGCATCCCGTGGGTGCACGGGCACCCGGCCGCTCTCCTGCCCAGCCCGGGACCGCTCCCGGCGCAGGTGCCGCTGTCCAGCCGCGCTCCCTCAACACGCAGCCAAGCCCCGACCGCAGCGGCGATCGTCGCAACACCGCCTTGAAACCCGAGCCCCGTCCCTAAACCCTCTGGGGACCCGCCCGAGGGACGCCGGAGCCTCCCGGGCACCAGAACCGGCTCCCCGGGGACGCTGCCCGCGCCCGCCCCGAGCGGTGCCCGGCGGGTCCGTACTCACCGCGGCGCGGGGCTCTCCGACGCCGGCGCTGGTCCCGGCAGCAGCCGCCTCGGCGGCCGCTCGCCCCTCGCTGTACGTGCGCGAGGGAGCG
>VXBQ01004680.1:440715-453907 GCA_013400175.1 Phainopepla nitens
CAGGGAAGGGCAGGGCACGGCATCCCGCCGCTCGCGGGGGGGGCGGCCGCCGGCTTATCCCTGCCTGCCGCGCTCGGCCAGGCGGAAACGGGGCTCCCGCAGCCCTCGGGGCTTTGGGACAGCCGCGGGAGCAGCGGGGAGCGGCGCGGGGGAGCGGCAGGGGCTTCACCGGAGCGTGGCGGCGCGTCACGTCCCCACGGCCGCCGGGCGCCCTTCCCGCGGGGGAACCGCTGCTCCCGAGCCGTCGGGTCACGGCCCCGAGCTCGGTGTCACGGGTCACGGCCCCGAGCTCGCTGCCGGGGGCGCCTGCGGGGACTGGGGCGGGCAGTATGAAGGCCCGCGCCTCGAGAGTGTCCCCGGGATCTCTGGGGCTGTGCTACAGCGGCGCCCGCCCGAGCTGCTCGTCCCGCCCGAACCCGCTCATCCCCGCGGGCTGCGCCCCGGGACCACCCAGGCAGGCGCTGCTCGGAGAGGCATGTTGCCCGTGCCCCGGGCTCGCCCTTCACGGCGGGGGCGAGCGAGACACGGCTCGGGGCGGGCAGAGCGAGCGGCCGTCACTGGCGGGGCCTCGCCACACACAGACAGACACACAGACAGATAGACACAGACAGACACAGACAGATAGACACAGACAGACACAGACAGACACACGGCGCCGGGGCCGGAGCGCGGGCGGTCGCGGCGGCCCCGCTCCCTCACGGGCAGCCCCGGCCGCTCCTCCCGCCCCGCCCGGCANTGCCCCTCGCCTGCCCCTCGCCTGCCCCTCGCCTGCCCCTCGCCTGCCCCGCTGCTCAGCGTCCCCCCGCGGCACGGCCAGCCTTAAAGCGGCGCGGGTGAGCCGTGTGCCCCCTCAGGCCTGGCTCAGGGAGAGGGTTGGCTGGCTGTGCTCTAAGGAAAGCGAAGCATCCGTCTCTCTGTAGTAATGGAAAAGAGTTTTAAATTCAATGTATTTCGTGCATTAGGAATGTGTGTGATGTGAGCGCTGACTCCGCGGGGAGCTTGGTGCAGTCCTCGTGGTGAGATTTAGAAGTGGGACATTGCGTGTTTCACTGAATCGTGGAATATCCTGAGCTGGAAGGACCCCACAGGGATCGCAGAGTTCAGCTCCTGGGCCTGCACAGGACGCTCCAAGGTCATACCCTGTGCCTGAGAACCTTGTCCAAACCCTTCTTGAGCTCTGTCAGGCTGTGGTTCTTGGGGTCGTCCTCTGCAGGGCCAGTAGCTGGACTCAGTGATCCTTGTGAGTCCCTTTCAGCTGAGAACATTCAATGATTCTCTATTTTTAAAACATCTAAAGCTTGTTTCTGCATTATGGACTTCTCTAAAGCCTGCAGTTTTATATTTGCCTGCTTTAACATGCTGCTTTTTTTTTTTTTAATTTCTTTGCTTTAGTGGCAGAATAAGAGCTCTGGAGAGGAATAAGATGACAAAGAAGATTCTAGATCTGGCCCAGCAGTACTTCTTGCCCCCCTACGCCTTCCAGATCCGAGTTGGTGCTCTGTACCTTCTGTATGGGCTCTATAATGCTCAGCTTTGTCAGCCAAAACAAAAGGTAATTGTTCCTGAGGTGTTATTCTCAGGGGATACTAGGCATAAGATATGTGGTGCACTTCTGTCTGCTTTTGCCATCATAAATGGTTAGGGCATTTCCTCTTGCTTTCTAAAATAAAGATACTTAAAGCCAGATTGGGAGCTGTTGGAAAAGGCAGGGACAGAGAATGTGTTCATCAGCTGTAGGGTGAGTTACGGCCTGAGTTACTCTTTAGAATTCCAACAGAATGGAGACTGACTGAATTATTTCCACTTCGTGTTAACCAGAAAAGGAATTCATAAATAGGTTGAGAGGGTGCATGCCTGGATGACACCCTCCTTGCTGCTTTTAGGATAGGAGACTAGTATCTAAAGTAATTACAAACTCAGTGCAAGGAGAAGTGGTTTGCTTAGGAACTTTGTGATATATGTAGTGTGCATGTGCAAAACTGAGTCTAAATTCTTTAAATAACAAACCAAATTTGGAGTAGTCTACAATGATGCTGTGATGTCTCATATTTTCACCTCAGAGCAATCAATAACTTTTCATGAAGGTGAATTTAGGCAATTTTTAAGGCACTGCTGGATAGCAGCTGCAAGAGGGTACACGAGGTATCAAGAAAGTGAAGTGACAGGAGAGAAAGGAAGAAATAAGGGAAAGCGAACATTTGTGAGCATCTCAGTGGCAGCACAACCTGGTAGGAGTATTGTTTCCTAATCACTGGTGAAGGAAAATGTCCTAGGTGCAGACTATTTTTCACACATTTCGGAATGAGGAATGAATGTTTTCAAATATCAGAAATGGCTTGTGTTCTATGTCACTGTCAAAGAAAGGATAACAATCTTATGTGCATAAAATGTTGATAGTAATAACAAATGTTATGGTGGAGTCCTTTCTGCAGCTCTGGACATCCAGGTGCTGTCTGTAGTCAGATCACAGTAGTCAGCTCAGTTAATTTTTATGTTTGAAATACTGGTTTAACAGTATGTAACTCTTCTGTTGCAGATTAGAATTGCACTCAAGGATTGGTCTGAAATCCAGAAATTTCATCTGGATCTGCTTGACTCCCAGCATTATGATGCAGCCTATATCTTTAGGAGACTGCGCCTTGCCAGAGCCTTCCATTTCACAGCAATGCCAAAGCTAGTGAGTTATCACATTAGTGACTTACATTTTTAAATTAAATACCCCCATCTTTCAGTGCCTCACAGATCAACAGCACTGGTGGTTAGCTCAGCATTGAGGCTGTGTTACACTGCAATGTGTGTGGCTGTACATAGGTAGGTGATGAAGAGCTTAGGGGATGTTTGAATGCTTTTCACCTGAAAGTATTCTTTCAGTATCTAATGCTCTGATAGATTTGAGATGTCTTACCAGTTGGGGAAATTAGTCTGGGTGCTGGATTAAATTCTTAACTAGAGAATAATTTGTGAAAAGTGCTGGCTCTGAGCATGTGACAGCAAAGTTGTTGGTGGGATGGTTTTGTGCCTTTCAGTATCTCCCATCTCCTGATTGATGGATATGCAGTAGGAATTCTCAAGAGGAGGTGCCATTCAAAGTTTTATTTTAGGTTACAAACATTGCCTCTTGTTTTAGTTGACCTACAGAAATAAGAAGAAGATTGGGGAAAATTATTTTAAAGAAGAATTTAAGGACCTGAGTAACAGAGTAACCAACCTCATCACTAATGATGTACTGGAGGTACAGTAACCCTTAAACTACAGGTTAATCAATGGGGTTTGTTTTGTTTTAATTTCTCTGTTGTCCAAGAGCTGTAACTTCTCTAATCAGCACAGAGTTGTCCTTTGTCAGTCTCTTGTGGAATGCAGACTAAGGTAATTTTAGCAGACACTCAGAAATGTGCCATTTAGTTTGGAAGGATTGTGGTACCTTTTTCAATACTGAAATATGCTCTAATGTTTTGTGGTTTTGCCTCAGTAAGATCTAGAAGGGTGTAGATGATTGATTGTCACGTAGAGAGAAGTGGAAAATGGGGGGAAGCATGTTTGTTTTGATGTCTGCAGGTTGCAGCTGGAGGATTGACACTTGTGGTAATAGAAGTTTACTTATCTGCAACTTCATAGCCTTCTCTCACCTTTATTTCTCCTTTCAAACCTTGGGGTTTTTTTTATTATATGATTACTTTATAAAAACCTGAGTAATTCAAGCCAGGTGAAGGGTCTTACTCAAGCCAGATAAAGGTTGTTGTATCACTCAGTGATACCACTTCCTTTGCAGGTTTTGCCATTTATTGCTGGCAAATGTGTATCAGTAAGGTTGACTGCAGTGGTACAGAAATCTGTGAAGTAAAATGTTTGCTCCAAAGAGATGAAAAGAAACCACAGTATCAGAATGAACCCTGTGTGAACAGTGGCCCTGAATAACCTTCTTAGTTTAAATGATGCAAGATACTCTTTCTTCTTTAGCTTGTTTGATGGGTCAGTTCTGGTTAGCAGGATTTCTTGGCTCTAAAACTCAAATAATCTAACCAGAACCAGTTTCTAACATTCCTCCTGGTCCAATGATCTCCTTAGAATGGTCTCTTTAACTCTGGGTTTGTGGGTTGAGGACTAATATTGCTTTACTGCTGCATTTTTTTTTTCCCCCTGAAAGACACTTTTTTTAAAAAATAATTTCAGGAACTGATGAATATTCACGACCACTATCAGAAAATGAAGTGTGTCATTTCAGCTGACAAATCCCAGCCAGACAAGGCCCTGAGCTTGATCAAAGATGACTTTGTGGTTAATCTCAAAGACATCACCTTGGAACATCAGGAATGGCAGCGGAACAGAATGGTAGGTACTCCCAACCACTGTGCTGTGGTGACTTAGCAGGTTGGGTGAACATGTAAGAACTGGATTTCTTGGTGTGATTGCCTCTGAGCTGGTACATCTCAGACTGAAGGAGAAGGAACTGTGACAGTGAAGGCATGGAATTTATGAAACCTGAGGCAGGGATGTGGTAGGGAAGAAAGGACTTGTGGGTGGTCTTACCTCTGGAATACCACAACTTGCTGCTGAGAGGGAAGCCCTGAAGGTCTGCCCTCATGAAATACCTCTGTAACACATTCCTGGATCATTTCTGGATCAAAGAAAGGCCACAGTGTAGGGTGGATGTAGGCAATGGGCATGTGTGTAAATACTGGTCTTGTTTTTTACAATTTTTGGATTTTAGCTGTCTTGTATATGATGGCTGTTTAATGAAAAGTGCTTTTCTTCCCCACAAAAGTTACTCCGAAATGCTAAAGAAACTTATGAAACAGAAAAAATTAAAGAAGAGACTTCTCTAAAATCAGAGGTAAGGAAACTGAATTACTTTGCTGCATTGCACTGTTCATTTTTTGACTTCAGATCTCAGGCTAAGCAATGTAGGTCAAAGTTTGATAGTGTCAAAATGCATTCCAGGGACAGCTGGTGGGGCTGGTTGCTTGGTTTTAACTCCCATTGTTTTCTGTTGAGCTGGGAGCATTTACTGCTGTGACAGCTCTGAGGTGATCACAATTAAAAGGTTCTCTCAGGTAAGGAGGGAAAAGAGCTGTATTTTCTCAGCCAAACTCCTTTTCACTTCCTTCTGGAGTTTCAGCTTAAGACAATATTAATTTTTTATGCTACAAAATTGTATCATGTTGTACTTTTCTGCTTATTTCAACTTTGAATTTGAGTAAGATGTGAAGTTTCAAATTTGATTTTTCTCCTCCTGGGCTTTGTGACAGTGAAGGCAACCAAAATTATGCTCTGTCTTTTCAATGAAATTTGAACTTTTTTTTGTTCCTTGAAGTACTCTTTTGATGACATGGAAATTGTGTAGAACTAATTACAGAGTTACAGTTGTAGTGAGATACTGCTCAAGTGGTTGTCTGATGTAATATTTCAGTACTGCTGTAACAGAATAAGAATCTTTTCTGACTGGACTCTTGTTTCTTTAAAGGGTTCTGAAAGAGCAAATGCCCTGGCCAGAATCAAATACAAGTCTTATTCTGCAGTTGTTGAGGTGGGTATGAAAATTGAGAATGGGGATATATTTATTTTTCAAGAACAGTTTTAAGTACCAGTTTAATGTAAATGTTGGGTCAAAAAGGAATGAATGAGTTAAAACTGCACTCTAATTCAGTTTTTGAATGTTCTAGTTTAAAGTCAGTTGCAAGTTCTTGGAAACTTTGTTTCAGTAGCTTCTCCCTTAAAAGAATATTACTGCTTTGTCTTAGCAGTCCTTTGAGAAACATCTCAACTTTCTCTGTTTGCTAAAATCTCATATTGAAAAATGTGTCATTAAATGAAACAAAGCTCTGGATTTTATAACAGTCCAGACTCTGAATGTGCAGTGATGTTTTCTGGGCACTTCAGCAAAATATGATGGTAAGGAGGCTTTACAGAGCAGCAGTTTTTGGTAGTGTTTCTTTTGTGCAGGGGGATGCAGCATGGTGTGGGTTGGTAGTAACAGAGAATGGATTGGGAATTAATCAATGTTTCATTATCTGCATTTAAAGTTACACAGCCATGAAATCATAGAAGGTCATTGTCTTGTTAAAACTGAGGAACAGCAACAAGTGGGAGTCCTCCCTCCCTCCTGTCCCCTTCTAGCCCTTTTCCACCCTGACATCAGGTTGATGCTTTGGTCCCTGCTGGTTTGTCAAGTGACCCACAGCAGGATCTGGCAGCAGAAGTTCAGCTTTTTTTTTGTGTCATTCAGGCTTCCAAATCCAGGAGACATCGTCAGGTGCAGTTAGAATCCTCTGAGCCAGGATCCAGTTGTGGGAGGTCTCCAGGTCGAAGTAGAAAAACCAGCAGGAGACCACAGCCAGCAAGTAGAAGAGGTTCTTCAGAAGTCAGAGGTATTTCTCCATTGCATCCATGAACCTGGGGAGATTGCTAAAGTTTATCCATTACTTTGCTATCTGGGTTAAATTTTGCTGTTGATCAGTGGGAAATTAGTTTTCCTAAGGAAATTCTCTTTCTGATATCCAACTTTTCAACTTATAGAAGTTGCTCTGCTGTCTAAATTTTTTGTTTACTCCAATTTTTGTTATAGGTTAAATGAAACTGAACAGCAGAATGGTTTTGAATTGTCTTAATTTTTTAAATTACCTTTATTTTGAAGATGGGGATTTAATTTCAAAGTTCTAAACTCTGTTTTCAGACTTGCTTAGCCTCTGCTAGGGAAAAAAAAGTTACTGAGGAAATTATTCCCTCTTCAGAGATGAGCATTAGGCAGTGTTGCCTTTGCTTGACTTTAGAAGAGTAGTTTTGGAGCAGTAAGGGCATTTTGAATTATTGAACTGAGTTGGTGATTCATTTGCTTTAAATTGGTAGTGTTAATTACTTGTTATTGAAGGTTTCTTAGTGAGCCATATTGAAGGTAGTGTGAAAAGTAGATTTGTCTACAGCATTTGACAGCATCTTAGGAGAGCAGCAGTGAACAATCTTTTAACTACTGGATGAGAGATGTAGAAACAAAAAAAAGCTGACAGTTTTTCCTCAAAATCTGCGTGCAGGTGAAATGCAAGTGGCAAAGGAAGATGTAACTCGGCATATTGGGATGCCAGTGATCATAGAAGAGGACTCAGATGAAGGAGGTACAACGATTTGAATTCCAGCAAAACAGTGACTTGTTTTTAATATCCCTCTGCTGTGTTTTTTCTGAAACTAAAGCTGGTATTTTGGATCATGTTTGGCTGCCTTGCAAAAGCTGGATTTGGTTTTAGCCTGCAAATTGTTGCATGAAAATTGGAGCAAATGATTCAATTGATGGCAAAATCCTGAGAGTAATTTTTTTTCCTCCATGGATTTCATCGCTGTGTGTTCAGAGTTAAAATTGGTCCAGTTTAAAGGAGTCTCATTCTTCTGTAATCCAAGTTTGTCTTGAGGAGTTCCACTGTGTAGGGAAAAGTGACTTTTTTGGTCAGTCACCCACTTAGAGAAGATGCCTGTTGTGGTAACTCTGGGACCTTAGGAGAAAATAGCCCGTGCTGCCCTCACCTTTGTTGAGGGGAGAGGAGGTTCCCCTCTAGCCTTAGTTCCAGCTGGGCAGTGTCCCCTGGGTTGGGCTCCAGTACAGCAGTGGCATCCTCTGCCGTGCTGGGAGTTACCTGACATCACTGGGGGAGGCCTCTGGGAACTGCAGCAGGGGAGTGAATGGCTTTGCTGTCACTCAGGGTACTGGAAATAATGCACTTTTAATTGGGAAGCAGTGGTAAAGCAGATTGCTGAAAGCTTACAGTGGAGTTGCTCTGCAGAAGCATCAGTGTTGGATCATCCTGAGCTGCTCTGCAACTCAGAAGCTTCAGGGGCTGTTCTCAGCTGCTTGAGGAGAACATGGCACAGTATAAAGAATCTTTTGCAGTTAATTTGCTATCCAAAATTGGATGTCATGGAAGGATATTTAATACAAGGGATATTTGATACATTTAAATGTATTAAAATACATTTTTAGTGACATTGTGACATATTTATATTTGCTCTTTTTAGAAGCAAAGGAGCATCTCGTAGTACTGAAGTGAGATTAAATTCTCTGGTCACTTTTATTTGTAGGCAGTGGGAATTAATTCAATTTTAAATTGTCAGACTAAAGGTGCCATGGAGCATTTAATATTGTAGTTTGTTTAACTTTTCCCTCACTTGTCCACTTGTCGTGGACAAAAAGTTTCTTTCTAAATCAGGAACATTCTCCATTTCTCAGAATTTTCCAGTAAATTCTGAAGCATTAAAAATACCCATAACCAGTCTCTTCAGATATTTTGTGAATATTCCATTTGTTCATTTCACAGCAAAATCTGAAAGGTGTTGCTGAGGAGCAGGAAGCTTTTAAGATGAAATAAGTTTTGAAGTATGATGTTCATCAGTGGAATTTCTGTTGATACTTTGAATGACACTGCGCTGTAGAATCTAGAAAGGTTTTTTTTTTCCATATTTAAAAAACATGGGGAGAGGGACTGGGAGGGGATCTCAAGAGCTCATCTAGGTAATTTGCTGTGCTGGATAGAATTAATTCTACTTGAACAACTCCCATGAGGGAAGGTGGATTTAAAAGCTTGTAAAAAAACCCTTCCCTTTATTTTCTTTCAGAAGTATCTCTCCCCAAGAGGAGAAGACGACTTTAGAGGATCCTGTTGGAGAAGCACTAATGTTAATTTTAATGACAAAATGAAAATGTCAGAGGTAACACCAAGTGCTTGTTTTGGATAACTTTGAATATAAAAGCAGTGTCTGGGACTAGAACCACAGGTGATGCTGGAATACTGGTAGGGACTGGGATACTTCAGCTGTCTTGTGGTGCCTTCATTCACCTGGTGAATGCTTCCTGTGGGAGACCAAAGTTGCTGCGTCCTGGCTGAGATGGAGAGAGAAGGCTCATAAAATATTTACCCATGTAAGACACAAGTCTGTAATCCTGTATCTCCCAACATAAGGTTATTGACTGTTGAAAATCAGTACAATAAATTATTTTTTACGGTTGACTTGCTCTGTTTTATGGTGTGTAAACTTCACTGTTTATCATGGTTTGATCCCACACGTGTGGAAATGAACTTGCTGATAAGCTTTTTGTTGTGCCCTGTCTCCAGCAGATCTGGAGTTCCTGTGTATTCAAATGGAGAGATGTAAAGGGTGTTTATTAATTCTGCAGATAACCCAGAGCTGTACAAGGGCAGGACTGGAATTCAAAATGATCCTTATAAATTGGAGGGGAGTGAAAGAAGTGGGTGTGGAAATAATCATGGATCTCAATATTGAGAACAGGCACAGCATGGGGAAATGTTTGCTTGGCAGCAGTGCAGCAGAAAAAGGAAATGGACTGAGAATGATCAGCTGGAGTGTTTGCTGTAAACACAAAAACCAGTAGAATTTGTGTCACTCAGCCTTGGAAGGCTGCACCCCCAAATATCCCCATCTGACCACAGCAGTTTAAGAAAAATGTGGAGTTACTCTCCTTCGAATTTCTCCACTTGATCACAGCTGTTCTTTCAAGAAAGGCCTAAGGAGTTAAGTGTCCTTTTCTACAAGAAGAAATATAAACTAGAAATTTGAAAGACTTGGAATACAAAAGGAACCTAAATTCAATTAATTAGTTTGATAATTATTAATTAACTCTCAAATGCCAGAGGAATTGAAGTGCTCTTACCTAGAAGAAAGAACATTTAAATGGAGATACAAAGGGTTTTACTTTAAAAGGTTTCCATATTAAAAATGTGTTGGTTGGCAAGGAGGAATGGGCCAAAATGACAAAGAGGTTGGACACTGGAAAAGCTGATGATGAATTGCCAGTGTTGCACTCGACCTTGTTAATGAGAACAGCAGAAACACTTTGCAATAATGTCCAAACCTTACTGCACTGTGAGCTGAACAGTCAAATATTCAGTTGAGTAACCAAAGTCTTGATAGTCTAATCCTAAAGTCATTATTAGCTCAGATCTAATTATTATAGAAAAAGAATACTTCTACACAGATGAAAAACCCCTGTAGTGGTAACAATACAGTTAAAATCATCTTACATGCATTTGGTTTCTCCTCTTTTCTTCTGGTTTATCATTCACTCTTCCACTGCACTCAGTCCTCAGGCTGGGCTTAGGCTGTGGATGGAACATGCCTCAGATGTGATCTTCTTAAAAGGACTCATCTACAGCTGTAAATGTTTTGGAGGTATCATTTCTGTAAAGTTTGAGCAAATTGGTTTGACTTGGGTTTTCTGTTACCTGCACAAACCCTGCCTCTGTGCATTTCTTCTCCTACTTTTTGGTGAGCAGGTAAAAAAAGACAAGAGACCTCAAAGGGAAACTTAATCAGACTGTTTTTGCTCAGTAACATGTTTAAGGAACAGGACTGTTCCCTGCAGTGGCACTTTTTCAGAACATGAAAATCTAATTTGCCTCTCATACCTTTGGGCCATCCCAAGAGCTGAGTAAGGGGTGGAATTTGTCACAATTTTTGAGTCCTCCTTGCACTCCTCTGCAAATGATTTACAAAGTGTGCAAAGGCTTGGCAAGGCACAAGGATGGGTGCATTCAACTAGCAGTTATTTTCATATTGTAATCATGAAAACAAATGTTCTGTAGTTTGTTTATAAAACTACATAAATGTAAAATGGAAGTCATGATTAAGAATAGACTTGGAATTGCTGACTGTATGCATGGTGATGTTTCAAAACAGCAATCCTGAGAATTTGGAGGCAGCTGTAAGCAGAGTTTCACAATGCTGGTGTGATCTTTAAAAGAGAAAAAAATCCCTTGCTGCAGTCTGATGGGCAATTACAGGCTTTGAAAAACAGGAAAGGGACTTCATAAAATGCTTCATTGAAGCAAGCAGCTGTCATTTAAAAAGCCCTCAACAATAATTCTGGACTTCCAGATAGTAATAGTAGTAGTAGAGTTTCTAGGATCTAAATTCTCTACTGGTTGTACAGAACCAGTACTCAGCTAGTGCAGTAGTTCAAGTCTTCAAGGAAGTTTAATCTCTGTAATGTCAGCCTAACTTTCAGCTGTGCTGGTGGAGAGGAGTGAGGCCATATGACAGTGTGTATCTGGATGTTGTTACAGTTTTCAGAAATAAATTAAATGTTTTGGCTGAAGCTTCTCTGAGGTGGATGCACAACTGTCTGTTCATCCAAAAGTAATCACCATTTCTTTGGCAAAGCTGAAAGATCCTCTTACTGGAGGCTTGAGCCAGTGCTCAGTGTTTGCAAGGGTAATGTGGGTGATGAAAAGCAAAATAAACCTAAAACACCTAGAGGTGACATCAGTTTACACAATCACAGAATCAGTTATCTTGGAAAAGACCTCTGGCATCATGGAGTCCAACTTTTGACTGATCACCACCTTGTCAACAGAGCATGGCACTGAGCATGTCCAGTCTTTTCTTGAACACCTGGAAACTGTTTAAGTGAAAGTATACAATTTATTGTTATTATTAAAGCAGCCAACAGGGTCTGATTAAGTCAAAGTGCAAAAGGCTGGACAAATTAAGCTCAAATACCAGCCTGGGAATGCTCCTGTGAGCAGCTGTGCTCAATCTGGAGGTTTTTGCAGCCTTCAGACTGAAGTTGGAACAGCAATATGGGAGTGATGTGAAAAAATTCCAAATGCCATGGATGACAGTGGAGATCTATGTGTGTATAGCTTGGCACCAATGTAGGTATCACCTCTAGAATAACTGCAGAATCTTACAGTAAAAGGGATTTTGCTGTTTGTTACAAGGCCAGATTGTTAACTGTGAATTCTCTTATTAAATAAATTTGTGTTGCTACCAATTGCACATCTCTACTGTAGTGAGCACGGAGAACAATTAATTAATCACCATCTGCATTACAAAGCTGGAGAGACTGTTCCATTCACTCTAAATCCTTTCTTTTTCAGACTAAAATCAAAAGCAGTCTACTTTCTTTTTGTTGCCTTTTTTTTTTTAGGATTCTAAAGGTAGACCTGATCCTAAAGGACTAAAAGACACTTTGAGGTTTATTCCAGTGTTATACTTATGTATCTTATGTAACAGGACCCTATGCAGAGTGTTTGTATTCTCTCATCATATGAGACATGCATAGCAGGTTTCTTCAGATGACACTGATATTTTATCCCTTCTTTTCTGGAATGTTTCATTTTGAAGTTCATTCTACATCTGGAAATGCCTATTTAGACTTTACAAAGCTTGCTATGTGGCTTCCTCAGCCCATTTTCATCTTGGTCCTCAAATCAGGGCACCCTATTAAGGCAGATAATGGAATATTTCCCTCCTCCCAGCATTTGGAAATGGGGCTCCTAGAACTTCATCAGCTACACAGAATTTAAAAATGTGCTCAACTCTGTCTTGCTTGTAGCACTTAGAATTGTAGAAGATCCTGAGATGGATGGGACCTACAACAATCATTGAAGTCCAACTCCTGGCCCAGCACAGGCCATCCCAAGAGTCATACCATGTGCCTGAAAGCCTTGTCCCAAGACTTACTGAACTCTGTCAGGTTTGGTGCTGTGACTGGTGCCCTGGGGAGCCTTTCAGTGCCTGACCACCCTTTGGAGGAAGAACCTTTTCCTGATATCCAACCTAAACCTCCTCTGACACAGCTTCAAGCCATTCCCTCAGGTCCTGTCACTGGGCACCAGAGAAGAAATCAGTGCCTGCCCCTCTCTTCCCCTCAAGAGAAGTTATAGACTATGATAAGGTCTCCCCTCAGTCTCCTCCAAGCTGAACAGACCAAGTGCCCCCAGCTGCTCTTCTATGGCTTCACTTCTGGGCCCTTCACCATTTTCGTAGCCCTTGGGTCAATCTTTATGTTGTAATAGAAACCATCAAAGCAACATTATCTTTCAGCAGCTTGAGCTTTCTGTAACAGACACCAAACTGCTTCCTCTTTAGTCACAGCAGTGTAAACCTAGATATGGGAAATATGGCAGGACATGAGAGCCAGCCCTCAGCTGGTAAGGGTTATTGGAGATGAGGAATAACTGGGTTTTTTCTTATAATAGAGTTTTGTGAGGGTTTTGAAAAGTGAGGTGGCAATTAAATCCGAGAGACAGGCTCGGTGCACCCTTCTGAGCAGGTGATTCTGACTCAGGGCACAGTTGTCACTGGCCATCCCGGCGGGGTGGGGGTTGCCTGTTGTGTTTCACACGTGCTACCAGCCAGTCAGCCACGTCCTGAGGACCCCTGAAAAGGCACGCTACAATGTTTTGGAAGA
>VXBQ01004680.1:454632-565131 GCA_013400175.1 Phainopepla nitens
GGGGCGGCGGCCGCGCCCCGCGCTGCTCCGGGCTGCGGGACGCTGCGGGGAGCGGGATGCTGAAGGGAGAGGGAGCAGGATGCTGCGGGATGCTGACGGGAGAGGGAGCGAGATGCTGAAGGGAGAGGGAGCAGGATGCTGCGGGATGCTGACGGGAGAGGGAGCGAGATGCTGTTGGGAGAGGGATGCTGATGGCAGCGGGATGCTGCGGGATGCCGATGGAAGCAGGGCACCGAGGGATGCTGACGGCCCCGGGGACGGCACGGAGGGGGAAACCGGGCCCAGCTCCCGTGGCCCTGCCCCTGGGACTGTGGGGACCCTTCGCCGTGGGGCCTGGCGGGTGGGAGCAGGAGGTTGGGGGGTCGCTGTCCCCCTCCCCGGGCCGGCTATGGGCGGTGCCCCTTGGCCGGGGGTCCCACAGGGATGGTGGCGGGGTGTGCTGCCCGTGTGCTCCTCACAGAAAGGGTTTGTGTGCACAGACACGAATTTTTGGAAAAATAAAGGAATAGGAAAGCCGGCTTTTGAGATATTGACCAAGAACAGGTGTTCTTGTAATCACGGGGGACTTGTCTGTGTCTGGGAGGCTGGGAGTTGTAGGCTTTTCTTACCACAGTATAATAGGAATTATTTGAGGGATGATTGCCTCCAGATTTTTGATTGATGAGGATGTTGTTTTGACTGATGGTGTTGTTGACCCACCCTGGCTCAGCTCCTGTGGTGGTGACAGTGGTGCTGCTGCCAGGTATTTCCCCTAATATTTCAGATGACAGCACCAACGAGTTGCTGAACCTGAACTGCTGCTCTTAGACACAGTCCTGGCAGTCTCCTCCTGATTTACTATAAAAATGACAACTTCAATGCTTCTTGAAGATTGCTGGGTTGATTTTGCGACATCTTCTGCCAGCTTTGGGGAAAATAATCACGTGAGCCTTTAAGAGATGCCAGCATGGCATACAGCAGTGTATAAGGTCTCAGGAAAAAAATCCTAGGCTTGAGCTTTTTATTAAAAAGATTGAACTTAATCAGGAGTCTAATTTCTCTCCCCCTTTTGCCATTTGGTGATGTTCCTTTGTGTTTGCTCTTCCTCATTTTCTTTCAAGGCTGTGTCCCTAAGGAAGGGTCATCTCAGGCAAGGCCCAGGCTGATGGGTGGAGTTGTGGATTTTCCACAACACGGAGTCATTTGGTGCTTCAGTGTGGCCTTAGCAGAATGAGGAACTAACCTGGTTTGTTTAGAGTAGCAATAGCACACTTTTACCTTGCAGAATGTGTCCTTCCATGGCTTAGGTTTTAAAGTGGGGATCCACGTCTGGCAGTTGATTCCTCATCTGTTTGAAAATTGCTAAATGTTTTGATTGAGAAATAATAACCTGAAATGAAAAAGAGTGGAGGGAAGACTGAAGTTAAAATGAATAAATTGACATTCCTTGGATTAGGTGTATTTGTATTCAATTCCGCTTAAATATAAACTATGGTTTTTATTGAAGTGGGAAAATCTGGATTGTTCTGCTTGGCTTTATATCCAAGCTCAGCAGATGCCAGCCTTTCCTGTACTTGTATGGAGCAGTGGCACCACCGGCAGGTCTGGGGGATTCTCTTGTCCTGGGAGCTTTGGGAGGACCAGGGGCATCCAGTTCAGATAGTGTCCACTTCTGTCCTCATGTCAGAGCTGCTCCTCTGAGAAAGGCAGAAGAGCCAGAAAATCTCTCTCCTCTGTGATTCTGGGCTGCCAGAAGAGGTGGCAGTGATGACTTGAGGTGATCAGAGAGACAATTTACAGCTGTCTGCTCTGGTTTAATTGCTAAATAATTCATTGTTCCTGCTGGCTGAAGGATCAGAAGTGAGGGAAGTTTGGTTTCCAGTAACTGTGGCTTCAGCTCAATTGGAAATGAGTTTAGCTTGGATATGGTTCAGGTCAGTGCCAAAGAGAACTGTGGATCATTTGACTACATTTCTAACGGTTTTAATTAAAGGTGTGGGAGCCAGTGCTGTTTAGCTCTTTATTGATAATCTGGATGGAGGGATTGAGTGTGTTGGTGACAGCACCAAGTTGGGTGGGAGTGTGGATCTGCTGGAGGGAAGGAAGGCTCTGCAGAGGGATGCAGAAGGCTGGACTGATGGACCAAGCCCAATTTTATGAGACCACAAGGTGAAGTGCCAGGTTCTACACCTGGGTCACAACAGCCCGTGTACCACCACAGGCTGGGGGCAGAGTGGCTGGAAAGCTGCCTGGAGAAAAAGGACCTGGGGGTGCTGGCAGCAGTGAACATGAGCCAGGTGTGCCCAGGTGGGCAGGAAGGCCAAGGGCATCCTGGGCTGTGTCAGGAACAGTGTGGCCAGCCAGACCAGAGCAGTGATTGTCTCTGTGTACTCTCACTGGTGAGGCTGCACCTCAAAGCCTGAACTCAGTTTTGGGCCTCTCATGTCAAGAAAGACCTTGAGGGGCTGGAGCAGAGAAGGGAAGGGAGCTGGAAAAGGGTCTGGAGAACAAGTCTGATGAGGAGCAGCTGAGGGAGCTGGGAAAGGGGCTCAGCCTGAAGAAAAGGAGGCTCAGGGGGAACTCCTCACTCTCCACAACTCCCGACAGGAGGGTGCAGCCAGGTGGGGGTCAGGCTCTAGGAGGAACAAGCAATGGGACGAGAGAAAATGGCCTCAAGCTGTGCTAGAAGAGGTTTAGATTGGATATTAGGAAAAAAAAAATCACAGAAAAGGTTGTCAAGCATCAGAACAGGCAGCGGTGGAGTCACCATCCCTGGAGGGATTTAAGGGAGGTGTAGATGTGGCACTTGGGGACATGGGTTAGTTGTGGGCTTGGCAGTGCTGGTTGGACTTGGTGATCTCAGAGTTTCTTCTGGCCTAAACGATTTCATGATCTCATAATATTAAGACCATTTTGTGTATTTTAAAATCAAAGATCTCCCAAGAGAATATGTTTAAAAGAGGAAACATACATGTGACTCTTCAGAGTAGTTTTTAAATACTGGAATTTTATTGACTTCCATTTGAAAGTTCATGTCATTGTATCTTGGTTTTGGTTTTCCTTTGTTTCATTTTGATGTAACATTGCCTAAATTCTCGCTAATAATAGACTTGCATCGCATCTGGCTGTGTTGGAAGCGAATCTTAAAAAATATCTGCTTTGTGGAAAATATTGATTGCACTTGTGTGTTCTTTTCCAAATATATGAAACACAGGTACTTCCACAAAGAGCCTGTACTTGTGCATATGCACCTGTCTCTGTGAGAAAACACTTAGGTACACAGTTGGACTTCAAAGTAAATTGGAGAATATTTAAAATCTCTTTCCTTCCTGTTTTGATTCAAGGGGTGCGGGGGATATTCTCCAGGGATGCTGCCTCTGAGGAGAGTTTGTTTTTCACAAAGATAGGCACCTCTATGTGTCTCAGAGGAGAGGATGGAGAGGGCTTCACTGAAGAACTGGGCTGCTGTCACAAAGGTGCAGAGAGCATTCAAAAGCTAAAGGGCTGCTGGGCTTCTGAATCCCACAGCCAGGCTTATAATAACATTTTTAGAGGTTTGAAGACAAAAGTGAGTTACCAAACCGAGTATTTTTGAGGTTGCAGGGCGCCTTAAACCAAACGTATCCTGTAGCCTTGCTACTGAGGGCTGTAGCACTGGTTTAAAATGCTTAGGTCACCAAGAAATGGGTCCTGATCAGCACAGAGGGGTAATTATGGAGGAAGTGTTGCGGGTGTGGTGTGGCTGAGGATGTGCTGGAAGCACTGTGGCCGCGAGAGCACTTCCAGATGTGCCAGGTTTTGGGAAGTGCAGCCCTGTGCCTTGCCTTTGCTCCAAGTAATGATTCCAGCACTTCCTGAGGGACCCATCTGCAGGAGTCTGGGATGTTTGTTTGCCTTCTTGGAGTGTTCTTTTTCTTCCTGTGCATCTGGGAAACAAGTGGGTTCCATCTGGGTACGTCCTCCCGTGGTGCTGCTCAGCTGTAGAGACATCTCTTAGGTGAACAGGAGCAGTCATAATCATCAGGGGACATTTCTAAAAACATCAGGCAGCCTCAGATGTGCCTTAGGTAGGTTGATGTCAAGACTGATGGGGTTGAGAAGTCAATAAAGAGGCTTTGTGTTCATGTCCCATTTGTGTGATCTGCTGCTGATGGCTCTGGTTCTGCACAGAGGAAGTTTGATCAATTATTCAGCAAGAGCTTGAGTCTAAGCTGGCTCAGAGCTGGCAAGCCATTGCCTCTACAGATTGGTGTGGTTGGTTGTTATTTAGGCACTCTGACCATTCTTTGTGTGGTTTTGGGAGATTAATTCCCAGTCAGAGGAGAATGTGGTTATCAACCAGATGCATACACACCCAGCCTATGACAGTGGCCATAATCAAATCCAAATAGGCATGTTTTAATCAATCAAGGATGCTAAGTTATCTGTGCTGTCTGGAATGAACTTCTTGGATACCTTGCTTTTTATGTCTCAGGTAGATTGGCTTTGAGTTGGAGGGTGGGTAAACATTCAGTTAAAATTGCCCTTATTATCCATCAGCAGCTGCAGGACTGGGTTAAAGCAACGAAAAGTGACCTTGTGGCAGCTTTCTCAGTGGGTTTGAGATGCCATTTGTGAAGTCCTGAGAAGAGCAGCACCAGGAGGAGATATGATCTCAAGAACAAAGTCACTGGTTGCATCAGGAGCAACTGACAGGTTGAGGAGGACAGTGTTAGCCAAAGAAGGGGTACTGGGAAGGTACCACAGAGCCCACCCTGCACACAAACTCATAGAATTACACTTCTTCCTCCCCCTGCTTGCCTGTGCTGTTTCTATGGTGCTCTGTTGTTGTTGTTGTTATTATTATTATTATTTATTTAGTGACTCAAATGCACAAGACACTGGGTGCCTCCAAGGAGTGGGGACTCAATCCTAATTAGCCTTCATTGGCTATGATAGGGTTTGAAAGCATCTGGGAACTTGCAGATAGTGATTACTCCTACAACTGGCAGGTGTGTTTTTAAGATTGCTGTTATTCTTAAAAAAAAAAAAAATACAGGTTTGCAGATGCCAGAACTACTTATTTTGGGTCAAAAAGAGAGTTTACAAAGACTTAAGCATTTTTTATAAAAATGTGGAAAATCAAAATGTGGTTTACATCTCAGAAGTGTTTAGGGGGCATATTCAGATAATGTACATAAATTTAAAAAAAATCCCTCCAAATGTTTCCCATCACATTATCCTGATAACCAAGTGCTTGCACAGTTGGAACAAAAATGTTTAGTAGCTGAGCAAAAACCCAGTAATTTTAACAAAGATCTACTCAGGCCGTTTGGTGTCTCACTGCAATTGAAAAAAGAGAGTTTTCTAAAAGAATTTATTGCTCTTTGGTGTGGTACTTTCTCTTTTCCTAGGCATTATTTCTTTCAGTGTGGGGAGAGAGATTCTGCAAATAGAAGGCATCTACACAATGCTGGATTCCTGCTGGTAATGTGAATTTATCTCAAGATAAGCATTTGGGTCACTGTTTAAAGGCAATTATTGGGATCTTGAGGTTGTTGTCTACAGAAAAGAATCTGTTATGGGTCTATCAGACAATGGCAGGGGGCATGAAGCACTGATCAAGAGTGGGGCTTTTTCCTGTCTTGTTTCCTAGTGGCTCTTTAGAACCAACAGTTTCCATCAATAACTTTTGTAGAAAATACTTAAGAAGGTTTGTTGTCTGAGCCCTGTTTTGCATAACATGCCTTGGTTACGCTTTGTGCTTAAAAACTTTGAGTCAACCCTGAAGAACAACACAATCACCATAGAAATCACACAAAATGCTTCATGTGTGGGTGGGTTTTGTCCCCTTTCTTGTTTTGCAGCACTTGAAATCTTCAGAGTTTCTCTCCAGAGGAGCAGATAAAAGGAAAGAAGACTTTTTTTTTCATTGCCACAAGGACTAGAAGGTTGTTTGTTATAGCAGCTGATATTTTTGCCTCATGATTTACTTCCGATCTACACATTTAGGTAAAATTCCTATTATTGTTTGATGAAGGTGCAGATTTTTGCTGGTGAAGTTGTGATACTTGCCTTTAAAGTCTTGAAAAAATGTGCATGTTCCATGAAACGTGTAGAGTTACAAATTATCTTATTTTCTGGGTGAAAAAATAGCTTTAGAATTTCTATAACATCAACACTGCAATTATATTCATTGGTCATCATGTGGGGGATAAAACTGTGCTGGGAGCCCTGCTGAAAAATTAGTCCAGGAGGTTCTGTTGCTGTACTTCAGAGCAAATGCTTACTCAGTTTTTACTGAAGCTGTAAGAGATGAGATGTACAAATGCTCACAGCATTTTGCAGCAGTGCTTTGGGTTTTGTTCTGCAGTTTGAATTACTTGGTTGGCTCCCTGCATTTCAGTATAACATTAGTAATTGTTTCCCCAGCTTAACTTGGATTTTATATGATTGTTGTATCACAGACTTTTCAGTGGAAGCAGAATGCACTTCATGCTGAAGTAAGAAGACAGCCTGTAAGCAGATTAGGGGGTATTTCTGTTGCTATAATTTGCATTGGGAAGTTCTGCCGTGTGTTTTGAGGCAGTTCACAGTGAGGGATCTGACAATCTGCAGGTTTTTCTGTCTGTGCTATTTATGCTGTGTATCAGAGAGGTCATCCTGCCTGCTCCAAGAGCCTCATGCCAATGTTGTCATGGACTGAACCATATGCTGTGCACCTAATTGTGTATTAATTACATATTTATACACAGTCATTACGTAAGACTCATATGTAAGGGACACTTCATGGCTGGAAAATAGTGATCCCACCACCCAGTTACAGAGTCTTGACTGCATCTGATGATATTCTCATTTTAGCACAAATACTGGCAACCCCACCTTTTTCATTATCTAGCAACCCAAGCCACATGACCTGATCTGTCCAAAACGACAAAACAACCAGAGAACTGTAATTTAGTAAAGACAAATGGAAAGTTGTACCTGAAGGAGGAGCTCTCAAACTGTACTGTCTGTGCTGGCACAACTCAGCATGTCTTGGTTTGGACAGGATTTCCTCGTGGATTTCCTCTTTATCACTGGGGCGTGTGCTGTGAAGGTCAGGTGGGGCAGAGCAGGCAGGGGATGTGCTGTTCCTTGCCACTCTGAAAATTGGTTTAGGTAGGTCTGAGTCACAGAATGGTTTGGGTTGGAAGGACCTTAAAGGTCATCTTGTTCCAGCTCCCCTGCCATCCCCTTCCACCAGACCAGGTTGTTCCAAGCCCCCTCCAACCTGGCCTGGAACATTTCCATGGCTGGGGCAGCCACAGCTTCTCTGGGCAACCTGTGCCAGGGCCTCAGCACCCTCAGAGCCAAGAATTTCTTCTAAATATCTAATTTAAATCCACTCTCTTTCAGTTTGAAGCCATTACTCCTTGTCCTCCCAAGAATCACATCCTTCAGGCTCTGTGAAGATGTCAAGGTGACAGTGTTGCCAATTGCTCCTCGGCCCAGACCTCCCGACCCTGTAAGCTAATGTTGAAAAATCAGTAGTTTTAAGTCTCAAAGAGCACACACACCATGACTGACTCTGACCTTTACTCTGCTTACCTCTGGTTTCCAAGTATTTCTCCTGCAAAAACATGAGCTGGAAACAGAGCTATAAAACAAAACTGACCTTCTCTTTTGTGCTGACTTGGGTCCAAGTGTTATAGAGGCAAGAAAAAACACAATTCTGGGAACAGAGCTGCAGGTCTCCCTTTTAGAGGAAAAGGAATGGATCTAAGATTTCCCAACAGGGAATTTCAGGGGGTGAAGGAGTGATTCTAGTGGGCACATTTGTTTTCAGTGCTTTCACAACAATGACTACGCAGAGTATGTAGTCATTTATTTGCCCTGCTGAAGGCACAAGGATACATTTCCAGAGCTGCTCTTCTCCCCATTTGCCTTCCCGTTGCTTCCTTGCTTTTTGCTTCAGTTCTTGACTCCCTGCACTTCCCCCGTCTCCCTCCAGGGCAATGCAAAACTGGGATTTGTACTTGGCTTACTCACTGGGGAGCTGGAGACACTGAGGGAACGTTTGCTTCCCAGACACTGCAGTGAGATCCGTGGGGAGCTTTTGTCAGACCTTAAACAGAACAGTCACTCGGATCCAGCAACCTGCCAGGCGTCTCCACGGGAAGCCTTGCAGCCTGTGTGGATTGCTCCAAGTCAATTAACTGAGAGGCAGAGCAGCATAAAAGGAGAATGTGCCCCTTTCTTGGGCTGGAAAGAGGAGCCTTCAGACTTCTGAACTGCTGCCCACGTTCTCTGTGCTTGGCAGCAGCAACCACCGGAGCATGAGCAGAAAGTCAAGATTGTCTTGGGTCAGGAAACTTGCTCACAATGGGCTTGTGCTCTTCTGGCTTTTCTCTGTGGTCCACTGAACATTTAAAAGGAGCAGCTCCAGCAGGGTGCACTGAGAGATAATTCTTCAGGAGGGCCCCACAGGCCAGGGCAGTGAGGATGGTGGGGTTCAGGTACCTCTAGGCAAAGCCAGGACTTTCCCTCAGGGCTGGCCCACCTTGTAGCTGTGCTGGAAAGGAAAAGTGCTGCCCATGTGGTCTCACATGGTGCTTCATCTCTTTAGTAATAGATGATCTCACCAGGAAATGTAGGCAGAAGTTTCTGTGCTATGGGTTATGGGGAGGATTAGGTATGAAAGAGTTCTGCTGTTTTGGTTCATGCTGTCATGGTTTCTGTGAGCAGGTGGGTGCCCGGGGAATTTTAATGCAAAAAAATGTCAGATCCCCTAGGATTAGGTGTCAAGTGACTGATGATTTTGAGGAATGAAGTCTTGAATTTAGCATATAAAAATAGCGGTTGCGTGGGACCTTGTCACTGATTTCCTTTGAGAATCAACCCTTTTCTGAGAACTTTAACTTTGGGATTCTGCTGGTGCTCAGTTCTAGTATGTAAATATTCATTCACTAAATCTCACTCTTCTGCACTCTGCCCCCAATGCCTCCCTGCGGCATTTACTGTGCTAATGGGATGACAGTGGGTTACATGTTGCATAATAAGGTGAGGAGTGTGAGGCCTGAACTTCACATGGCTGGAAATGTGTTAGTACCATGATAATCACGAGATAGCAGCTGTCTTACCCTCTCTTTTTATTTTTCTTTTTGAAACCCACTGCACTTGTTTTATAATTACTTGGGCTCATTATGAACGCAAAAATAGCTCCTCTATTTAAAGAGAACAGATGGTTTTTCTAATGATTTTTCCTTAAGATTGAATGAATTGTGGTTGAGTCAGAAACTGCCAGCCCAGAAACGTATGTTTTGATTAGAGAAATACTTGATTAGGTTAATTAAGTGTGACTCAGTGTGATGTACATTTGGCCAACTTAAAAGCTTTCCAACTTTGCCTTGGATGGAGACTGCAGTACATCTCTGAAGACAGAGCAGCAGGGAAGGGAGTGCAGGCGAAGATGGATGAGCCAAAGGAACGTAACACTTTCAGGAGGACTGGGAAGCATTTAACACATGAGGACACATTTGTCCATTCACATCTTGTTCCTGAGAGTGAGGTCTTTGCCAAGAGCAAACTCCTTCCAGTTTCCACCTGAGAGGCGTCTGAAGGAGCCAAGCTCAGACCCAAGCTAAGAGACAGCTGAGGGTGACCCATTCTGGAGGAGAGCAGCAGAGAGAGTAAGCTGTAGAGTTAGTTTGCCTTTGGGAAGTCCCTGTGCCATGAGAGGGAGCAGGGATTTGCTTACACTGAGCCTTGCTAAGCTAAAGACTTCGGAGCCATGTTTGTGACATCCAGGAGAGTGTGTTATTTAGCATTTTTCTGACTTTAATAGAAAAGGAGATAGAAGATCTCCTGAGCAGGGTCAGTGTCACACAAGGTGCTTTAGTTAGGCTATGGGGTGCGTTTTATGTGCTGTAATTTCCATGCAAGCTCAAGCTTGGAGGGACAGGGTACAGCAGAGATGATGGGGAGTTCAGCAAAACAGGAAAACTTCAGAGAATAACCCTAAATCTCTAACTTCTTGACTATTTTATAATGTTTGCTGGAGACTAAGGGATTGTGATGCCTCTCCCAGACGCTGGCATGTAGCCAGAAAAACTCTTAAGAGATGTGTCCTGTGCTCCTTTCCTCTGTGACTAGAAATGGCATGCACAAAATGCAGTCCTTGATGTTCCCACTGTAATCCAGCAGTTGGTCTGGGCAGTGTCCAGGACCATCTTCTGGAGACACTTCATTTCCTGTGGCTGTGTAAGTCTGAATATAAACTCAAACCTCTTTGAGAGGGTCCCAGCAGTCCTGGTTTTGTAATTCCCTGCATGTCTTTTAGCAACTGGGCAGCCATTCTTTTCTCTTTTTTGCTTTTTTCCCCAGTGCTGCCTGTTCCCTGTGTGGCCCATGAAGCAGAGACCTCCTTCTCCAGACCTGATCTTAGTGTTGCTGCTGTGGGGCTGCAAATGTCAGCAGGCAGCTACTAATGGGCAGCAGGAGGGTGGCTCAGCCACGTCTCTGTGCTCTTTGAAGGGTCCTTTGTGTGTCTGTGTCCATTCAGGCACGTGTCCTGATACGTGCTTGAAATGAATCATGTCCCACAGCATTTGTGCAGTTTGATTCAGGCAGTGACAAACCAAACCAAACAGGTCCTGTCCTTATTTCATCCCCTTTTTGTGGGCAGAATTATGTCTTTCAGGGCACCAAGGCAGACACCACCTGTGGGGACAGTGTGTGGGGGTGAAGCAGGAGGTCTGGAATGATGTGTAGAAGATGCTCTGCCCATCCCAGGGTGGAAGGATGAGATGCACCAGCCCACCTCCTGTTACAAGGGTGATGCAAATGTGTCCATGTGGCTGTTGGGATGTGATATTGACAGAGATATTTGCTATAGTTTGATATGTCAGGGTTAAGGCATGTTTTATCCTCTCCTTTCTGGATTATGAAAGGAAAAAATTATTACATTCAGCTGCTTGAAGATGGGTATGCAAGTATGGTAGTAAGCTGTGTTGGAGGACCTTTCATTATGAATCTGAGAGAAAGGAACTAAAACAAATTTAAAATCAAAGAAAGCACTCAAAGGAACAATATCCATCTTTCTCTAGCACTGCACAGAATTTGGATGCAGCAGGTCTGGGTGCAGAATTTTCCATCCTGAAAGGGCCAGGTGGATCCTTCGTCCTGTGATCTGAGTTACAGGAATGGTTGTGCCTTTGGGGAAAGGAGCAAGTATTAAAAAATACAATGTTTATTTTTCTCTTTGTTAGCATCTTTATTTCTGTAGGAGATAGAGATGCTGATACTGAAAGTCCTTCCTAAAAGGCAATACCTTATTTCATAGATGTGCCTTCCTAAATAGAGGCAGGGACAGGTGAAATATTGTCCAAAATACACTGACAACCACCTGAAGAGTTTGAATCTGAATTCTTGTCTTAATTATTGGCCATGCCTCATATCTGGTAGACAGCACTCCCCTCTGTGGTGTCTTTAGAGCAAATTTTGTAAGAATTTTTTCCTAGATGCTGGAATGAGAAAGTGAGAGAGGCTCTAGAGGGCAGTGCAGCATCCCTGTGATGGGAGTGCCTCCGGGATTCGTTCACAGGAATCTTACTCTGCAGGATGATGGCTTAAAATAGATAAAAAATAAGATAGAATTAAGCAGTAGTTTTTGTTATTTCACAGGGAGTTTTGACTGATGAAATTTTTTTGTACCAAGAAGCCTTAGCCCTCTTTTTAGATTAGCTTTGAACATTAGACTGGCTGTACTAATTTTAAAAAGGTTTTAATCTCTTAAATAAAAAAAGTACAATATTTGTGTACAATTTAAAAAAACCAAACAAACCGAAGCCCATCCCTCCTGTGCACCTAGCAGAGTCCACATAAGAACTATTTGTTTTCACATTGTGAAACATTTCACATTGTTTTTCCCTTTCTCCAGCACAGCCTTATAATGCAACACATCCTTTGACTGGATGTGCTCATGTTTCCCTTGTAGAGAGATAAATCAATAAATCATTGTGTCAGCAGAGCACAGCTTGAAGGAAGATTTCCCTGTGCTGGAGTGTTTTGAATTCACTTCAGGTGGGAGCTCAGATGTGCCACACACACCTGCCTGCTGATAATATTCCAGGGCTGCATCCAGAATGGCAGGGTGGTGATTGAGGGTGCCAGCCTGCTCTTCAGGATGTCGAGCCACAGCCTGGAGCCTGCTCCTGCTGTCAGAAGGGGTCAGTATCTCCTTGCCACCCCATGAACAGCTTATATATGGCTGGCTGATTATTTAATGAGCATTTGGCATGGATCTTCGCTCCGTGAGAGAGTTCAGGTCTCCAGGCTGTGTGGACTGTGCTGCTCATGTGGGCAGGAGGTGGTTCAGGGCTGGACATGGAGGAGCCAGTGCTGAAATTCAGCAGAGAGGTGTTTGAGCCAGGACTGTGCCTCCAGCACCCCTCTGTAAGGCAACACATGAGGGATTTCTATCAACTTTCAAGGTAGCAATGCTTCTTCCAGATTAAAATTGACTGCCTTTCACAGCAGGAGAGAGGATATTATCCCAAGCAGTCACTCTGGGTGAATGCAAAGGATCTCTATGTGGGCTCAGCATTAGATAACTGATACTTTTGAAAGACGTATTTGTTTGTTTTCCAAGTAGAGTACATCTTGTTCATCTGTGCAAATTAGAAATGATGAGAGGAAAGGAGGGGCTGTGGATAACAGAGAGGACTTTACATAACTGAGGTGAAAAATAAGATGCTCTCATTTCAACCAGAGAGAAGGAAAATTGCTTATACATACTTCCAGAAGAATCCTTTTTTTTTAAAGACAAGCAGTGTTTCCTCTCTCCCTTCTATCTGCTTTCTTTATTTTCTTCAGTTCTGCCTTAAAGAGAAGGTACATGAGACCTGCAAATGCCACAGTTCTACCATGACTTATTTCTCTTTTTGCAGTAGTACCTATGCACCTTCTCTATGGTCTTTGGAAGAGCTGCTGCTGGTGGTGTTTTTCCAGGTGGATTGAACAAGCTGCCTGTCAGACCACCCTGGTTTTCAGACACCAAAATGTAGAATTTTTATGTAGGAGAGCTGTTGGTACCAGACTTTGTGAATCAGACTGCCTGCTGCCTGATGAATGCTGAATAGGTATTACTGTAGTAGAGATTACTGCTAATTTATGTTTGTGCCAATTAATTTCCCTATGTGTTTCCTAATTAAATAAGGTATGACTGTAAAGCTGATTAACAGAATGATGCCAAATTCCTGTCTACAAAGTCTCCTCCTGAATGAAGTTTGTTATTTCCTTTATGGTTTAAAACTGAGCCATATACTTCTGTCTTCATTTAGACTAAAAAGCATGAAATCAGCCTAATTTCATACTGTTATTATTTAAGACTGCTTTGATTTTTTGGAGAAGAGAGGTAGCCAAAGGGCATAATGCCATTGAATTGATGTCCTACAAGTTCTTGTCATTAGCATTTCTTTTGTGTGCACTCTCCTTTAAGATAGGGGACATTTTTTCTGCTTGGTGTTTTCACACCATTCCTTTGCCTGCCTGATGCTCCAGGTGATCAGAAGTGGATGAATAATAGGGAAGAGGGATTTAATTTTTCCTAAAATTTGAGAGTCAAAATATGGTTGTTGGCTTTTAAACACAGTGGTGCTTTTTATTGCCCTTTTCCCCCTGAGTGATTTGGCCTCCGGTTAATGGGGGTGATCTGCACTGAATTAGGCTGAATCCCGTCTGTTTTAACAACAAGAGATAAAGCCCTCAACACCCTCTGAGGAAAAGTTCAGAAACTTAAAATAGATTCAGTATAAGCAATACCTGGGCACACAGAAAGTTAATTGCTCTACTAATGAGAGATAGTTCATCCTCACTCAGCTGGGTCAGCTGGGAACTTAGAAAAGCAAACGTGATGACTCTGGGCCCTAAAGCTTCTGCTGGTGTCACTGCTTTTGTAATTCTTGCACTTGCAAGGAGAGAGACCGATTTGGAGTTTAATATTCCCTCTATTTATATAGTCTCATTAAGGCTGTGCTCACGGCTTTCAGGTTGGATCTGATGTAACCAACTTCACTGGCATTACTTTCTACACTGCAAGATCTTACCAAGGTTTTAAAATCAAATTCAGTTCACTCGAGCAAGGTGTGAGGGCTGTTCCTCACCTGCTAGAGCTACAGGTATGTGCCAGCTCCTGAGAAAATCTGAGCAAGCACCTGAACTGGAAAGGCAAAGTTGGCAGCAGTGATGGGCGAAGTACAGCAGTCTCCTGCACGGTCTTGTCCCACACACTTATTCCTCAGATGATGCTGGCTGTTCTAGTGCTGAGAGAAACACTTTTCTGTCTAACTTGTGAGAAAGCAAGCACCAGCAGGGCACATCCACTGTCAGTCACAGCGCGGTAGGAAAGCTGCTTCCCACCGCTGAGCAGGTGAGGTGGGAGACAGAGAGAGAGAGAGAATGTGGTGCTGAGGATGGGAAGGCAGCACCTCTCGGGAGTCCCTTTGGTGCTGGGTCCTTTTCCAGGGAGCACAGACTCGTCGGTGCTCTGCTGGGATGGTGCGAATTGCTGCTGCTACATTAGAAAGTGTAAGACAGGGACTGGTGGGCGTCAGGAATGCAAATGGCTCTGAGACTTGACAAGTCTGTCGCAGTTTTGCCAAGATAAAAGGGCTGGCTCCTGGCTCATCCCCTGAACCTGTCTGCCAGTGCCATGCAGTACGGGAGCCACAAGGCACCGTTGGGTGGTCTAGACAATTTGCAGGTGCTTTAGCGTGTGCCTGCCCTGGGGTCTGGTGCAGTCATTGCCAGCGCGGTGTGTGGGAGCGGGAGGAGACAGAAGGACCCGCCTAGCACTCTGGCAGAAGGTGGGTGAGAGCCATCCTTGGAGCACTGGCGGACACAGAGCGATGATGAAGTTTTCTAGTCTGTCCCTGGAGCTGTGGAGGGAAGGGTGGCTGCAGCCAGAAGTAAACCTGTCTGGTCAGCACCTGATCTCTGACAGCCTGGTAGGAGCGCAGGAGCAGGGCTGACACGAGAGCTGCTTGTCCTTTCACGATTTCACCCGGCTTTCGCAGTCTGCGGTTCAGGGACTCCCCAGCCAGGGATGGGCGCCTCTGCCTCCAGCTCCGCCGGGATGCAGGGATGCAAACTGCAGGCAGGCAAGGTCACACCGCCTTCCTGTAAGCGGCAGGCATGTGCAAAGTGTAATGGATAATTCCATGATGTCAACGACCAAACGCAAACGTCTCCCACGGTGTAATTGGTTTCTCTATAGTGTCAAGTGCTTTTATGTGCTCAGCATAAATATCTTTGCATTGATTGGGAGAAGAAGATAAAAATCGATGATTTACAACACTGGAGTGCTTAGAACATGACATTAAAATGACTCTGGGAGACTTAGCTCATAGGGGACATAGTAAATACTCAAGAGGTACAGGAAATGAAGAGACTCTTCCCAAGTCCTGAAACCAAGCAATAAATTTGATAGATGCTGTGTTTCTCTGCCTAATGGATTTTAATACTGACTTTCTTTTTGTAGAATTGCTCTCTTTTTTGTTGTTTAGTTGTGGTTATTTTTTACTCTTATTTGTTTGGATGTTTAGGACCCCAGGCTAAACAGAGACATTATTATTTTCATGAGGAAGCTCTATAGCTTGAGGAAAATGGGAAACAAGTCGTATTTTGGCTGGCTTTGTACACTAAGCACCAGGAGCGTGTCTTGAATTATGAGTGCTAAGGAGCACAGATAATCACAGAAAATAAAGCTGGACAGGAAGACAGATCCATCCCTCTGCCCCAAATCCAGATGAATTGTATCTAACTCATTCCTGACAGATTTTCTTGCTGCAATTTAAGCACTGGATCTAATAGATACAGAGATCAGATAATATCACTTTTATCCATAGTAATTTTTTATTTCCCCTTTCTTTGTATCTCCTTGTGTCTTGTGTTTTCTACAGACTTTTTTTTTTATTTACCCCTAGTAAGCTATCAGACATGAGATGCAGTCACAGTACTTTTGATTCCTCCTGCTCTAGAAAATAAGACACAGTGGTTTTTGATGGAAGTATTTATATGCTACTTTTGTACTTTCATACTAGTCAGGAGAATCCTAACTGTCTTTCACTGCTGGCAGGAACTCTTGTGATGAGCTGTTCCCTGGAGAGGATAAATGCTCTGAGCTTCCTAAGGACTTGCAGCCTCTCGTCTGGGAATCTCGACTTGAGTTTGAGCTTTAAAGTAGAAGGAAAAAAAGAATGACAAATTAAGGCTGAAGGATTCCAGATCTGCCTGGTGCAGGAGGCAATGTGATGAAGTGTGCAAATGGATTGCTGGTGTGTTTAGCTGAAAGTCAGATGCTATGTGCTTACATTTATGTAAGGGGTACAAAACAGGGTGTCCCTGAGGTGCTCTGCTGGCACATCAATATCAGCAAAAGTCATCTCAGAGCTTTAGTCTGTTCTTGAAATATCTGTATGTATCGAGGACAGGAAGCCACATGAAGGGAATTGACAATGATATTTTCAAGAATTTTCACTAAGATTGCATGCAGCTACCTGCAGACACAAGGTAAAGCATCAGCTAGATCCAGTGCAACTTTCTTCCTCAAACCTAAAATGAGGAAGGAAAAACTGTTTGCTCAGGGCTTTCTGCCTCTTCAGTGCACAGGTCTGACTTGACTTTGGCTGCCTGCTCTAATTGCTGTTTAATGAAAAAGCTGTAAAGCCCTGTGGAATAGCCAATAAATCAGCAATGTATATGGAAAATTTAAAAAGCGTGTGCATTCCCAAAGTGACATGAGAACAACAGGGGATGTGATAACCTGAGATCTTCTGACCTTTTTACCCCCAAATCTCTGTGGGAACTCCTGTTTTTCCACCTGGCTGTTGGCAGAATTGATGATTTCTGTCTCACCATCTCCTCAGCCGTGCACTGCCTTTGAATCCAGTCCAGCCCAGCTCTGCTCCTCTGCCAGGCAGGCTGCTGTGGGTAGTGCTGACTGTACACTCTATCCAGCACTGCCAGGAAATTGCTGCCCTCGGGTGAGGCCAGGAATACTATTATTGTTAAGTTTTTAAGGAACAAGTCAAGGCTGTTGATGAACGGAGGGTAGAAACATGCTGTGAACTGAAGTAATTAACGCTGCTTTGATCACAGAAGTAGGGATTGCTTTGTCTGTGGCTTTATACAAAGGTAAAGGAAAAAGTGAAAGGTGTTAATGGTACCTCTTCATTAACCTAATCCTTCAGACAAATTGGGTCCTGGCTCCTGTCCCTGCCACCACCACTGGTGTGTAGCCTCTCCCTGTGCCTTTCCCACTGTTCTTGCTAGCTTTTGGTTTGGTAAAGGGCGATGCTGGATCACTGGGTGGAATAAATTTATGACAGTTCAAAGTGCAGCTTAGGTGGTCCAACCATATGGTTGCCACTGGTGAAGAAAAATCAAGCAATAGTGACCTGGTGCTGGATGAGCATCTGGCATGCCACATGTCACCCCAGCCTGCTTTGTTTTACACTTGGATTGCCAAACACCAGCCCAGATCACGAATGTCTGCTGAGTCCACCTGTTAATTATCGTGCCAAGGGATGATCCTACAGGATGTGGCAGTGGTGGGCTGCAGGTGTCACCTGAAGGCAGCCAAAACCCCCTGTTCTGTCTACTCCCACCCCAGCCTGGGAAGGTGGTGGCTGTGCATGCAGCTGGAGAGTCATACCAGCTCTTAGCGGGGGTGTAGAGGTGTGCTGCTGCTGAGGGCTGAATAGATAACTTCTGCCCACTGTCCAGGCACAGCCCCTGGTCAGGAGCAGTGGTGTGGGCTCTGCAGTGCTCCAGGCTGTAGCAGGCTGCTCTGGGAAGGTGCAGGGCCTGCTGGTGTTGTCGGCGTTGCTGTAGATGCCACAGATCCCCCTGGCAAGCCCCAGCCCGAGTTGTGCCAGCCTGGCCTGCAGAGCAATTCCTGCCTGGTCTGAGCTGAGATCTGGCCTGTCGCTGCAGCAGCAGCTCCTGGGTGCCACTGGGAAATGTGTTTTTGGCTCTCTGGAGGGAGTGAGAGGGGTCATACTGGTTCCTCCTTTTCTGCTCTGTCAAGGGAGCTGCAAGGCCCATTCCTGGTGGGTGTCTTGGCCATTTTAACGAGCCAGGTGTGCAGTGGGTGGGCTTATGTGTGTTTGATTTAATGGAAACAGTGGAAGAAATTCTTCTTTGTCCGATACTCTGTTTTTATCCTTGCCTGTCTGTCATCATCTGCTGCTCACTCCTCGTGTCTTTCACAAGCCGTGGGCAGCCAGGCTGGGACTACAAGCCCCATAGTGCTTTCCTTTCTCCCTCTCCTGCATGCCCTTGTAAGAGCCCTAGAGAGGGAGAATCACTGTGCAAGCACACAGCACTGACTGGGGACATCTGCTCAAGCACAAGAGTAAGCAGAAGCAGTAATTTTTGCAAAGCTGCTGGGGGTTTGGGAGAATGGCAGTGGCAGATGAGCGCCTTGCCCTCCGTGTCGCAGTGGAGGTTGTGTGAGGCGCTCTGGGGTGTCACTGCTCCAGGCAGAGCAGCCCCAGAAGCAGCAGCAGGCAGGGCAGGCAGCATTCCCTGTGGGCACAGCTCTCCTGGCTGTCCCTGCAGACCTGTTGGGAGAGCGGAGGAGAAAAGCGGAACCGGCGTCTGTCCCGGTTTCGTGCCAGCACCTGCCAAGGGCAGAGGCAGCACAGATGCTGCTGGTGGAAGGCATCTGCTTTGGAAGGGCACAGAGATCCTGTGCAGGGAGTCAGCATCCACTGAGCCTGTCTGGAAGGCTTGGCTGCAAGAAATGAGGTCAGCAGAACAGAAGTTTCTACAGCTTGCCTACTGAGCGACGGCCCAAGTTGGCCCAGGATGCTGGAAACCACTTTTTAGCCTGGGCACTTCTCCATCTCCATCCAATCTGTGCAGCAACACACCCCGCCAAAGAGCAGGAATGTGACTTTCCCTGGACCTGTCTTGTAGAAGGTAAAGCACCATACGGAAGCTGATAGCTCAACCTGCCTGCAAAAGGTATCTGAAGAGAGAGGAAACACAAGGCCCACATCTTCAAAGATAAAGAAGAGTGTGTGGGTGCCATTTCCTCAGCAACTGAAGCTGTTGCAGTGTCTGATCTGTCTGTGGTTTCAGTCTCTCTTCAACAGCATTTCTGCTAAGGGGGCAGTTCGGAAGAACTCTTGCTCTGTAATAAATTTTCAAGGGAGATCAGATATGAGATCAGAATGTGTTTTTTCTTGTTTAGTCCATATTTTGTCAGCACATGCTGATTTTTTCAGATTTGATATTTTTGGTTTTGTCCATGAGATTTTTTTTTCATCACTCTTTGTCACTTTCTGATTGATTTTTTTTGTAAACCCCCCTCCTATTTTGCAGTACCTTAATTTGAGGCTCTTTAGACTCAGCTATGTAATGTAGAAAGTTTTCTGCAGGCAGAAATCCATGGGAAGTATGGGCACTTAGGAAACTTGAGTCTCAAGGCGGGTAGACAGAAATTAAAGTGCTTTTACATCTGGAGAAATTCTGGAAAATGTTATCCTCCTCCCTAGCTGTCTTTCTGTGATTTGCAAGATTGTGGAAATTCAATTACAGGAGGTAGCTGTGAACACAGCAAATACAGGTGGTCGGTTGCTTTTTGTTCCCTTGCAATTCAGAATGACAATCCACACCATTAAAACTCAGCGCTTGTGTACTTGATATTAAAGAAATTGGATAGCTCTGAGATTGCTTATTTCTTCCAGGGATACAAGGATGAATTGAGCCAAAGCAGTTTGCAGCCCGGCATGTCTCAGCTCAAGGCTGTTAATGACACATCCTAGAAACACAGAGCATCAGCAAGTCCTTTGTACTTTGCTAATATTTTTCCTGCAGTAACATGAGAGCAATTACAGCTTGGAAGGATGGGAGTTGGAAGGCTGGAGGAGATGAAAAAATTCAAAGGGAAGAACAGGATCTCATGAAGTGAAGGCAGGGAGCGTATGTGGGTGGGCGAGGGAGCAAGCATCTGTAAATAGCTGGCACTGACAGCTGCCTTTAAAAAAATGTGGGAATCTGGAAGGAGAGAGGTGGAACAGCTGCAAGTGTGTGTATGGTTTATGGGAAGAAGAGAGCCATGTGCAGCCTGTGAGGGAAGAAGCAAAAGAGCAGAGCTAAGCAGGAATCCATGGACGGGGTGAGAGAAAGTGGTGCAAAACCAGAATGAAGTTGAGGAAGAAAGAGATTAATTCCAAGAGATTTTCAGGAATGGGTATAAACTGTAGTGCAGCTGATGTAAGAGTCGCTGTCATGCCTATGACTGCCGGGTGGGGAGCAGGGAAATTGCCACTGCCGCCTGCCTGTCGTCCCAGCCTGTCCTCCCTCCCCCGACTTTATCTTTTGATTTATCGTAATAAGAAATCAGCCTTCCTAAGAGGGGGTCATGGGGCTGGGCTGAGGGATTAAAGCCAAGTCTCCGACCCCTGCGCATATTATAATGTTTGTGAGCCCTTGACTCATCCTCTTTATTGGCAGGTTGATGGATTCCTAACTAGGTTGTTAGTGGCATCTCAGCGTTGCTGCCCGAGATGTGCCTTTTGTGTTTAAACTCTGACTTAGAGAAACAAGTTCATTTCAGGCTCTTTGTGTTTCTCTCCTCCTCCTTTTCACAGCTTTTACTTCTTTAAATGTAGACTTCTTTTGACAGATCATCTCCATGGTAACTAACAGGACCGGGCTGCCTACAGAAATTGTAGTAATAAAGTGGTTGGTTTTTACACATGATGAAAAGATGATGAAGCACAATGATAGGTGATAAAGACACAGGTAATTGCTCTAGAATAATATTGCTGCCAAGAAGATGACTGAACTCCCACACAGAAGATGAACAGATGGCGTATTTATTGAAATTCATAGGCTGAGGGAAGAAAATGTAATTGATGGCTGTGTAGGTTTTGTTTCAGTTTACTATGTTCTGAGCAGAGCCGGGAGAGCGGCGAGCCGGCAGATGGAGCCCGTATGCAGAGCCACCGTATTTTCTAGCTGGAGATCAGAATTCCAATCAGAGCCATAAAGGCAGCAGAACCACTAATTGCTCTGATGCATTTTGCTGGTTTAGATCTGTCACATAGCCCCGGTTTATTTTAGAAAGGGTGTAATTCTTTTGTAAGAGCAGTGATGGTAAATTGCATTAGAATACCGGGAACATGCAAGTAGAGCCTTGAAAAATGAACACCTGCAAAACATGTGCTCAGTAAAAGTTTTGCAGGACCAGGTGTGTGTCTGTTTTAGTGAAGGGCAGCTGTGGCACGTTTGCTAACCTGATTGCTGGTCTCCTGCTATGGCAGGTCTGTTGTGCAGAATCCGTGGGAAGACAAAGCCAGGGAGTTTTCCTATGTTGCCCTCTGTGTGTTTTCAGGTATAAGTTAAACTGTTAAATGAGATGTTGAGGCTTCAGTGAAAGTGTTGTCTGCCTGTGTATGCCAGTGCTGCAAATCTAATTTGAATGATCCCAACACAAGGAAAGTGTTGATCCATCGGAAGATGCCCAGATGAAGCCACGAAGTTGATCACAGGGCTGGAGCACATCTCTTATCAGGACAGGATGAGAGAGTTGGTGCTGTTCAGTTTGGAGTAGAGAAGGCTCCACGGAGACCTTTGAGGCCCTTCCAGTACCTAAAGGGGCTCCAAGAGAGCTGGGGAGGGAATTTTTGTAAAGGCCTGGGTGACAGGACAAGGGGGAATGGAGTTTAAGAGAAGGAGGGTAGGTTTAGAATAGATATAATTAGGAAATTTTTACTCTGTGTGTGGTGAGGCACTGACACAGATTTCCCAGAGCAGTGGTGGACTCCCCACCCCTGGAAATGTTCAGGCTGGATGGGGCTCTGAGTAACCTGGTCTAGTGAAAGATTCCTTACCCATGGCAGGGGGGTTTGAACAAGATGATGTCTAAGTTCCCTTCCAACCTAACCCAATCTCTGATGGTATGACTTCATTGCTGCTTTCTGGTGTGGTGCAGCAGTCCCAAATGTGGAGCCCTGTGGTATCCCTTACCACAGGGCTTGGTGCCTTCATGTTCCCCAAAAGATTACTTCAGTGCTGCCAGAAGAATATAAATATCCATGGGAATCAGCCTCTGAAAGGCTTCTCTCTGAAAAGTACAAATAACCATACTTAGAACAAGGAGTGCCAGCTCTGGGGTGTAAAGACTTTTCTGTGTGGATAACAAATGCTACCTGTTGAGGGAGAAACTCCCTTGGGAGGAGCTGGTTGAGCTGAAGTGCTGGTGGCTGTCTTTCCTGCAGCTCCTCTGTGTTCAGCAGCTTCAGTACCCCTGTGGTGCCCCTGCTAACCCCCACAGGTTTGTGATTTATTGCTGATAATGCCTGGGTGCTGTTTAGCACATCATATGATTCTCTCTTCCTCTGCAGTCTGGTGCTACTTTATTGATTGTATAACTCATTTTCTCATCAAGTTCTGCAAGGAAACCACTTCCCACTTGGGTTTACCCCCAGTTGCACCTACTCTAATGTTGACTACATTTGTAGCTCTTGCATGCAAGGAGCTTTAAGAAGGTGCATAAATACGAGAAGAAATAGGTTTTTCCTCTTACAACGGTAGTGCCAATGAGAATGAAAATAAATACGTAGGTACTATGGAAGAAACTCTCTCTCTCTAGGACACTTTGCCCCAGTGAGGAAACTAAAAGTTTCAGGTTCATCACTCGACAGTGTTTGTGTCAAATTCACCCTTCCTTTTATTCCTTCCCTTCAGATTGTCAGGGCACCCACATCTTTTGTGGCACCTGAAAAACCTGATTTGCATGCAAATTGCTCCCGTTTAGGTTGAAACATTTCTGTCATTCTTCTTTCCAACTTCTCCCCTTTTTCCTGCAGAAAAGGAGGGGTGGAAAAAGTTACTTAAGTGATACACCTTCTTCATACAAGATTAAACAGAATTGCTCTGGAAGTGGAAAGATGTGCTTTTTTGAGGCCTGTCAGGCAGCCAACAAACGGAGCATTGAGTTAGAGATGTCTGAGAGATGTACTATATAACAAGAGAGAGAATTAGAAAAAGGAAGACAGTGAATCTGAGAACTGAAAGGAGACTGACCTACTGCTATATCTGAGCTGTTACTTGAGTGCAAGGAGCGTGGCTGGAGTCATATTAAGTCAGGCTGGTGACTGTCATTGTGATGACTGGTTCCTAAAGAGCCTCCTGATTTATTTTCAGTGCTGTCCATCCTTGTTGCTAAATCCAGGCCCTGCAGACCTCACTGGGGCACCCAGCAGGGTCTGAGGGACCTTGGCATCTGGGGGAGTTCCCTGCAGAAGGTGGTACAGGATATCCTTCAAAGGATAAGCCTTTCTTGAGATAAAGGGCTGGATTTTTTAGCTCGAACACAGATTTGTCAGGTGCCTGATGGCCGGAGTACTGCTAGCTCCTCTGTCAGCCTGGCTTTGTTTGCTGCCCAGCTGCTGGCCTCTTTTCTTCCCCCCGCCCAATTCCTGCTCTGCCCTTCACCACTAATTGAGTGTTTCAGGCAAAGCTGGTCAAAACATTTTTATTCAAAACTTATTTTGCTGCCAGCCAAGCTTGGCAGCATCAAAGAAAAAGATAAATAAAAAATACTGTCATTTTTCTGGGAGAAATTCTCATTTAAAAGCTGGAAGCTGAACTGTTGTCATCCAGTTGAGAAGGAATACGTTGCCAATTGCTTTTTCCTTTTCTAGTTTACCTTCTCACCCTTCTTCCTTCCATCCCCATCCCCATTTCCCTTCCCCATCTCTTTTTATCCCTACTTGGCTGTATTTCCCTACTTATGCCAGAAAGGTCAAGGGAATCTAGGCTGACATGAAGACTTTCTCTCTTAACTGGTCTTACTAGTTTTCATAATGTTCCTTCATTTACCTTGTTCCTGAGCACTGAGCTGTTTTCAAGGGACTATTTGGGCAGTCACCAAGATCCCTTTTCTGGGTGAAAATGTCCTGAATTACATCCTTCACCTTCTCTGCAGGTAGCACTGGTGCAAAGTTTGACTTTTGTGCTCCAGGTTTATCATTGTGAGTGCTCCTTGTACACCAGCACTGGTGACCCCACTGGCTTTCAGAAAAGAGTCCTATTTCTGCAGTACTTGAAAAGGAGCTGTAATTAAATTTTTATGCCATTAGAAAGCTGCTGACCACAGCTGTTTTTTGGTCTGCCCTCCTATGATTCCACATTGAACTTGACAGAAGTTCACCATCTGTTTCACTTTTCCTCCTCTGAACGTGATGTTCACATTCTGAAGGATAGTTTTTCCTGTTTTTTGCTTTACTACCAGTAATTGCTTTAAGTTACCACTCAATCCCAATCAACAAATTGATTCTTTTTGGTACTTTTAAAATATTTTGAATCAGTAAGTCTATTGATGCTTTCCAATAGTACCTGTACATGCTCTCCTGATTTATTTCTGCCTTTCCACCTATTTCTTTGTTATGCTACACTGATTCTTATGTAGTTCTCCTTTTTCAAATCCAGGTTTATTACTTACATTTCTGTAGACTTGTTTTTTCTTCTATAGAGTGTTGAAGAATAGCCATTGTCATATTTTGCTGGGGACAAGTTGCTCTTCTATTACTGGTTTTTAACTAGTTATTTATAATATCTAAAAATACAGTGTTTTCAGCAGCCTGTCAAGACAGTTTCCCAGTCTCTGTGGTACAACTGTAGTTTCAAATCATTCCTTATTTCTGTCTCCATACCCAGTCACCCTGTGGACAGTGTCACAATCTGGTAGGTTTTAAACTAATCTTAATCTGTGTTTCTTTAACACATTGCACTATTTCCCCTGACATTCTCCTGCAACTCATATTCAGGGATTTACAGCTTCCCACTGGGTTTTGTCTTCCACTGAGCCTCTTCTGGCTGTGTGCCCCCTTTTTGTCTCCTGTCCCACAGCAGCTCCAGCCTCGCCTGTTTGGAGGTGGCAGCACAGTGGGTGCAGCCTTGGGTAGTGACAGGACAAGGGGGAAATGGCTTCAAACTGAGAGAAGGCAGGTTCAGGTCAGAGGTTAGGAAGAAATTATTAACTGTGAGGGTGGTGAGGCCCTGGCACAGGTTGCTGAGAGAAGAAGTGGGTGTCCCATCCCTGGAAGTGTTAAAGGCTGGAGGGATCTTTGAGCAGCCTGGTCTAGTGGAAGGTGTCCCTGCCCATGGAAGGGGTTGGAATGGGGTGACCCTTAATGTCCCTTCTAGCTCACACCAGTCTGGGATTCTGTGATCCACAGCTATGGTTGGAGAGCCAGCTGCCTGGGGGCACAGGTCCTGGCAGGGAAGAAAAGCTGCTGGAACCTTCTCCTCTTGTGCTGAAGCCATAGCTGCAGATTTTGATTTACATCTCTGATCTCCACCAGACATTCACCTAATTGAGTAGATTGACCCTGGCTCTAATGTAACAGGCAATTAATCAAAGGCTGACTAATCAGCTCTCTCCATGGCTGGCACCTTGCAGAGAGTCTGGGAATCACTTACATGCTACTCTGCAAACCATGCTCTGAGACTTACAGCCAGTTAATTCTATTGAACTTCGTGGATTTACTGTAAACTTCAATGATTACAATCTCTGAAACATAACAAAAATTCCTTTACTTAGCTACCTTAAGTGGTAATTTAAAAACTAAGTTTTGTAGCAGCTTTAACTACTTACACTCAGGAGTTTGACCATAGTATTAAAATTTAGCTGAAATCTGTTATCTTTCCTTGGATTAAAATACCTTGAAAACTAATTGGCTAAGCAATAGAATTTAAACTAATTTTTCAGTGTTTAAAAGTATTTTCTTTTCAAAGCTCTTAATTTTGATCTAGATGACTTCTGAAGTTTGACACTGCTGAAATGCAGAACCTGATTTTTGAGTTGAGGTTTTCATTTGCCAAGCTGCAGCAGTTAACAGCCATTCAGTGATGTTGACTGACATCTATTAACAGCTTTAAATTGAAGATGCACTGTGAAATAAGATAACATTAAAGCAGAATAAACATCTGCCAACACTTACTCCTCCTGCATAGCCAAACTCGTCTAATGAGTGTGTTCTGGGGTGTTTCGAAGCAAAGGGCAGTGCAGGGATGCAGTTGGAGGCTGCGGCACTGTCCCAAGGGCAACAAAGCCACTGCTGACATCCTCGTCAAGAATGACATGGAGGTGATTATTTTTTCCCTTTTCTCCAGCCAGGCCTATTTATGAGCTCCCTGCTGGTCCTCTGAGCCCCATTCTGACTTCATTTTTCTGCAGGAAGAGGGTAAGCAAACTGCACTTTTCTTGTTTGGTTGATGCTGAGTTTTTCTGATGCTCCAGAAAATCACATCTGTTCCCTCTTGTAACAAATGTTCAAATCTCTTACTTACCAGTGTTAACACAATTAAATAAACTGAATTGCTGTGGGCAATGTTGGCTGTCTCTTAATGTATCCCAACTTCCTTTTAGTTCTTTTTCTCACCACTCTAGATATCATCTCCTGATTTTTTCCATTGCTTCCATATTGTTTGGCATATGGAGCCCAGACACATCATATCTGCTGTGTTTGTTGTTTAGGATCTTTGGTGCCTGCTCTGAAGCTGCCTGCTTTGCTTGGCTTTCTCTTAAAAACTTTTGTGTCCTTTTTGTCCCTTCAATAACCTAAAGCATGTTGCTTACACTGAAAACACAACCTTTTTTTGCCCTCCAGTCAAATCCTGAACTGAACTACCCGTGCAACTGGTGGTGAATCCCCCCTCTACTTTTTTCTGCACTTTTGGTCTTGAGGCTGTCTTTGCACTGCTTTATTTTCTTTTCAGTGCTGTTAGATAATTATATTGCACTAGCTCAATCTAAGAGGAGTTGCACCAGCTCTGGAAGCATAGCTGGTCTCTTTAAAGTGAGGACTCCCTGTGTTTTCTGGGGCATGAGCACTCCCCAATGCATCTGAGTTTCTCTTCAGCATTCCTGAAAGTTTTCAAGGATCATTCTTCTAAAATCCAATGTTAAGGTATTTATTTCTCTGCCCTCTTCCTGTCTTGTTTCAGAGCAGGCTGGAGCTGGGCTGGGTTGGCACCCTCCCTTCCCCAGCACCCCAAGGTGTGCTCCAGGCAGATCCCTGGCTGCCATCCACGAGTGCTGAGCATGGACAGATGACAGTACTTGTGCCATGTCAGGGTTTTGCAATAGCAGTCCTGGTACTCTGAGCTCCTTCTTGGCTGCCTGTGCTTGCTCATGCATCTCCAAATGGTTTCACTGTGTATGGTGAGCAGCTGCTCCTTTTCCTCCAGTCTGATACTGCTGCTTATCAATGTGGCTGGGATTAGGCTGTAGTGTTTGTACATGGCAAGGGTTCTAATTAGCTAAAGTCACTCTGGAGGCACTTTTCTCTAATTTGGTAATGTTCCCAATTGGTGCACATGTTGCTGTTTGCTGGTTCCTATTTTTGTTTTTCAGTTCCTGGGGTATTTGGTTCTGTCTCCCTCATCTCTGCCAAGAGAGCTGTTAGGTTTCCCCTCTCTGCCTCTCATATCACTCTCCATGGTGGACTGGTGGCTTTTGCCTGTAGTCCAGGTCTGTTTGCCACATCTGTGCAGCCACATTGCTTTAACCCTCGTGCTGACTCAGTGTTTGTGCTCCTGTTAGGTTCCTTCTCTAAATACAGCCATTGCCTGTGACTTTGCTTGCATTTTTGAATATTTAAATCTGCTCTTGTCCGTACTCTTGCTTGCAAGCTGGTTTTGTGTAACCCACAGTGTTTCTATTTAGCTTGTGTTGACAAAGTAGTTTGTGGACTTAATTGGAAGGTGAAGAGCACTGATATTTTCTTTCTTGATTTCTGATCAAAACCTATAATTTTCCTGGGGAATTCCAGCCTTCCTTAATCTCCTTTGCAACTGTAATGGTTTTGGTTGTGTTTCTGTCAACAATCTCTTTCAATGCTGGATTTTTCTTTTATATATATAAAAAATAATCACTCAGCTTCAATCAGAAAGTCAAAATCCTTGGCACTGATTTTCAAGTCTCTAAGTAGAAACCTTGTATACATAGACATTTTTTTTGGAAATCCACCTCATGTGGAATTTGAATTGGCCTGTCTGCTTGCTTTGTTTTTAGGGGTTGATTTGCCTGCTCAGTTGTAATTCCTGGGCATCCCACTAAACTGAATGCTGCTCCAGGCTTTCCTTCTTCCCACCAGCAGAATAAATGTAGGTTGCAAGAGAGACCCTGGGGCTCTCCTGAAACTTCTTCAAATTCCTGTGAACTGGACCTCTCAGATCCACTTCAGAGGTTGTTAAATTAGTGGGAAAATGTTTGACTGGAATAAGTGAGCCACGAGGTCCAAGCCTGGGGTGAAAGTCAGAACTGGATCCAAAAACCCATCTGTGAAGTGTACAGGAACACAGGACTGTGACTGCCTGGACATCAGGCAGCACCTACTGGAACAGTCACAGGAAAATGATTTGATCAAATTACTGCTTGATAATCTACAGCTTCTTAATAAAGCAAGCTTGCACACTTCAGCAAGCCAGGTCAGATTTTTCTACTACAGCTTAGTGGCCACATGGATTTTGTTGATATTTTGGCCTCTTGGTGAAGCTAACCCTTTCATTTGTGGCTAATGGCTCACAGCCTCATTTCAGCTGGTTTTCAAGCGTGGTTTTAGGCACCAGGTCTGTGATGCTTCATGGAAATTTTAGTGAGGAAATGCTGTGGTGTCCATACACATTTAATTGAAGCACTGCTTCTGTTAGACAGTTTCCTCCTCCTCTGGAGTTCAGGACCTTGTCATCTGTACCTGTCAGCAGACAGCAGGTGAATGTGACTTGGGCAGAAATGCATTGTGCAAATATTTCTGCCTTCACACCTATCCAGCACAGGCACATTCCTTCCAGCTGGCCCAGAGGAGTGGAGTACTGGGAGGCACTGTCTGAGCTCAGCAAGACGTGCCAGAGATGTTTCACTCAGATACTCATGCCTTGGCAAGAGGAGAACACTGCCCTGAACTCTGCTTCATGAGCTTTTCTAGTTTTGGGACTCTTGACTCAGAGACCTGACTCTGTTGCATGCAGTTTGGTCTTTGTTCTTATATTTCCTTTGAATAAGACTTGAGACTGAGAAGGGAGAATAACTGGACCTAAAGTTCAAGCAGTGGGAGATGTATTTGTTTTTTGCAAGTCTAGAAAATGTTGAGGAAGGCTTAAAGTGCTGAACAAAGTGGAAGGGTTAGTTCTTGCTGCTTATGTGCAGTTTTATTGCCATTCTGCCTTTCCGACACATTCATGCTGTGTTCAGCCAAGTTTACCTGCAGCAAACGCTTCAGCAATAATTGTTTTGCAAAGAACTACGAGAGCAGTGCCTGCTAAATATCAGGTAGGTGGCAGGTATACCATGGCTGCTGCTCTGTGAGGGAATGAAATCAGCCACACCAGCATAAAGCCTCTTTTTCTTGGCATAACTGGGCCGTGTCAGGGTTGATCTCTCATCCCGGCCCAGGGCAGGAGGTGCCTGAAAGGGATCTCAGTACTTGGCCAAGCTGGAAGCACATCCAGTTGCTGGAGGAACAGCCATTCCAGTGGCTCCCAGGTGAAAGGATGCTTGATCTTTGGAATAATGGTGTAAAGGTTTATGTGAAATACATTGTCTGGGTTTTAAAAATACCAGCGTGACATTTAGCGGGACATAAAGGGAATATATCTACAGTTTAGCTGGTGGTTGACAAAGAATAATAAAAACTGACTACATCTGAAAATGTATTTGAATTCCTGCCAATTGTGCTCTAGCTCTAGCACAGCAGTTCTGGAAAAAAACAACCACAGAAAGGGCAGTGTTGAGTTGACAAGGATGAGAGTTTATTCTCTTAACATCATTATTTATTATCTATTATTTCTGGATTACCTTTTTTCCCCATTGCAACTTTGTAAATGAAGGTGTCAAGAATATAAGTAGAGTAAGAACTTGATGTGAAGATGAAGAAAGGTAGCTGACACATGGGAATCAGAGTGGGAGACTGGTATGGTCTCCCATTTCCTTCCATAAGTGTGACAGTCCTGATGAATTCGGGAGAAATTTGAATAGAAGTGGGTAAGCATCCTGTTTCCACAGAAAACATGTTAGGGGCTACAGAGAAAGTTGTGAAGGGAAGAGCTCAAAAGTAAGGGAATAACAGAACAATCACTGGGAAAAAGTTTGGAGTAAGCAACTTCTCTGCTGCAGTAAACCTGGGTAAACCTTATTGAACCTGAGACTTTATTTTCTCTTTGGCAACTCATTTCACAGCCTCTCTTCTGGAGCTGCTACTTGGACATTTTCAATCAAGCAGCGTTGGAAACACAGGGAATGTACAGGGAATGAGGCACCCACCGACCTGTGCGCCCAGCTGTGCAGGCAGCCTGGCTCTGCAAATCTTCATTCTAAATTAGCAGGGGAATTTCTCCTTGCTCAGCAGGTGAGACAAGCCTCCTGGGCGATGGATGGATGGAAGTGGCTCCCTCAGCTGGCTCCAGTGACGAGTCTGACACACCCAGACTCGGTGTTTCCCTCGTGGCTCTGCTGCTCCTCCGTGTATTTTTAGCCACAGCTCCAGGGCCGCCGCCTCCTGCTCATCAGCACGGCCACTCAGCCATGCCTGATGTGGGCACCACGGGGACAGGCTGTGAGTCTGGCAACAGCCCTCCTGCAAGGCACCTGTCCCCAGCAGTGGCTCCTCACCAGGACTCTGCCCAGGGAGCCAGACACCCGCTCCAGCTGGGATCCATTGGGATCCTGCCGTGGCCAGACTCATGTAAATCTAGGGGACTGAGATCTGCCCAATAAGGACTTTTCTTCCTCTTGAGCTCTTTCTAAATAGCTTTTATTTTGAAGATGTCAGTCTGGACTGCTCTTGGGGGATCTGCCAGGCAACAGCTTTTAGGAACAAGACTATCAGAACACCTTTTCTTTTTTTTTTTTTTCTTTTTTTTTTTTTTGGGAAAAAGGAGTTGCATTAGGAACACCTGCAGAAAATTGCCTCAGGGAGCAGTTTGCCTTAGAAAGGCAAGATACTGCTGAGAGCAGATTACAGCCAGCTTACAAATTGCTGCAGGCAGTGGTGCCAGAAGCCCTTTTGGTTGTGAGCAGCCCTGTCTGTGCCCTCCCTTCCTTCCCCCCATTTTCTGTCCACCTTCCCCAGCCTCTCTCATGCTTTGAGCATTGTGAGTAGCTGGATTCAGATGTGTGGTTTTATTTTATAGCTTTTCCATGCTGTTTTTTGAGGAACATCATGTATTCTAGAAGCTGGAAACAATTTTTTTACACCAATAAATGAATTGTTGGGAAGAGACTCAGTTTCACTACAGAGAGATCTTTTGCAGGCAGAGACCGAGGAAGGATTTGCCCTCAATGTTGGGGAAAAGTGACCTTTCTCATACTGGGATTCAAAACTACATCCAAAATGCACACTCAAAGCAGCAGTTGTGTGGAGAGTGAAGAGAGAATGTGCCCTCATGGTACGTGAGGCTTACACAGAGCCTTCCTCAACATTAAGGTTAACAAGGGATGCATTGGGATCACTGCTGTGCCTACACCTTTTGCTCCAAAACCAGCTTTTACCTCTTTGCAAAACCCACTGGGAAGCACAGAGCTGCTGGCACAGCTTTGCCCTTCCAGCCTGGGATCCCCCAGAGGTGGAGAAGGGCCTGGCCCCAGGGTGAGCAGAGTTCAGGGAAGCAATGACTGGCTGAGCATGGCAAGTGCAAGGGGCAGGCTGCTCCCTTTGTTTTTGGCTGAATGATCCTTACTTTACCCTTTTACTGCAAATCTGTGGGAATCCAGGGTGGGAAAGGTACATTTCCAGAGTGGATCCAAAATACTTATTACCAGACTGCGAATTTAAGCCACGTAATAAATGATATCTCTGTACAGGAGAGAAAATCACTTACAATTTCCAATTTCCTGATTCATGAATTACAATTTAGGGTGTTTTTTTTAGGCAAATTTGTCAGCAAGATAACTGTTTGAATAAAGACCTAGCACTCATAAGATGGGAGCAGTAGGAAAGGTGAGGCAGTAGTATTTAAATAACCCCTCTGGGAAGTGGCTTTATCTCGTTTCCCTGCCCCGCATTCCTTTGGTGGCTGTCACATGTTTACCAACCAGCAGTGTTTCTTCTTCCTTGGGATGTTAAATCAACAAGCACATGCAGAGAAAAGGGCAAGAACACCAGCACCACTCCTGTTTCTCAAACTCAGGACTGTGCCTCTCTTCAGCTTTGCTGAAGGTTCTAAGGATTTAGCAGACTGTCCCAGGAAGAACACTTTTCTCATAAACAACACATTTCAAAGCTTTCTTGGGAAATTCCATTTCTGGTTTGACTCATCTTGCTGCTTTATGTAAGTGTGATTAGGTAAGTCTCGTGTTTGGAATGCTTTGGGGCTATTTCTTGGTGAGAAGATCGCTTTCCTAGTTTGTTACTTTGGAGACAATCACAGTTTGGAAAGAAAATCCTATGTTACCCTCACTTCTGACTTTGGATTTGCATGCTGCTTTGGTTTTCTTGAAATACAAAGATCTTGGAAATTACAAGGAATAAAATAGGAGTAAGCCTTTTCTTCTGTTTTCTGCTTTGACATTGTTCTGTTTCCTGCTGGCATTCCAGATTTTATTTTAGGGCAGTGGTAGACCATAATTCTAGATCCATAATGAGCTACAAAAGTGCAAAGTATTTGCATTCCTGTTAATCAGAGGGCACATCTGGTTACTGTGCAAGGGAAGCCATGGGTGCTTGCCAGTGTTTGTGACTGAGACAGGTTAAAAGAAAAAAAGGAACTTAATGTAGCATGATGGCTGTGGGAGAAAGCAGCTGAAGGGATCCCAATAAAATAGTAAATAGATTCCATAGCTTGGCTCAGTGTGTCTGAAAATATCCCAGGAACAGGCTGCACTTTATTTTCTTGTGGTCTTTTATGTCAAGTGTTTTGCAGAGTATGTGTGTGGATGTTTGCACAGGAGAGCTGGGCTGGAGCATCAGTGCTGCAGAAGCCCTTGAAGTTCACAGAATCTATTTTAGTCAATCTCCATTACATCTGTTCTGGCTAACAGTTGCCTCTATCTGTCTCCCCCCTTCCCTTCTCCTGGCTCTGAAGTGGCACAGCTCTCAATTTACCCCTGAGAACAGCTGGACATCACAGATTTTGCTTGAAAGAAACTCTGGGTAGATGCTTTGAAACCTGTTAATGTAAATGAATCCTCTGAAACCACTTTGTGGCTGCTTGCATCTAGAGAAGGCCCTTCCATCTGGAGAAGGCCCTTCTCCCAGGTTTTGAAGCGCTGGGGTCCTGCCCTGCATGTTGTTTTTACAAGGGAATTATGGATGGTGAGTTACAACAGCTGTTTTCTCTGAGATCATTCCCCCTTAAATCAGAGACCACTCTTCTTTTGATTTTCCATGGCCTATAGAGACAGATATTTCGGGCATAAGTACCAGGGTTCTTCTTTCATTCAGTTTGGCTGAGCTTTTCAGTTCTTGGCTGAAGTCAGGTTCAGTAAAACTGAGGAGTGCCTGGACTAGAAGAAGGTGTGATGTAGGAAAGAATAAACTGGGAGGGCACACACAGGGAATAAGCTGTTCTTCTGGCCATTTAAAATGAACTCTGCTTCCCTCTTCCTCATGCCTGCAGGATTTCATTGCCTCTCCTTCATCACAGAGCCCAGGGTTAGCTGGGCAATGACTTCAGTTCCTTCCTTTCTCCACGCAGCCCTAGTAACTAGTTAACTGGTTTATACCTATGTGGGGAGAGAAATATTCCCAGGGCCATGGTAGAAGGTGGAAGTAATTGCTCAGCTCTTCACTCAATTAAATACATGACTCTAGAAACTGCTGACATTTTTCTACCCCCACAAGCATTTTTTTAATGGCTTTTGTTATTGTTAGAACATATTTTCTCAGGGCGTAGGTCACTTGGTCGATACCAGAGGCCTAGAAGTCTTCCACAATACTCTCTCTCTTTGAAATCACACCCTGCTTTATGAGCAGCAGCCTTCTGCTTCAGGCTTCCCTGTTAAATGCCAACAATTCCTCCATCCCGTTCCTCAAGAGGAGGAGCCTGAGGCTGGTGGCTAGCCCAGGTCTCAGGAAGCTGTGGTGGGGCAGCTTCTCCTGTGCAGAACATCCTCTGTACCACACCAAAAATCATCTGAGGATCCCTCATGCCACCTGTAGCAATACCAGAAGTTAATCTGGCAGCAAATAACCTGTGTGGAATGAAACTCCATGCAGGGTCTGTGGCTTTTGGGTTTGAGGAGTTGTGGATTAGTGTCCTCTGAGATGCTGTAAAGAATGATCCAGGAAGTAAAGGAGAACCTGAATGCCAAAGCTGAGTCTGCTGCTCAGACACCCTGATTTCTTTTGAAAATTGCATGGAAAGGTCACAGTCAGGGCCATCTTTGGTGATGTAGCTCTGGTGGTTGTTAGATGGAAACTGGTGGTTGCTCATGGATGTGAATCTCATCACCACCACACAGAATTTCTTGTCTCAGCAGCAGCAGCAGCAGGACTGTAGAACATTCCTCTCTCCCTCCTGCTGCTCATGCCTCTTTTTGTGTCCCTTGGCTTGCTAAATGCCAGACTATCATCTGGATTTGTGGCTGGGCTTAAATGCAGGGGCCAGAAACCTTTAGTAGAACTTTATAAAGGTTGGTCTGGCTGTTCTTTAAAAAAAAAAAAAAAAATCAATGACTGATCATGCTTTCAAGACAAAATTAGCCACCAAAGCTGCCCCTTTAGCACTGCCAATTAGAAGCTTTAGAAAAAAGTAGGTGTTCTGTTCTGCAGCTTGACAGCATCCCCTGATCAAGGAAGGTTGAGAGGCACATGCTTGTCTCACCTTTTCTTTTTGGTCAGCAGTTTGCCACTGTTGGTGCCTGGATGTATTTAGTGGGAGCTGAAAAAGGGACAGAGCAGCTTCAGAAGGCTCAAAACAAGTAGCAGCAAGGGGGTGTGTGATGCCAATATTGGAAACTTTATTTTAATTCCCAAGGTCAGGGGTTAAGGCATGGATATTGTGAGGGTCCTGTATCCTGCCAGGATGTGCTGAGTGCAGGTGTGAGGTTGTGGTCCCTTGCCACCCTTCTTCTCCTTTGGTACCTGCCAGGAGACATCTGTGGCCTACAAGGATCCAACAAATAACAGGTCAAGGAGGAGCCAGGGCTGTTCAGAGGGTGCCCTGCTTTCTGCTGGCACGTGGCCTACTCTCCACAGATGGGAAATCGTCTAAATATTAAGAGATTTGGTTTGATTAGCTAAAATCTCCTGTTGGCAGCACATTTCCAGTCCCTGGAGCAATGGAGATCAGACAGGTTGCCAAGGCAACGCACAGCCTTCAGTGAGAGGTTTGCTGTGGCGTCGTCCTTGGTCAATTGATGGAGTAGGATTTATTTAGGTCTTTGAAAAAAAACCCCAAAGCTTCTGTCCAGCCTTTAGCTGTGATGAGTCATTGTGCCTTGGGTCAAATTGGTGAAACTAAGAGCAAGGTTTTGTGGATGAAAAAAAATAAGTACGTGAGAGCATAAAAATCCCAATTAGATTCCTCTTTGAAGAGGTGAGAGCACTTCAGTTCAGTGGAGACAACTTATTCTTTTTTATCCCCCCAAATAAGTGAAACAGCAACAGAGATCCTCCTTTCTCCCCCCCACCTAACTTCCTCTCTCTCCCAAATGTAAAATACTTGTTTTTATTCTCTATAGGACTCTGTGCTCACTGTTTAATTCTTGACTCACATCAGAGGTCCTTCCAGTTTGACCTTTTGCCAATGCTTTGCTTGTTGCTCTCTGCTCCCTTCTCTATTACAGAAGCCCTGGTAAATTCAGCTTATGAAACTTTCCATTTCCTTACATTATTCCTCCTTTTGTATCACCCAGGAGATGAAAATCTCATCATGCCACCACTGTGGCTGTGGCATGCATGGAAAGTCCCATTGCCTGTTAATTGATCTGGATCCCAAATCAGTGCATGGGGACAGGAGCATCTCTCACTGTGATGGTTCCCTGGATTTACTGACACAGCAGAATTGTGCCAGTGGTGGGCACAGCCATCTCTGAAATTTTGGAAGGGACCTGATTCAGTGTTCTCACAAGCCAAGGAGGGAAATGCCATTGTGCTGAGTGTCAGGCCTTAATTTGCTAAGCTAGTAAAGGTTTCTATTTTAAAATAATTCTAGTAGTGATGGGAAAGACTCCAAGGCTACAAGGATAACAGGATCACAGGGAGCTGAAGGTGGTTATATAGGAGACTCCATCAGAGTGCCCCTTTTTGTTTCTCTCACTGTTGAGATGAATGTGAGCTGTTCTCAGCAGTGGATACCCTGTTAGTTCAGGGAGAAATCACTGTACAAGCAAGCTTGCAGAGTGACTGCATGGTTTAACGTGGGGAGCCAGGCTGGCATTTTCTGAACATGCAGATGCTGTTCTCTTTTGAGTGTGGACCTCAGCTGGTGTCATGTAGCATAGGGAGAAGAGAAGGAATTGAAAAATAACTCTAGACACTGCTTGCTGTGAGAGAAATTCTGACCTTCATAATAATAAAACTGAGGCGTGAACTTTAGAGACAGTGACTTGTATGTAAGAGTGAAAAATTTTAAAGGATGGAGGAGCCTTTAAAAGTCTGTATTGGCATCCTTATTTATTTATCATTTTTGAGAGGATGGCAGCTGATAGATGTGTCATTGTGATGCTGCACAGTTATCTTCTTTCCCTGTCTCAAAATACTGCATTAGTGATACCATGGCAACAAAGAAGTTGTCTTTAAGAAAAGGAGAAAAAAAAAAGCGTGACTTCAGTGCTCAGGAAAGGTGGCAGACTGACAGCCCTAGTCTTCCCTTTCTACCAGAAAGGCAGTGTTGGTGTCAGCTATGACAAAAGGTATCAGATTATGATCTCTGTGTTGTACTGGAAACAAACCTGGGACATGATCGAAGACAAATCTACTACAGGGAGAGCAGGCTGAGAACCTTCTGAGAAAAGGTGCTCCTGTTGGACAATTAAATTCTGCTTAAATTATACATTTTTATAAAAAGGGCATCATCTTGAAAAAACTTTCCTAGACCCAAGTTTTGTCCTCTTTCAGGAGGGAATTCTCCTCTGAGCAGCCTGTGAGGAAAAACAACTGTCCCTTGCTTCTTTGGTAGTTTTTCCAGAGGCTAGAAAGTCAAAGGGTATCTGGAAGGGGCAAGTTGAGATATCTGTCCTGTTTGATTTATTTGCATTAGAGTAAAGCTCTCACCTCTAACATGAGAGCCCTAAGCAGCAGGACATTGGCTTTTAGGGACTAGATTCTTTCATTTGCTCTAATTCAAGCTGTATTTATCATTATCACTACAGACATTTTCTTGCTTTTCTACGTCTTAGATGAAAGCTTTGACCTCCAAGGTAGCTCACTGCTTTGTGTGATAGCTGGTTTTACAATGGAAAATAGTTCCAGGGTGCAAAACTGAGAATTTTGGCATAGCTCAGAGATTAGAGTAAATATTGAGATGGAGAAGAAATGGCAGAGCAAACTCCTGAGTGTGAGGGTACCTCACAGATTGTAGGCTGGGAGAGTAATTTTCTTCCTGGTTCTGATTTTTCACTGGTCTGGAGAAGAACTCAAATGATCAGTTGTGAGGCTGCAGGTTTCACTTTGATTACCTCAAACAATCCTGGGAACAATCCTGGCAGGGACCTTGGGCTGGGAGGACCAAGGCCTGGATGGGTGTGAGGCTACTCGTGCTGTCTCCATTGAATCTGTCCAGCCCTCACATGGAGGGGACCATCTTTCAGCTCATGAATGACAATTCAAGTTCTGTGCTGCTCAAATTCTCAGTCTCCCTAGCCTCATTAACTTCAAAGAATTTTGAATACTGTGCTGAACTGGGGCCATTTTTATGGTTATTACTAAACCTGATGATGACTTTCTGGATCACCCTTGCGAGTGACCTCTACCAGACAGTATGAATTCTCCCTGTTCATCAGGACACATTTCTGTTCTCTTGTTCCACCTGTGTTTGTGGTGTATTTGCTTACAGAAGGAATGAGGAGAGAGCCAGGACTTTTCTGGATGCAGAACTTCAGGTGTCATTGTTTGCAGAGGCCATGTACTTGCTGTAGACTTGAACTAGTGCTCCACACTAGTTTGAAACACATCCAGCAAAACTAATATTTCATCTTTTCCAGTTGAAAAGTGCCTTTTGTTGAAGGCAGAATATTTCACAGAACCGTGTGTGCTCAGTTACAAATGTCATCAAGAGCACTGCTCAAGGCCAGGATGGGTTTTTTGCTGCTGGGAGAACAGTGCTGCCACAGGGTCATGCATAGCAAAATACAGAGCAGCCTCAGTAAGATGGAAAATCTGGCCTCAGGGAAAGCCTTTCTGAAATTGGGCATGTGGCTCTCACAGGTTGGCTGCTGGGTGCTTTGAGGTTTGCCCTCCCATTGTCTATGTCTTGTTCATTTACCTATAGCAGGTTCTAAGTGAAATCCAGACTGCATCCTGAGAATTCAAGTCTGAGTCTGAGTCTGGCTTTTATGAGCTGGCTGAGAAAAATCAAATCTGCTGCTACTTCTGGCCCCAGTACAGGCAGCACAGCGAGCCGAGCTGAGCCTGAAGGGTAGAGGCTGTCCTCCTCTAGTCCTGCACCTTAGACGTGCCACTGGGAAAAGGAGAATGTTGGTTTAAGGGAGAATTTATCTCAGGCCTTCCATTTCTAAGGAGAGAGCACTTGCTAAATATCATTGCATCTGTGTCTCCTGTTGTGCCTGATGTGCCCTCAGTTCAGTGTGTCCTGAAGGTTTTGAGCATTTCTACTGGATTGCATCCTTTAGAGAATCAGAGGATGCAGCTCCCCAGTTTTGGGGACAAAATGCCAGTTCTGTGACTTTTGTGTCACCCAGTGTGACAGAGGGTAGATGCCTGAAGTCCTGGGATTGTCACCATGATGTCATCTCTAGATGAAGCCTCAACTTTGGGGTGAGACGTGAGGTCATTCTAAGCACTGAAATACCTGTGTAGAGGGATGTAACTTTTCTTGATCTTTTGGGTCCAGCTTCCACCCTTTGGGGTTGTGCCTGTGCCATGGCTCCCATTCTGGGGGAAGTTGTGCCAGTGTTTCCCTGCTCAGAGACCTGCTGGAGGGATAAATGCATTGAAGCCTGCAAGGTGTTTGGGTGGCTCTGTGGGTGGTAGGAGAGAGGGAATGAGGTAGATTTACTGTCTTTGAGACCTTTGAAATTGCATGCCTATGTCAGAGGCCATAAGGGCAGTTTCAATCTTTGAAGCTGACCTGCAAATACATCAGCAGCAGCTACAAGTGGGCCCATTCCTGCACTGTTTGATCAGACAAAATTGGCAGTCAAAGTAAATAGAGGTATAGTCAGGTCATAAGGGCCTTTCAGTTCTTCATATTCCTTATATAAAAGGACTGGAGAACCTCCTCATTCTTGCTATCTGTAAATCAACACAAAAATAAAGTGTGTGAAACCCAGCCTCTCTGCAGGGGCAAGTCCTTCTGCCATGGATGGGAATTTCATTCCTGCTACAGCACCGAATGTGGTCTGATTGCGTTTCTGATAATGTATTTGTGGGTCACCTTGAGGAGAAGAGGGGGAGTTATACAACTGTTCCCTCACAGTGCTGTTGGAAAGGGTCGAGCTTTGTCTTCTTTGAAATAGAGATCAGGAGAGAGCTGCAATCCTGTGAAAACACACATTTATTTCTGAAGTGTTTGTGTATTGTGTGTGTGGTGCACATGAATAGAATTGCCACCTGTCCAAGCCTGATAAGGACGAGCAGTGGTCATGTTCTTGCAGTTTGCTGTGTGAAGAATTGGCACCTACAGCTTCCCTCAGTCTGAGTTTATGAAATGCTGCATGCAAGGAGTTGCTTCATCACTCGTGGCACTTTGTGTTTGCATAGATGAGGATTTGTTGGAGATTTTTCTATAATGGATACAGTGTTAGCCATGGCTTCTGAAAACCCTTTACCTTTTTCTTCTGTCCTGCTGTCTCAGAAAGATCCCATTAGTTATCTTATTCCTTTAGGAATCCACATATGGCAGTGCTTTCCTTGATAACCTTGGCCTCAGCTTGTGAGTGGGCAAAGTAACAAGATTCTGATACCCACGTGCTTTGGGCACTGAGTAGAGGAAGTGACTGAGAAAGCTGCTTAGTGTTTCCATTGCACCCAGCAGGGAACTTGTCCTTGCAGTGGGGCTGCTGCCATCATTCCATCCCACAGAACTTCCCTTCAGGATTTGCTGAGCCTTGCCAAGCACAAGGATGGACTCCTGGGCTTTTGCTGTGCTGTGACACTGCCAATAGGGATGAGGATATGTAGATATGCAAGTAGGTGGAAACTCTTTAATACATCATAATAGTAATAATAATAATGTACACTTGCACTGCCTTGCAGCTTTCGCTGGAACTTCTGCCCACGCACCAGCCTACTTGGTTCACAATGCAGTGTGCATGCTAGACAATTAGTGGCTGATAATGAAAAATGTCATGGGAACCAGCAGGAAAATCATAGCTTACTCCAAATATATAATGAAATGTAATTAGCACAGACAGCAAAACAGACAATTTATGGTTTCTCTTTTTTTTTTTTTTTTCATAATTAAGAAGTACCAGTAAACATTCCTTTTTCAGGAAGTTTGGTATCAAATGAAATTAAAGAACTAATGTCTGGAATAGTATTTTATGCAGAATTTAACCCTTGCACAGCAGAATGGATTAAGATCTTGTTAGTTGTAGACTCTCCAAGTGAATCTACCATGGAGCCTTTTGTGTTCATTCCTGGCCCTGGTCCACCAGGAGAGGCCAGGTCTGGTAGTAGGATCGCTGTGAAACCGGCTACAAGCCCAAACCCCAGCTGCATTCAATGCACATAGCACTGTGGCCAACATTTCTCTCTTGTTCCTCTCCCTGAAGCCATCTTGTAGGGTGAATGTAGCCTTGAGGAGAGGTTGGAGCAGGAATAGCATTATAATGCCTTGTTCTCCCTATGTCCTCTCTCAGATTTCTTCTGTTGACCTCACATCCATTTCTGACCTCTTTTCTACCTCAGGGCCCTTCACACTGCGCCTCTGGTTTGTTCTTGAGCAGTGGGCAAGGAGTGAGTGCAGTTGTGGGGCCTCACCCTACCAGGAGCACAAGCACCATTTCTTGCCTTGTGCTCTCAATCCAAGCAGCAGAATGAGTGGACCCACTGTGGCACTGCACAAAGGTGTCTATGGCATTAATTTCTTGCCTTAAATATGGGTAAATGGGGGAGGATCCTGGCTGAATGTTTCTGTACCAAAGCATGTGGTGGCCAGCACCTCCCAGGGTTTGGACCAAGAGTTGAATGCCTTATGATGTCACATTTTCTCACTCCAGGCACAGTCTGTCATCCACTGGTGTGAGGATGGACATTTTACCTGTGTGACAACTGACACATTCCAGCAATTCTGTGGCACAAGGGATGTGGGTGCATTTCTGCTACTTATCCTCCTCAGCACCTCTCAGCACCAGACAGCCACCACAAGCCAGAACAGAGCTCTGCTCCAGATCAGTGTCACAGCCATTTCCCAGGCACAGCCTTAGTTTGGAGTTTCAAATCTGCAAAGAAAGCCCGGCAGCTGAGGTTTGGGAGGAGAGCTGGGAGGTGTGATCAGGACTGTATGCAGGTGCAGCATGTTTTCCTCCTGATGATGGAGAAGAAAATTGCCAGCATGCCTCTCCTCCAGAGGGATTTGAGCTTCCAGCTGGAGCCAGGTGCAGTGTGTGAGGCAGTGCTCAGGTGCAAACTCAGCCCTCCCTCAGAGACATTGTGGCACAAACTTCTGGTATCTGGCACGAATACTGTGGTTGGGAAAAGAGGAAAGTTGTGCATAAAGCCACGGGAGGGAATACATGAGCTGGATTGCCTTGTGCGGTAGGAGTCACAGTCACCTCCTTGCATTTGGACAGTCTTTAGGAGAGATAAGAGAGTTGCTTGGTGCCTGTAGTGAAGGGAGGTGAGGGGTCTGAGGCCTTGTTGGTAGCTGGTCTTTTCCATGCAGGAAGAGTCTGTGGAGTCCCTTCTTGCCTGTGCTCCCAAAAACTCTGCCTCTGTGTGGACGGTTTTTTAGTACTTGGCTTTGAAAACTTCCTCCTGGAAGTTGATGCTGGGCCTTTGATGAGCTCTGATAGGTGGTGCCTTTTATATTTTTGCCCCAAGGAGTAGGGGAAGCCAGAAGAGTTGTCCCAAGTCCTTTTTTTCCTCTGAGCTGCTACTTTCTTGTTCCTCTGTATCTGACCAGGAAACAAGAATTAAATGGGCAATAATGCTGTTGTGCCAGTCTGAGTTACTTTAGAGCAAATATATAGCAAGTGATCATTTATCTCCAAGCTTTCTTTCAGGATGCCTGTCTAGTCAAAAACCTTCTTTTTCTTCTATGATTTTGTAAGGTACTTGAAGGTCTGTTGGGGTAAAAGGGGCACTTTGAGGATTTTCTCTAGCTGAGGGTTGCATAGTGTTTCAGAGCATGTGTTGAATAATTTGTATTTTAAAACACTGGTGGCTTGCTTGCACCCTGTCTGAGAAGGGGAAAGCCTGGTATCTCCTTGGGCTCACTGAGATTTTTGTAAAATAAAATAAATGGTAATAGTGATGTCCTTGCTGCACACATTCACCTGAGTGCTGAGATGTGGTGATCCCATGTGTTTTATATACAAGATAGAGCATTATCCTTTTTTCTGCTTATTCTGTGCTCAAGAACAGGGCAAGTCAGTGATGGGATGCAGCCAGGCTTTCATGTATATTCTGGGGTTATGGCTACTTTGATTTATACTCATCTCTTTTGATTTATCCTTGGCTCCAGTAGCCATCTAATGGTGACTTCAGTAGCTGAAAATAGCCAGAGTCAATATCTCACTCAGCCACTCTCACATTCCCAGCCCTGCTCCCTGGGTTGAAGTGTGAGGGGAAAATGGGTCTGAGATGTGCCAGCCAAATTCTCTAGGGAAGTTATGGCACCAAATAGCAGTGCTGGCAGGCTCAAGGACAGGTTGGATGAGGCTCTGAGCACCCTAGGGAGAGGTGTCCCTGGCCATACCAGGAGAATTGGAACCAGATGGTCTTTAAAGTGCCTTCCGACCCAAACCATTCTGTGATTCTGTGAATTGTCTGTGCCCATGCAGAATAGAGCAATGAAAGTGTAGACTTCACCTTGTCATTTAAGCTGCTGTGATTCAGGGCATATTTCTATTCCCTCCTCAGGCTGGGATGAGGAAGGTCACAGCCACCTCCAGAGTTTGTGTAACACATATTCCTCTGGGTTCAGTCCCAACCACTCGTTTGTTTTGTATGTGGGCTGCTGCTATGCACTGGTGATTTTTGTTTCCAGTTGAGACATGTTGGCTTGTATTAATTTAAGTTTTTTAAATCCCTTTGGTAGCAGTCATATGGTGCACTATCAAGGCTGTAACTGGGGACAGTGTAGCACTTCTAGCCCAAGTCTTTTGCTGAGTCAAGTGTTATAAATTCCCTGTTGGATGTTGCACAGGCAGGGCTGGCTCTGTTTACATCCTTTCATCCTGCTCATCTCATCTGTGAGCTGCAGCTTTGTAATCACAGGCATCCCTGGTGTGCCACTGATGCTGCTGATGTTTCATTTTTATGGGGTCTTTGAATTGAATTGAGCAGCTGAACTTCACCCCTTCCTGGTGAAGTAATTACCAGAATAACAAGCCAATTTTTTTGCAGATGACACTGAAAGTTTTTGACACGTGTGCCCTTGCCACCCCCATCAAGTGATGTATGTAGTGTTTGTCCCTTGTTTTGGCATTTTGATATGTGTGAGAGAGGTGAAATGGCTTTAAAAGCTTTTAGCTGGCGCCTGTGGTTTGTTGCAGACCTAGTGGTACAGGCAGAACATGATAAATTGAAATCAGACTGTTTCTTTACAGTTTGACATAGGGATGTTGTTGTACGAGGCTGGGACATCAGCTAGTGCAAGACCACTGTGCTCATTACCTGTGGCCAAACCTGACACTCGAGGAGCTAAACTGAATTACCTGAGCTGGAGGCTGATTGTTTTCTTCCCCAGAAAATAATGGTAATTAGGTAGTACAGTAATATACTTCTTACTTAAGGGTAAAGTAGCAATTGAATGAGGATCATAGGCTATATATTAACCTGATTCTTACTAAGTGTAATGAAGTTAGTGAGTACCATTATGTGTAATCTGATTGTTTTAAAGAAAATACATAAATTGCAAAGGAGGTGTTGGGGCCTTAACGACCAACTACCCTTTCTTGGCTGGATCCTTGTTGTCGTACAGATGGAGACTGTCTCTCTTGGAGCTGGTGGAATTCAGCATTCCTACAAAAGTTTATTAAAATCAGTTGGTGACTTTCCTGTGTTGGAATTGATCCTGTGACAGAAATGAAGACCTTTACTGGAACCAAGTCTGTGTGATGTACATCCTTACTGAACCAGATCAGTGTGTTAAATGGAGGTTGTACCCAAGCCCAAATTCTGCTGGATTTCAGTTGTTTCTTCTGCAGAGAGGATGGGGAAGCAGAGCCATGGATACAGCTGTGCTTAAACCACATCTTTCCCTAGGCAGTTTTTCCTGGTTGTGCTGGTGATTTCTTTTTGACTTTCTGTTCTTAGTTACTCCTGACACCGCTGGTTTTTTATCTGCAGTTGGAGCCTTCATTATCCTCCCTGCAGTCCTCTTTCACTTCATCAACAAGAAGCTCTGCTGTGAAGAGAGAGGAGGGCTCCCATGCCTGGAACAACAAGGGCAAAGAAAACATTGCAAAGAAAAGTCCAGAGCTCATGAAGGCCTTGAAGGTGAGTGTCACAGTATTACACTGCCTTTGATGTACAGAATCTTCTGGAGTCTTTGATTGCTGGGAGGACAGAAACAGGCCCACTTGCTGTTTCTCAGGTTGTTTGTGTGGAAAACAGTAGGGTTTTGGGTAATAGCCTCCCAGACTTTTGCAGTGGATATGCAATTGCCACTGTGTTCCCATTATCTTTGTTGTCTGGAGTAATGTCTCAAAAAACGAAAGTCAACACTGGGAAAAGAAGCAGACTCCCTGCTATGTCTGTTGTGGGAGTGTTTTGTTTATGCAGTGAGGAGCAAAATGTGAGTGTTTCTGAGTAACAACTGTGCCTTTCTGCTCACAAAGGATATGCCTGTCCTGGTTTCCTTGTAGTAGCTATTAGACTCTCCTTCATGTGTTTGTTGTGTTCTGGAAACATCATGTCTTGGGTAAACCCATGAGTCCTGGAGTCAAAACAGCTGGGAATTTTACTATGTTATTAAAAAAAAAACACTGTAATTTTTCTCAGCCATCAAAAATGCATCCGTTCTGGTAATGGTGGCAACTGTGAATTTGGTAATTTCTTCCTGTATTTGTAAATTTGCATGTCATAAGTGTATAATTGCTGAGATAGTCAGCCAAGAAGAGGCCTCAGAAGCCTCCCAGTTGAAAGATCTGCTTCTCAATAGTTCAGTCTTAAATCTAACAGCAGAAGAACAAAATCCCAAAACATAGAGCTCGTTCAAGGTGGTTCTGTTGTTCATTTTGCCTTGTGCCACAGTGTGGCTGTTGCAAAAGACATGATCTGGTGGTGTTTTGAGACTCCAGAACTCATGGACAGCTGAAGGCTTGGATGCCATCTGTAGTAGGAACTCAGTGGGACTAATTCTTGCTAAATTCATTAGTGAGCCAGGGACAGGCACCAAAAAGGTACAAGTACAAATGGTACTTGAAATGATTCCCACCCACACCCCTCTCGACTAAAAGTCCTAACTTCAGTGTTGCTAAACAAAGACTATGGGGTTTTTTTGATAAGTTTCCTTCATCGATATTATTTTTAAGTCTTTTTCCCCTTCTCTTCGCCTCCCATCAAGTGGTGTAAAAATGTGGCTTTTATTTCGGTTTTTAAGATGACACATCTCCCAGGAGCATGTGGGTGTTGACATTCTATGGAGCTGTCACAGGCTATCATGTAAACACGTATTTGCAAGGCTTTTTAAAATGTGAATTATTAATAAACAGAGTGGCTTGCTTTTTTTTTGGTGTTTGCTGCTTCCAGATTTTGAAGGACAAGAAATTGCTTCCCAGCTGACACTCTCAATGGCAATTTTCATTTCAGACTAAATCTCATGTGTCTGAGTGATAAACCTTTGAAAACATGGGCTTATAATGGAAACACTAAGTCAACTTTAACTACAGCTGTGCTGTGCAAGAAAAATACCACATACATTAATGAGGTGCTAAATCTGATACGGCAGAGGAATGTGTTGTAATCATTAATTACAATGGAAGCTTAAAGCTGGAGTCTGCTTTTTCTGTTCAAATAAAATCGGCTCGGCGAGCTGGAGCTGAGAGTTATTTAAAAATACCACCACTATATTTAGTTTAAATTTCACCGTGGTGTCTTGGTACTTGTAAAGTCAATATGGAATCTGTGTGTAGGAAATGCCAATGCTTTTAAAGGACAGCAGCATGAGGGAATATATTAAACTCTGGGCTAACTCAGTGTGTCATATGGCGAATGTAGAAACCTGGAGGCTGAGCTTGGGCAGGGAAGCCAGGGAAGGCTGTTTCCAGCACAGTGAGGGAGCTCTCCCAAGAGGAGTGTTGACAAGCAAGAGTTTGCTTCAAATTTGGAATCTGGTTTTGCTGGGTAGGAAGGAGCAGGATGGGGAGTGTTGGCAACATGCAGTTTGTGGTTAGCATTCGCTTTTCCTCTTTTCAACTTTTTTCTTCTGAGATGTATATGTTGCAAGGAGATCCTGATTCCAAGCACTCTGGTGTTCTTTAAAATGCAGCCCACTAGTGGTTGCTCTTCCCAGTTCTAAGCTTTCAAACTGGGGAAAGATTTTTTGATTCTCCATATCTGGAATTAAGAGCGCTTAGAACATATCTATCTAAGGAGAGAAGGCATTTTGCATGACTGTGACATCTGCTGTAGGATGAACCCCCACATGCAACAGCACAGCTGAATGAGGGCTGTGGCCTGGGAAGGGGTGTGTGGGTTCAGTGTATGAGCTGCTCCTCTTGCCCTTGGATCCAGCTGAGTTTTGAATTATCTACCCAAGAAGAAGAGAGTTGGTAGAGAAACATGAGCAAATCTGTCTACTTTGCAGGTGTGCATGGTGACATTTAGAAAATGTACTGTAAAATGTCAGAGCCTCTCTTTTGTTGTTGTGTTCGCTTTCCTGTATGGAGCCTGACCTCAGAACAAGGCAAGTGACAGAATGAAATAGGTGTTCCCATCATCATGGCTCTGGGATACATATGGCTGGTTTGTTCCTGATTTAATTTTAATTGCGCAGTTTATGTCTCTATGGAGAGACAAGGATAAGAAAAAGATCACTGTAAAAATGAAGATTTCATTGAAAACTTTTCAGGAGACTTCAGGACAAAGACTCGTCATCACTAGGAAAAAATGGACGGCAAATTTTTGGTACTCTAGACTTTTATGGATCCTGTTCTTGACTGGTTCATTGATCTTAATGGTGAGTCCATCTCTTGAGCAGGGATGTGCTGCCCTGGTTTCTTCTCATTCAGCTGCAGGAGCCCCTTCACTGGGAGGGCTAGAGCTCATCTGCACACAGCCAGCCTGTGCTTAGGATGCACTTGGCACGGCAGGGGAGAGCTCAGAGCAGGCTGCAAAGGCAGAGAAGCTGGTAACCACATACCTGGTAGAAAGGTAGCACAGAGCATATCAAGCTTGCTTGGCTATGCCCAAGCGTGTGCAGAAGGAAGAGGTGGTGGCATGAAGCAGTCCTGGTCTTTGTAGAGTGATGTAGAGCCTCTATATAGGTCATGTGCAGAACTCCTTAATGAGGGAAGGATTAACTGCCATACCTTTAGAGTCAGCTGGAGTGGTTCCTCACAGCATTGGTGTCTTTCAGGCACTGGGAGAGTGTGTATGGGAAATTGCTCCTTGAATCATCTCTCCACACAAGGAAAGAGGACCTTCCCTTGAGCAGAGCCTTGAGAGCAGTCAGTGAAGTCTCATGTGAGACCTTTTGATGCTGTGATGGTTTGGTGGCCCTGTGTGTAGTGTGAATTCCGGGACCAAAAGGAGAGAGTGATGTTCCTAGGCACAGTGTTTGTAGTTCTGGGGAGCTCTTTACTTAAAAATTTCATGGGTGAAGTGAATTTCACAGGTACATGTGACAATGCTGGGCAAGCCTTTGTGTAAAGAGCTGTAACCAACCGTATGCTTCAGTGCTGTGGCTCAAGAGAGTGAAGGGTCCTCTTTGTTCTACACTGTAATCTTCATAATTATGTAACTTGAGACTGGGAAAGAAATTGTAGCTTAGTACACTGTGCTTTATATGAAAATATTCCACTTGTACCTTGCCTTGAACACTTGTTAAAGATATACTCTTGATGTGTGAAAACAGCATAAATATGATGAGGTTTGAAGGAAGATTTTTTTTTTTTTTCATTTTTCCTTCTGTTTTATCAGCCTCAAGAGCACTTTCAGTTCATGTTTTCAAGCTGTTCTGCACAGCCACTGTTCCAGCCTCTGGGGCTAGCTGCACACTTAAAATAAATAAATGGAGATGTAGTTCTTATATAAACCACTCATCTCCCATAGCCAAGGCTTTAAGGAAAGCATCAACACCTCTAACACTCACCAAGGGCTGGGATGTTAGCAGTGCTGCCTGGTGCTGCCTTTCACTGTCAGTGCTGCCCTGGGCCCAGGCGGGCCCTGAGGACCTGTCACATGCAGTGAGTGGGACTGTCACATGCAGCAGAGGCACAGATTCATGTTTAGAAATAAGAAACGTGGGTGAGTGTGGCAGCACCCGTCTGGCTTCCTCCAAAGTTGTGGAAAGCCCAGGGGTGTACTTCTCCAAAGAAATACAGTTGTGGTTGGTCCTTTCAACTCTGATGCTGAGCACCCAGTAGCTCCACTGTCCTCAGCAAGGGCAGATTGAGAGCGAGCCTGAGGTTGTTTTGTCACCCAGCTGAGGAGTGTAGTTCAGATTCCTTGAGCAACCAGTGGCAGGAAGGAGAGAAGCTTGTGAAAAGGAAGTTTCTCAGTGCCCAAATGAAGCTTCTCTTCTAAATTGCTTTTTCTCTCAACTGCTTCAATAGAGGGACATAGGAAGAGTGACTGGCCATGGGACAGTGTGATTGCTGCTACTGATGCCTGCCCTAGATGTTGGAGAACCTGGTTTGCAACAAGCTGAATTAAATGAAGATTTAGAGCAGCTGAGGGAGCAATCCCTAAGTCAGTAGGGACAACTGCCTGCTCAGATCTGTGGCTCCAAATTTCTTTAAATCCTTTGACCCTAGGTCTCATTTTCCCAATGACCCCTCAGCCTCCCAGCATTTCTGGCTGGACTGGTGGTTGACTTGAAGTGAGAGGAGATGGGAGCTACAGCCTCAGCCAGGAGTGCACACAAAGATGGATCACTAGGAATCATCCTCTGTGTTTTTGTCTCCCAAACAACACTGTCTGCACTGCTCTTGGTGGTCCACACAGAGCAATTCCCACAGGCTCTGTAAGGATGGAGTGTGTGCCTGGGGGAAGGAGTAACAGGAACTGGGTGACTCCTCTAAACGTTTCTAAAATAACTTTGTTTTGTTAAACAGCTAGACGTGCTCTCCCACTGCTGATTTCCATGCAAGTAATTGCCCTGATTGACCCTGATCTGTTCGCTTGCTGCAGACTGGGTAGCACAATTGCCAGTGGGGTGGAGTCTATGGGATCTGCTCTAGGGAACAGCTTGAGAGCAGGTGGGTGGGTTGGAGTGGTGGTGTAAATTGATGTTTCTCCAGCCTTTTGAACTTGTGATTTACTTTTGGCTATTCTGTCTTCATGCAATCCGGGGAATGGCAGCAGCTCAATTACAGAACTTGCTGTAATTTCTGACTGCAGGTTTCTTCTTTCATTCCCCTAATCCAGTAATTACAGATGTTTCTTGCTCTTTCATCCTGAAAGAGCACAGTTGCCACTACTAACACCACTTTTCTAATACTCCAATGATTTGTGAATTTCTTTATGCCCTTTATGTAACCCTTGGCTGGAGAAGTATAAATGAAGTTATTCATTGCTGCTTTTTGTACAACCATTTGGCACGGAACAGTTAGGGGCTTTTTTGTGCCTCTGGTGACAAGTACCTCTTTAAATGCAAAGGGCTTTATTTTGATTTGAAGGATGTGACTGCCTCCAGCGGTGTGACTCTGGATTTAACACCAGTGCCAAGTCAGAATCTGGCTCGCCAGAATATCCAAACCAAATATTAGTGCCAGGGAGGTGTTGCCATTTTCTCTCTCCTGAAAATTACCCCAGGTTTTGTGTCAATATTTTGGTGGCAATAATATCTATCTGTGCATTCACAGATTCTCTGCTCTCCTGAGTGGCCTGAACTTAAATGAGATGAACACAGCTCTGATTTCAGTAGTTCTTGCAGTCTAGGCAGAAACAGACTTATGAATAGGTCAGCATAGGAAATCACCATCAGCTCCTCAGCCCCATTGCTGTTGGAGCTTCTGAGCACAATATTTGAATCCTAGTCTTTCAGGAATATTTTTTTTGCTTGAATTTGTCATCACATACTCTGTATGATGGAGAGACTTTTTGAACGATAAATGTCACATTTGCATAATTCCTTTTTTTCTTCTACCTCTTTCCTCTTCTCCCCATCCCAGTGAAGCGGTGAAGATCAGTAATTTTTGCCATTGTTATTGACAAAAGGAGAGCAGGAACAAAGGAATGAAAAGAAAGTAGGAGACAACATGGGGCTAAATATCCTGATCAAAACCACTTTTGTCATTTGGGAATCAATTTTTACAACTAATTTGGCACAGCATCACTAGCGAGCTGCCTGCAAAGACATGAGATGATTTGGGAGTGAGAAATAAGTCTGCAGGCTTCCTGTGCGTGGGCTGAGCCCCGTGCAGCCGGGTACATTGCTGTCTGCCTGAGCTCATCTTTGTTTTCTCTTCACCATTCTGGGGCTTGCAGGACCAATGCTCTGCAGCAGTGGGTTTATTGCTGTGCTGATTTGTAACCCGTGAATGTTTCCAATGAGATGCGTCTAATTTATTGGCATAAACCATTAGATTTTCCTTCAGTGCCCTGGAGTTTCTGATTCACCAGCTGAAAACTATTATCATAGAGCACATAATCACTTGGAAAGTGCCTCTGTCTTCTTTTTTGTGTGTTAAATTCAACCACATAAATAGCATTTTTATAGCACAAAATAGGCCAAAAAGGTACCAGATGTTCTGTATTTCTGTTTTGTTTTTACCTTAGGGAAGTTTGGTCAGTAGTGATGCTCACAGCTGATGTGAACCTTGGGCGCTGTCTGCGAAGTTACCTCATAACACCTCTATAAGAGGCTCCAACCCTCTGAACAGTGAAGTGCACAGGCTGGGCTTGGCACTGTGACAATTTCAGCTGGAAATACATTTTCATCATAGTGATGTTTGGTGAGAGCGCAAGGGCTTTGCAAGCATCTTGTTAGATACAATTCTGGCAACAGCAAGAGGAGCAAAGAGTCCAGATTGTTCCCAGAACCAGGATAGAGGATTTCTTGGCCCAGTGTTGCTACTGCCTGCCTTTATCCGAGTACATTTCTAATCTACCCTCTGCTATTTTAAATGTGTATTTTAATTGGGTTCTAGTCTGAAAGGAGGATCAGGCTCATGACAGTTTTCAGTAGCTCAAAAAATCTTACCTCTCCAAGCCTGCCTCGTTTCCCCCTTCCCTCAACAGCAAAACGGCCTTACCTTTTGCACAGGTCCTTGATGTTTTGGGCATCAGCTTAGATTCACACCTTGTTTTGGGTTTTCCCCCTAAATGTGGAGCAGAACTTCATGCTGGCTCAGTCACACTGCTCCTCTTCGACATCCACACAAATAAAGCTCCTGCTCCTGGATATGATCCGTTTTCAACTTCTGTTCTTCCTGTAAGGGGGGAGTTGGGTAGAAAGCTTTTCCAAGGGCCACACAAAAAGTGACTGAAGAAAAGGAAATTTGTACCTATGCTCTGCAACAGCTTGAATAAGGGAAACATTAAGAAATGCAAAACTGATGGTGCTTTTTTAAGGAACCTACCTATCAAGAAGATTGAAAGACACTTTGGTAATATTACAAACCTCTGCATTGTGATAGTGTTTGAAATTCTGGTAATAGAATCTACTTTTTTTAGCAATACAGTAATTGCACCTCTCAATGGGAATGCTACTCGGGAATAATGATCCTATCAAGACAAGGGAATATAGATCGTAGTAAAGGTTATGATGGTTTCTCTGAGAGTCTTAACATTGATCCTTTTAGCTATCTGATTTTCCAGGAGAGGGGAAAAAAACCCCTAACCACTTTGAGTTTAGCATGTGATTTGGTGTGAAAATTCTTATGGGTGGTTTTAGAAGATGGAACTTGAAGTAAATTTGCTAAACTGCTTTTTTCCTCCCTCTTGTTTGATGAATACTTTTAAAAAGAAATTGATTTTTTTTTTTATTTCCCACACATTCTATGCTTTTCTCAGTTCTTTTATTTTTTTTTTCCTTCTAATGCAAGTCAAAACTGTTAGAGAAATCAAAAGTAAAAATTCGTTATGTTGAAAAGGCCATGTTGTGAAATATATCATAAACACGCTGTTAAAGCAGTGTCTCCTAATTAATGGAGAGAGCTCCTGGGAAACAGCAAGCCTGTAACACAGCTCAGCCCCCTTTGATCCTCTGGTGAGTTTGTTAAAATCGTTGCCCGCCTAAACTTGTCTGCAGCTCGTTACACATTTTATCCATCTGCTGCAAGAACAAAAATAAACCATTTATAACTCAGCTGAACTCCAGTTGTTCAGCATATCATTGACTGTGGAGTCTTTAGTTAGAGGATGGTAGGAAAAGCAAAGGTGAAACAGAGTCAGGCACTCTGGAAAAGACATTGTTCCTACCTCTAGAGGTTGTGTAGGCACTGGGTTGCAAGTTGCATGTGTGAGTTGCAGGTGTTACTGCAACGTGGTTTAGATTTTTTGGTGAAATACACATCAGTGTCTGGCTATTGTCTATAAACTGAAATCAAACCACTTGTTAGGGTTCCTAGGATTCAATCCAGACAAATCCCAGTCTTGGGTGGAGTTGTGCATGTATATACATGTGGTATGTGTCATGTTTCCCTGCAACCTACAGGTAACTGCTTGGTATATGAAAGTTCATGTTCAAACTTTTATTTGCTGCTTCAGATGACTGAGTGACCACATCCAAGCTCTGCAGGTGGTTGCAGATCACTGCTTTACTTCCCTTGCTGAAGCAGAATCCTGCCTTGAAAACTCCCTGCATCTTTTTAGTTGTGGTACCAAGCTCCCTGTGTCAGAGTCTGTGATGTTTGCCTGAATGTGGTGCAGCCAGCCACAGCACCCAGAAGTGGGATAGCTCTGTTGGACCAATCAGGTGTTAGCTCCAAAACCTAATAACAAGAGGAGCTAATTATTCCCCATGCAAATATCACAAGGCTATGTTCTGTTGATTTTTAGAACAGATCAGCACTTCATTTCAGCAGCCATATGTTTTACCTCTATCAGTTAGCTATCACTTCTGGATGCCTGCATCCCTCTGAGGGCTACTGCTGCCATGGCTCTTGCTGCTGAGACAGAAGGAGAGCACTGTGAAAGTTCTCCTTTCATCATAAACCAGAGAATCATTTGCTCTTGCCTGTAAATAAATGACAGGTTAAACATGTATCCAGTATCTAGCACATACCCACCAGAGTTTATCTCCTTCCATGCCTGGGGGAATCTCACTGTTAAAAGTACCATCTTTTCCCAGTGACTTCTCTGGTGCTGTCTTTACCAGCAGCCAATCCACATCATGCTGCAAATGGGTTGTTTGGAGCCTGTAATCTCTTTTGGTCTATGAGAAAATCAGTTACACAAAACAGATAGGCTTTGCCAAGGGCAGAGCTGGAAAGAGGAGAGTCAGTGAAGGGAACAACTCACCTGGGAGGTGTGGCTATGGCACTGTCTGCTCCTTGCCAAAGATTTAATGCATGGCAGGGAGCTTTACCTGTGTCCCAGGGGCTGAGCTGAGGGCTGGAGACTGCCAGATGGTTGCTGGAACAGTGTGTGCCCTGAGTCCAGGGAGTTTGTGACAGCCACAGCTTTTAAAATGCCTTTAGTAACCTACATTCATTTACTGCCCTTGTTAGGGCTGCAATTCTTAGCACATGCTGAAGCTGACAATAAACCTGTTGGAAGTGTCTGTAGCATAAATCAACATCACTGAACAAAATTATTTGGCACAGGTGTTTTAAATTTAAAGTCCTCTTAAGTGACTGATCTTGTGTCTGAAAGAGCTGCTCACCAAAGTGGGATCTCCTTAGTCTGTGCTCCACTGAAAGATCCACAGCACTGAGATTCCCACTACATTTCCCTGGAGAGCATTTCACAAGGTAATACACATTGCTGCTGAGCTCATTTCCTGGCTGTTATACCATACCTTTTATAATTTGATTGCTTTTAGACCTTTCAATTCAGCAAGACATTTGTATTAATTTTGAAGCTTCTTTTTGTTTGTCCTTTAGTCTAAAATCTGAACCTATTTAATTCTTTGTTCCTAAACCCATCATCTTATTTGTAGGTTTCTCCTTCTCAGACCTCCTAAAAAGAATATCTGTCTTGTGATAATGTGGGAAGATGTATATTGGGCAAAAAGGCATGCTAACTTTCTGCAAGTTATGTTTTTATTTAGAGTTTAGATGAATTTTGAGAAAGTATCATATCGAGATGACACAAGGGCTTTTGTTAACTCACTTGTTTCCAGAAATTTCATACCTATAATATTATACTTCCTCTGTTTGTTTGGGGTTTTTTGTTTGATTTTTGTTTGTTTGCTTGTTTGTTTTCATTTCTGTGAATGGCAAAACAGCTCTGGGCTTTGGGCAGAGAGAGTTTCTTTATAGCTTTTCTGCAACAAAGCATTTGAGATTCTTGTCTGCCATGGGCTACTACTGCAGGCTTTAGGCCTGTCATTTTCATCATTCAAAACATAATTCTCCCCAGATTCTCTTCCCTTCAGTTTTCTCACCTGGTCATGCTAATGCTAAGGAAATTGGGGGCAGAAGGTTATTTGAAATTTTTGTTTGCAGGTTATTTTGTACCTTTTTTTTCCCCAGGTCTGTTGACAGTTGTAACCAGAGTGCAAGCACTTCAAAAATGTTACTTGTGTTCCAAGGTTCTGTGTTCTTATTTTTTTCTAAGGTTTAGCAATTGAATAAAAGCTTTCCAGATCTCTGCAAGAATATGTGCAATTTGTCCATCATTTCTGGATTTCTGGTAGTATTCTCAACGGGTAGAAGTGCTTTTTCCATTTCCCCCTCTCAGCTCTAGATGTCTTACATAGATAGTGTGTCGACAGGTGTTGATGGACAAGCAATTTACAGTAATTTCTTATGGTGCTTATTCTGTAGCTCCCTGAATTATAAGTGACATGCTGGCAAAGCTGAACAACTGATCACCAGACACTGGCATAGTGTTAAACATGGCTTCTGAGGCTGCTCAGAATTTCCTCCAGCCACTCTCTTCCTGGATGTCTCAAATATACGAAGCGATCCAGCAAGCAGGAGACTCCATATCTGCCTCACTGCTGAATTTGAGTGGAGTGAGTCGTAAGCCGGAGGAAGAGAGGCCCCAGGACTTGGAGAATAATGGAGGCGTTTACGAGGATTATTCTGAGGAATCAGATGATGAACGAGACCTGGACATTTGGGATGAGGACTATTTCTATCCTAGAGAAGACACTTACATTGGAGGCCCTGATCTTCCTTCACAGAACCTCCCTGGTGGCTCTGACACAGATCCACAGAGGCAAAAGCGAGTTACAAATACCAGCACCCTGCCAGAGCAGGGCGTTGAAAGCAGCAGGACCTTGACAGCCAATGGATCCTACTGGATGAGTGAAGACCTCCAGCCCTTAGATCGGCTTCCTCCCATCGCTGAGGAAGAAGGTGAGCCCTCTTTGAGGATGGGAGGTCATGAGCACAGCCTCAGCTTGGGTGGCTCCTTAAGCAGTGCTAATGGCACAGCACGCTGTGCAGGTAAGCAGCTGGCATGCACCCTGACTGCATTATCCAGGCCTTTCTTCTCTGCTGCTGATTTGATTTAGTTGCTAATCTGCTCATTATGTTCTGTATTGTCTCTGTTTCCCACAGCTAAAATAAAACTCCCCAAATCCCAAAGAAAAATCTAACCTTTCCAATTCTTCCCTCTGTTTGTGAGACTAATCTCATTGAAAGAAGTGGAGATCTCCAGGGTGAAATGCTGTGTTTTAGAAGGCCATCAGGCCCTGTTGCTGCAGCAAGGAGTGTTTTGCTTCCCCCTCCCCCTGTTTAGTTTCTGGTAGCAGGACCCTTCAAAGGGAATGTTTAGCCTTAAGCCTTTGCTTTGAGAACCATCTGCCTTTGCGTCATTGCTATTAAAGATATATATATATATACATACATATATATATATGTAATCTCAAACCTTGTTTCCTTGTGCCAGGAATCTCAAGATGTTACTGTGCCATGTGCTGTGAAATGCTGTTCTAAAAGCCAGCCGTATCTCATGATTTTATGGATGAAAGGTTCCCAAATCACTTTCCTCCCCTCCCACCGCCCCCACAGGCTTTTCAAACAAGACTGAAGAGACAGCAGGCAGGAGATTATGGGAAGGAGAACTGAGTTTGATGTTTTCAGTTTTAAATAGGCCTAACTATGACTTCTGATCTTTAAACGGCAGCAGGAGTGTTTTCAGGCGATTGTGCCCAGAACAGATTGTGCCTAGAGCTTCAGGCACATGACTTGTGCTCACTCCATGTCACCTCAAGTGTGGCTGGAGGTTTCCTGGGTCACAGAGGTGTGATGGAGATGTAGGTCCTGACCACAGCCAGGAAAGCTGCAGTCCTGCTGACACCATCCTTGGGTCTTGCTGGCATAAAGCTTCTCTTTACAAACATCCTAGGAACAGGGATAAGGGTGGAAAGAGGATGGGGGGACTGGGTTCTACAATACGGAGCTGATGAAGAGCTTGAGACTCACTGAGGATCTATAAAATTATAGAGTATCTAATCAAGTATCTATTTTTTTTTTTTTTAAAGCAGGTGGTAGATGCTCTTGAGAATGTCTGTTTTATTATGACCAGGAGCTTTTCTTCACTCTTGGCTTCTAGGGAAGTCTTACATATTTAGCCTTTTCTGTGCAGACTGCGGAAGACCAGCCTGTTTGTTTTCGTATTTAACAGGAATATCAGACTGAGAGGGTATAAACCTTGACGGTGCTCTTTAATGACTGTAAAATTAGCTCTTTTCTTTATTGCTATTTCTCACTCTGTTATGGCCAGGGAGTAAATAATTAAAAAGCGCTTTTGGTCTAGCTGTTCTGCCTCCCAAACTGGGACTGCTTGTTTTGTATTCCAAATGAAAGATTGCCACTTCTCAAATGAAAGATCTGAGAGTTGTATCTCCTGGAGCCCAACCCCTCCCTTCTGGTACCCCTGTACATTGCCCATGCAATATCCTGCCCCCGGGGTTTGTGCATAGGCACCGAGCCAGTGCTGCAGGGCTGGGTTTGCTCTGTGTGCTTGGATTGTGTGACCTGTGTGTGCACAGAACACATGGAGCAGAGCACGAGGTGTCCATTCAGGGAGTGCTGGAGCCACGGATTCTCTGGGACAAGTGCTGTCCTAGGGCATAACCTTGTCTCCTGCAGAGCCTGCACCTCTGTGCCTCAGGAGGGGCTGTTGGAGCAACTCACAGCAAATCCTGGGGCTCAGCCGGATGCCAAATGTTCCTAGGGCAGCCTCCTGTCCCTGGCCACACCCTTGCTCACAGTGGGTGGGAGGAGAGGTGGTGAGCTCGCAGGGAAATGGGGCCCAGGAATGAGCTGCTGTCCCAGTCAGAGCTGTTTGTCACCTGCAGGGACATCAGAGAAAGAGGGTTCTTAGGAGTGGCTGATGGATCAGATGGAGTTTCCTGGTGAGAGACTTAGTGACAGACAGAGGCCAGAGTGACCCATGCCTGCAGCTCAAGGGAGAGTCCCTCTGGACATCTCTCCCAGATGAGAGCAGGGTCAAGTTGCAGTTTGACTCTTTCCATATTTTTTTGGCTTTCCTTCTCCCTAACCTTCCTGGAGCCATTGCAGACTCGAAGGCTCATCCCACAGAGCTCCCAGCACCTACAGTGCTGCTTCCTGGAGCTCTCTGCTTCCAGGCCAGCACTTCAGGGAGCATTGCACAGCTTTTTGCACCTTAGGGAATGTCATTTCAAATGGTCTTAGATAGACTTTAATCTTTTTATCTCTGCAATGCACTGCACAAAGGGCCATCCAAAGGTCTCAAGACTTCATAGTTACAAAAGTTGGCTGTTTAAGGGTTAGAGGGCTGGGAACTGATACCTTTTTCTCTCAGAACTAAGTTGTATAATGGGAGAGAAAGTGCTGAACTGTGATTTGAAAATGTCTTCCACAGACTCTTTGATGTGGAAAAACTCGTTTTGCTCTTCTAAGTGAACTTTCACTTCCAAAACACACATGCTTTTTGTATTTTATTTTTCAACTCTTTATTTCCTCTTTTTCCTTTAGATTCATTCTCTAACATCAAGAGTGTGAACTCTTCTGATGGTAACCTAGACATGCAGAGAGGCTATAATACCCTGGCAACTTAAAATTTCAGTCATGGATTAAAATGATCAAGAGAAGATGTTCGAGGTATCCTTATTTTTGTTAGCTTTTCACCTAACCCTAAGTGACAATGTAAGTGACACATGGACTTGCTGACATTCAGCAAAGCTGTTCAGTAGCATCAAAATGAGCTTTGAACATTTTTTCTTCCATTTGGCAGCTTCCCCTCCCCATTTCTGCAAAATACGTGTTTTCTGTTTATCCTTGTATTCTTTTCAGAACATTGCATCTTGACTTTATTTCACTTAATGTACCATATTTCTCTCCACAATAGAATATTTTAAAGCTAAATTGGCACAAAACAGTAGCAATGCTGAATGCTTTTTGTTGCCATGGAAATATTTCTGGGCACTTACTGAAGACCTGGTTGCCAATAGTAATGTAACAGAGAAAATAGATATGCTTCATTTAGCAGCCACTGGTGATTAAAGAGCCACAGAAACCTGTTACAAGGTCATTCCAATAAATAGTTTATTTGGTTTAGGGGGGAAAAAGCCCTGCAGCCCTAGGTGAGAATAATTTGGTTTTAAAAGAGATGCAAAACAAAACCCAATAGATGTTCGCTTCTCTTAAACTGATAGCATGCTTCTGAGATGAAATAAAATAACACTGTAGTTAAAAACCATCATTACCCCTTATCCTTTTTATCATATATGTTTTTGATCCTGTTTTTGCCTCTTAGGAAATGTTTCCTGGCTCCCAGAGTAGATTTTCTTAGGCTCTGAAGCAGCACACGTATTACTGAAAACCTATTTTAGGCTTAGGGATCTAATAAATTGTTTGAACAATGAAATTCTTGTGTTTTGAAGTCAAATATCCATCAGACACCATGAGGCAGGTTAATCACGGGGTGCAGGTTTGGCTGCTGCCCAGTGCTGGTCTGTAATTAAATGATGGTAGTAAAGTTGTATCAAGTTTTCAAACAGATGCAAGGCAAAGTTGTTTTTTTTCTTTACTTTGGATGCATTTGATCCACAGTTTAATACTGAGAAGGCAGCTCAGCAGGAAATATTGCAGTGCCAGGTGTTTGGCTTAAGAAGTTAATGATGGCAAGGCAGAGTCTTCTGTGTATGCAGACTGCTGCCACCAGTGGCAAATCGTGTACTTGTGAATTTTGCAGAAACAGATGAACTTGCTCTCTCAGAGCCTTGTCCACTGTTTAACTTCAGTGTTTGTGGCAGAGGAGCTGTCTCACAGTGCAGAGCAGGGAGAGAGCAGCCTTTGCATCCCCCCATGGCTGAGATGCTGCTGCTCAGCTGACTGGGGGTGGCTGGCAAGAGTGTGGCTGCCAGATCCATCATTGCACATTTGGCTTAAGAATTGAAAAATAATCCAAACCAACAAACAGTGGAGCAAGAAACTGCATCTGAAAGTAGTGCACTGCAAGCAGAAGGGTAGAGGTGGCCAGTCCTTCTGCTTCCCAGCATGAATCCAAAGGAGAAAAAACCAGCAATAATTAGAAAAGTGGAGAACAGCAATGACTGTGCAGTGAAAACAAGAGGGCTTTAGCCACTTCTTCCTCAGGGCTGTTGTGCTTTGCAAACAAAAATCCAAAGTGACCATTAAGTTCTCAGTCTCAGCAGACACTGCCCTGAAAAGGCACAGGGGCAGACCCAGCAGCAGAGCTGAGCCTTCTGAGTGAGAGCTGAGCTATTTTTGCACAGTGAGTGCTGTGGTGGAAGTCTCCCAGGCTGGCACTGCTCACAGCACTGGTGTAATGGATAGGTGAGCATGGCGCTTCCAGTGCAAAGAAGCCCTTAGAGATTTTTTTTCTCCTCCATCAACTGGAAACCTCAGTGCCAGCTGAAGGCTGCATTTCAGTTGCACTGAAATAATTTTTGTGGCCTTGGAATGCTAGGAGGTATGACACCCCTGTGTAGATGGCTGGCTAGTTTTCCTCAGCATGTGTGTGAGGGGAAGCACACCTCTGAGGCTCTGGGAGTTTTTAAATCTATTGCATTTACTTACCTTGGCCTCCAGCTTAACAGGGGTCATTGATTTTTGCCAGTAATTGCTGTAGTAAAGGAAATTATTCTTTCTGCTCTATATGAACACTCCTGACCTCAGTAACTGACCCTTCATACGGGCAGGAAATCCTAGGCAAGAAGTGAGATTTTCATTAGGTCGTATAAACCCATATAGCAAAGAATACCCATAAGAAGAAGATGTTAATTGTGTGATAAATTAAATTTCTGCTTGAAATTGAGGCTAAAATAGATGGCCAGTCTCCACATTGAGAAGTGAAGTGTTTATGAATTTTATTACCTGTCTGAGTATGGAGCCAGCCAGTGTTCTAGCCAGAATGTAACCCCATAAAAATCAGTGCCTGTACTCCAAGAAGGACATTTAAAGAGGCTACATGGAATCAATACCACCATGAGGACTAAGGGAATGAAAGCAAAGCCAGACAGTGGACAAAAACACTTCAGAGAAAATACTCCTGGCAGCTCGAGTGGGACGAAGCACAAACGTGACTGGGGATATGCATCTGGTCTCTGAAGAACGTGATACAAGCCTGTGACTTTCTGAAGTGAAGTGCAGACGTGAGTTTGCATTGAATGCTTTCTCTCTGGGAAATTCAGAATCACTCAAAGTGTTTGTGCACAGACTTTTGTCCTTGAGAGCGTGGTACCATGTTCCTACTTGTATTTAAAGTACTCCTTTGCAGTTCTGTCTCTTCAAATTTTCAAATTATAAGGGATCTTCATGCAGGATGTCACACGTGAGTGGGGATGAGAGCAAACAGCAGCCCCAAAAGGAGGCTGGATTGTGGCATGTCAGCTTTACAGCTGGGGAAGTGAAGCCAAATAGTGGTTCAAACCACAGTTTCTTGAAGGTGGCACCACTGCCAGCTCTGTCGTGGGCCTGTCAGCATTGCTGTTCATCCTCAGTCAGTGATTTTAGATACAGTGTCTTTGTCAGCCCACAGTAGGTCAGGGGTTTGGGTTTTCACCAAGTTCCTTGTCTGGTGGGCAGAGCTTCCTCGTGCCCATCTCCCTGGGGGCCTGGGGAAGGATGCTCTGTTCAGGAGTACTTGTCATCTGCTCTTGACATCTAGAAGGTTGCATAAGCTGTATAGAGAAGGATTTATTTGAGAGGATGAAATGGATTTTGCCATTCAGTGCAGTTACAGAACAAATTGTGTGTGAGCGTGTGTGTTTGTGCATGTATTTTCTGATCCACTTTTGCTAAGTGACATCCTCTTCCCACTCTCCATATGGCAGTTGCGACTCTTATCTTCCTCTGGGAAGGTTGTTTTGGACTCAAGAGACTTCATTTACCAATAAACAGCATCTTGGCAGCATCTGGGAAATGCTGCCTCTCTCATAGAAACCCTGCCTCCTCACCTTCCCTCTCCTACTACAGGCGAGGCAGGTGTGAATGATCTCATTGTGTTGTGGTGGAGGTTACGTGCAGGCAATACTAGCAGCACTCTGCAGAGCTGGAACATAGTATTTCTGTGTGCTGACACAAACAGTAGTACTGTTTGTTGGGTTTTTTGGGGTGTGTGTGTGATTTTTCTTTTCTGTTGCAGTTGTTGCTGGCTTGGCCTGCAGGGGCTTGGTGGAGGCGCAGATAATCCATCCCTATTCCCTCCTAGCCTCTTTGCAATGCTTAACAGCACAAACCCCACTAATGTAAGCTTATATAAGATGGGATCACTCTGCCAAAAAATGAGCTGGTGTTGATCTTCAGCCTTTGCCAGATAGAGGTGTGGCTATGACTTCCTTGTGCCCAGGTAATTTTTGGCTGTTGTAATGACCTGGTGGCAGCAGCCATCATTTTGTGTGGCCTCATAGACTCTTCAAGTAGTTTTGGGAACCAAGGGGAAAACTAATTTTTGGCAATGAAAGCAAATAGGGAGATTACAGTCATGGAGGTGAAACGGTGTAGTTTTAAAGACAAGGAATGTCACTGTTGAGCTTTGGGGATCTTGCAGGTAATGAGGAAGGTGTGGCTGGGCTGTTCCTCCATAGATGCTGTTTGTATGATTCTCATGCAGTTTCCACACATGGACTTAGGGACACCTCATCAGTACCTGTTTGCAGACCAACAAGAATGACTTGGGTTGAATGTTAAATTAGTCCATAGCAAAATCTGAAGAAAATCCCTTCCCATGACCATGAAAATAGCTGATGCTCTCATGGTATCATTGCATCACCTAAAAGTGCTCTCATGTCCAGGCAGGTACTTCTCTGACCTAAGAACTCAGTACTCCTGTGAGATGAAGCATCCCTGGAGGGACTCATGAGGACTTGCCCCCACAAGCTGGGTGTTTGGAGGAATTTACCTCCTCAGGCTGAGAGGGATTCAAATCTCTGCAGTCTATACAGCATAATTGTTGTGGGAGTATTTTCTAGCAAATAATGAGACTGGTGGTGCTGGAGAGAAAGGCCTGAATTTGGATTAATGAGAGCCTTGTGGTTTGCTGGAGTTCTGTGTCTCAAGGTCAGTTGGGGGTTAGACTTATGGCCATAAATAATGTAGTCTACAAAACCCTCGGGCCTGAGTTTTGCAATTCCCACTTATTGATGAAAAACTGCAGCTGAGGTACAACATCCTTCCCCTGTCACACAGCTGAGCTGCTTCCCGTGCCTGGCCTCACCAGCAAGGAAAGTGTGGTGACTCAGCCCAGCCTCTTGCTTCAAACAGGGGCCAGCAGCCCCTTTTCCCTGTTAGTTTTGAACCAGGTGAGTTGGCCATGTGATTGCTAAAACAGAAACAAAGGGAAGAAGGGAAGGGCAGGAGGGCAGGGTTGGCCCTTTTGGTGCTTTGGTCCTCAAAGCATGTGAGTCTGGCTGCAGCACATCCCCATCCACTGCTGTTCCCAAAGCTGGTGATTTTCCCAGGAGTGCTGTGGTGTTACAGTAAAGGGGGACTGTGGTGAATCAACCCTCTGGCAGCAAACAAAGTTTCAATTAGAAAAATCAGTGGGAAAATAAATATCTGCCTTGTTGCAGTGCAGTTGTTTTCTGTATCAAATCCAAACAAATATCTTTTCGAGGGAGTTCGTTTTCACACTGTTAATCAGCAAACAAAGGCTTGTGGGTGTGAAGCTGATGGCTGGGTGCTGTGAATGGTGTGTGCATACACTGGGTCTTGTGTGGAGTGGTGAAAATGCTTTAAAGAGGAGCAAAGTCAGTGACCTGAGTCTTCTGGATGTTTCCTAGGCCAGTTTGATTTCTGGTAGCTGAAAATAACGAGTGCCAGTCCAGAAAAAACTTCCTTAACATACTGGAGGAAGTTTAGGAACTGACTCCCTTGCATTAGAGGAAGTTCATATCCAAGCCAAACAAACAAATAGAAGAAATGATGGATGGATAACCTGAAGGAATTCAACCCATTGTAGTATGAAAACTACCAGGAAAACTCTCATAAAAATAATACAGGTGAGAGGAAGTTATTTTTTTTTTGTTGGAAGGAAAAGACAGTGTTCTCTCCTTCACCAGCCATTGGCATCCAGCAGCTTGTTTAGTTTCTGAGCCCATGAGCATTTCCAGCCCCACACCACAGAGCCCACTCAGCTCCACCTGTGCCCTGCAGTGTCCCCAGTATAACACATCTGCTGACAGAAGGTGCTTTTCTGCCTCTGCAGCTGCATGTTTCCTGCACAGAACCCAGCCTGAGATGTCAGGGAGGTGCAGGCTGACTCAAGGATGTAACTGCATCCACACCAGGGGTTTTCCTGGCTTAGCAGTGTCTCCTACAGTGTGTAATCTATTTTCTTCTTCCACTTCTGCACAAATCCTGGGCCTGTGCTAATAGAACCCAGTAGAATAAATGAAGCCTGACTCATATTTGCTCCACATGTAAGAAGTAAAGTAGGTGATTGGGAAAATCAGGGATGATTGTGGTTCAGCCTCTTGGCTGCCATTTCCTACAACTATGGAAGAACCTTAGGCAGCACAGTGAGAGCCAGTTTGACGTGGAATCCCATGTTCCTATTTTTAAAATCCAATTTTGGGAGTAGGAAAGAAACAACAGGAAAATATGCTGGTTTTCATGCTGTTTTCTGTGGGCAGTCCTCTATTTCTTTGCGCAGCTGTGTGCAGAGTTGGGGTGTATTGCTCTGACTGCTGTGTTGTTCCACTGTAGAGGTGGTTAGAGCCAAAAAATGTCTTTTTTTTTTCTGATTACTCTCTTTTTTACTGGTTAGTTCTCTTTTCTTACAAATTATTTTTGTTGTAAATATCCCCTGGTACAAAGGCTTCCAAGTTGTGATTCTCTCCACCTGTGTCGCATGCAAACACCCAAATAAACTCACCTTGGGGAGCTTCCCAGTTGGTTTGGTCATAGAGTGAGGACAGATGGAGAGGCAAAAGCAGGGCACTGTCTCTTGATACTCAGCAGAGAGGGGCAAACCTCACCTTTAGCATTGGACACCAAATATTCCCTGGCTGTTAGACCTGGTAGGAAGGGGTGAAAACACATGGGGATGGTGCAAGGAGAAATCCTCCTCAGCAGTAAATGACCAGTGGGTGTTAGTCAGGGGTGTCCTGTCAGACTGTATAAGCATGGGTTTGCTACAGCATTTTTAAAACACATTTGGGATCTAAGGGAATGGCTTGGATTGGGTGCCCTCCTCCTTAGCCAAGCCTAAATCAGGCAGGTCTGTTACTTTGTGTGTCAGTTTGAATTCCCAGCTCACGAGGCTGACAGCAAGAGCAGGAAGAAGGCTCCGGACTGCAAACTACTACAGAGCTGTAGCCACCTAGGAACTGATAGAGCAGCTCCATGCGTGTTGCTGCGTGTTCCCTGTACAAAATGTTCCTCCTTTTTCTGAGAAGCTTTAACAAGTCCCTTGTTTGCCAAAGACCTTCCAGTTTTCCAAAGAAAAGCTTTTCTTCTGGGTTTTGCTGAGGTAGAAGCCGCTGCAGATCACTGTTCCTCTCTGTCATCCTGATCATGAAAATTTTAAGGCCAGGCCTGTGTGACTGCTTCTGTAAAAGCAAAGAACACGGCAGCAAGTGCTCCTGGGATGCTCTGAGTGTATGCATTATGCATAGATGTACTGATATTGTCTTGGTTATGTGATCAAATGCATTTTTTTGTGTACTACTCCTGCTTCCTTCAGGGCTTGGTGATGTTCCCATTGAAACTCTCACTGACTTCTGCAGAGCAGAATCAAAATCTCTAAGACGAAAGTGCATGCACAAAGGCAGCAATAAATGTATATGAAAACCAGAAATTTGGCATTTGGAAAGTTTCCATTGTTCAAACAAAATGACTATTGGTTGTTGTTGTTTTTTAACACACAGGCAGACAGGATGGATGCTCTATATTTCACACCTACATGATGTATTTTATTCAGTATTTTTTTCTTGGGTAAGCTTGGAGCAAATGATAAGTTATTATTTCTACTTGGTAACACTGCAGAGAATTCTTGAATTATTTATTACATGCATTTTAGCTTGGTGTATTTGGATGCCTGTAAGCTAACTTTGTAACTGACTGGGTGTTTGAAATTTCTAAATAAATAGTGGTAGTTTGAAATACCTTGCCAGAAAAAAGAGGTCACCCTTCTTCTTCCCCCACTGTCTCCTTTGGGGAAAAAAAAAGTTAAAAATCCCACATGCCTCATTATGAGCAGTGGGAAGTTGATTTGTAAAACAGATGCTACATAGAAGTAATTGAGTTGAAGTTGCTAGAAATATGTATATGCTACACAACATCTGCAGATCTCAAGATGTATTCATTATCTTTCCAGAATTTAGATTGTAATTACGGGCCCTTTATTTAAGTTTCCATGGTGATGTAGAAAATGCTTCCCCCTTGTCCTTTGCTAATCAGGCCACTTGTGTGTTTGAATGGTGATCGTTTTCCTCTCCCCTGGGTTAAGTTACTGTTATTAATACAGAGATATTAAGTTGACAGGGAGCTGTCGGCTGCTCAGGCAGCGATTCAGCAGCAGGCGCATCAGGCATTTGCTGCAGATTCCCCAGTGCCACCGTTTAATTAGCCTGTGTGCTTCCAAATGTTTGTGAGGAAGAGCAGCCACTGTCATTAACAAGTGATGCAGCCGTGCCTTGGGGGTTGGGGAAGTTGAAATCAAAGTCAAGCAGCCAATAATATGTCACACCATGCCGAGCTTCTCTCCTCCATCCCCGCACTCTTCCCCTCCTCTCGTAGCAAAAGAGCTCTGCTGTGTTTTGTAGGGGCTTGCAGGTGGGTCAGTGCCCTGACAGGAGCCGTCCAGGAGTCCTGCATCCACCTGGCCTTTGCAAAATTCCTTGTAAAAATCAGAATTTCATATTATGTTAAGGCACATTTATCTAAGTTTACAGCCTCACGCCCATGGAGCCAGGATTTTAATGTTACGGTTGTTTGAGAGAAAATGGTGAAAGGTGTGGTTTAATTACTATAGATGTTATTTTACACAGGATTTTTAGAAAGCTGTTTGAGTGAAATGTGGACTTTTGGTTACACTGGGATAATTTTTTATTTTTATCTTATTCACTCAAAAGATATACATATATTGACAGAACTTTATAGCATTTGCTGAGCAATTAGATAAATTTTGTAGAGTTTACATGAGCTGCAGGTAGAAATGCAGGTATTAAGCTGAAAAGGAATGTTTATTTTATGTGTTTTAATGATTTGACTAGATCACATTTAGGCCATGGGGTTGTTACAGCTTGAAATAACTTTTTTCTAAGAAAATTTCAAAGACAGTTATTTTTAATAGCTCACATAAAAGTAACCAAATTTTACAACAGCTGGTCACCAACCATTTACAAACTAATGTTTAAACATTTTCCACTTTTATCAGAGTAGGAACACAGCTTTTTTCCTCCAGTTGAGAGCAGTTTTCCAGCAGGAAGAGCAGGCTTGTTGTCAAACCGTGGCACACCAGACCAGAGGGTCAAAGCTACCGGTGTGGTGGCATGAAAGGAGTTTGGCTTCTGCTGGGATCAGATGGACTTGGTGCTCTGTCCTGGGAGAGGATTGCTGCCTCTAAAGCAGCAGCAGGCAGATTTGTGGAGCTGTGACAGCACTTGCCATGAAGTTTATACTGCAGATTTTTAATAGACCTAGCAGAGTATGTAAAACAGGTCCCAGTTCCCTCACCTGAGGCTGGTGTTAGGTTTGAGGTGGAGGAAGGTGCTTTCCCTCCCAAAACATGAGAGCCTCCCTCTCCACCTGTTTGCTCAGCTGCTGGGGTTTGCCATGGAGATTATCAAAGTGAGTCTTGGCAACCAAATCATGCCCTGGGTGCTGCAGAACGAGCAGTGGCCTGACCATGCTCGGCAGCTGGGCTGTTCACACACAAACCCCTGCGTGCACAGCCACTGCTGCCTCCCAAAATCCTGCTGCTGTGCTCCCCTGCTGCTGCTGGCAGGGACAGCAGCAAACGTCTGTGTTTCCATCCTGACCAAGCTAAGAATAGCTAGCATGTCCTGAGCCCTCCTTCCCCCGTCTGGAGGGTGCCCAGCACTGATGAGGGTGCAGCCATCCCCATGCACCACACGTGATGGCAGCAGCAGGGCGAGGGCAGCACGGGGACGTGCTCTAATGCGTTATCTCCACTTTTAAAGGTTATAATTTACATTGGTCTCCAGAGCTTGTCTGCTGCTGGCAGATGGAGCCAGCAGTGCCTGCTAGCATGTAACATATTTATGTGTTTGTGGTGCTACCCTGAGCTGGTTACATCTGAGTTGCTTTGTTTGCACAAAAGAGGTTCTTGTCCCACCTTAGCCGGGGCTGCAGGAGAATGGAAGCATGAAAAGGTTTTCAAGCCCTTTGTTTACTACTTTGTCTTTGTACATGCAAATGATTTTACAAACTGTTCTTCTGTGTGTTGTGACTTTGTGTTTTGCTCTGTTAAATAATTTTAAAAAAATAGGTTAACATGCAGAGTTGAGCAGGATCTAATAACACGTAAATGTTGCTGATACAATATGACATCACCAAGCTTTCCAGAGGTTTGAAGAAGCAGGTGATTCTCATGTTCATGCCCCAGTATTCCCTAAACCCTTGGTCACTTTTCCTCCCCAGAACACTTCTGGGAGTCAGAAGTATGCTGTGTCCTCTGGCTTCTTGGCCAGGAGCAGCAGACTGCCTAAAGCCTGAGTTGTGTTTCTCTCCTAGTGAAGAGGATGAGCAGGCACCATCTTCAGGCAATAACCGTGATGAAGCAGTTTGAGACTTCTGTGTCATGATTACAAAGGTTTTGATCAGAAGTATCTGAATAGAAAGTGGGTGTGGAGTGTAGACCCAAATTCAGCCACTTGCCCTCCCATCACAAGGAGCACAGGACAGAGGTGTCGGCATGCAGAGGTACTGCTTGCATGGAAAAAAAAGGTTAAAAAAGCTGGAGTCTGAGATCTGTAGCCTCAACACAGAGAGGTTCTTTTGCTGTGGACAGCAAGTCCTAGTTCTTCCATTCTCTCTTATTAAACTTGATTTCCTGATTTTTACCTGCAGCTGAAATACTTAGAGGGAAGAGTCCAGGTCCAAGACTTGCTGAAGTCCATTAAAATCTTTCCATTAATTGCATATTGTTATTGAATTCTGTTTCCTTTAACCCACAGGGGTGCTCATGGATTTTTATTGGAAATTTTTCCAGAGTAAGGACTGCATGACTTGGTTGTAATTATTTTTTGTCTGTGCCACACAAGTCATCTCTTCAGCAAGCCCTTTAGCAGAAGCTGAATGCCTCCTTTTGTAACAACTTCACAAATACAAGGTGAACATTGAAAGAATTATGCTGTATCATTTGCCAGCGCATATGCCAAATGTCAGACAATGACAGAAACTAAAAATTTATGGCACAGAAGGGAAGAATTTTATGATCTTCTGTGGACTAATGTAATGACTCTTTTATACAAACAGATGAAATGCATTTAAAAACATAGCTATTTAGAAAATTGGCCTGAACACATTCTAAAATCTGGAGAAGTTCATTAGAGGGAAGAGCCATAAAAATGCCCTTTGTTTTTAGTTCAATAGAATGTTTTAATTTTGAAATATAATTGCTTGAATCTAATGCACCCTCCAATTAGATAATTTGAAGATATATCTCTCCATCTAGCTCTTCTAGTACAACATGGTGCAGAGTTGCTCTTACTTTTATTTTCAGAGGTACCTAGCTGGTGCCATGATCACAAGACATAAAGATTTATGGATGTAAAACCATCACTGTGCCCCAAGGATGTATCACACACTGTTCCAGCTGAGCAGATCCTGTGGGTGGGAAGGATGAAGGGCCTTTTGGAAGTGTTGAGTCCAGACTGGGATCATGGCATGTTCAGACTTTGCCTGAGACTTCTTTTCTCCTTGCGTACTCCTAACAGACCTTTCACACATATTGCTGGTAGTTTTCATTTCTTACATAATCTGAAATCTATAGCAAACTCAGGCACAGAGTGAAGCTGAGCATCTTGGAGAGCCCTGAATAACTTCTCTCCCACTCAGACTTGGCATACGGCAGAGTTTTCTCACATCGTGTTCTTTCAGGAGAGTCTCCTTGACCCTCTGTTTCTGTTTTCACTGTCGTGACAGTCTGCACTTTGGGCTCATTTAGCTTTAACTTTTCACCTGTTAAAAAATCTTTGTAGTAACCTGAATAGATCCTGGAGTGCAGACAGCATGAAGGAAGTATTTGGAGGATGCTCTGGGGAGCTGAACAGGCTCGAATGCCAGCTCTGCCCACAGCCTCTCTGCAAATCACCCTGTTAATAAAGAGCCTATTTTAGTTCTGGAAACATGGAGCCTTCTCAGACTATTACCCAGCATGTGGTAAATTAAACAATCTTGGCCTGATTGCATAATGTCACTTAAAATTTAAGATCCTTTTTCTCTTTAACCCCTAAAATTTACAAGCCATTTTTGTTTAGATTTATTGTAATTAGATAATGATTCTACTCCTTTAAGGCTCTTCTAGGAAGCTTTTTAGCACTCTTTTGGTGGCTAATCTCAAAATAACCAGGGGCAGGAGCCCTGCTTGGTCTCCTGTGGGTTTGTCTCAGTGCAAGGGGTCCAGGGTACTGCAGAGTGGTTTGGAACTGGGGCTGTAACAGGGGCCAGGCAAGAGGATTGCTGCTGTGTGAGGGCAAATATGCCTCAGGTCCACTAAGCCATAGCTCTTCTGTCTTACAGGAAGAGGGGTTTGGAAAATCCCTGCTTGTAGCTAGGATTTAAGTCCAGAGGTACCTAGGACCATACTGAAACCATTTCTTCCTCTGGACTATATTTAAACAGGTTCCTAACTTTCATCATGAGTTTATACACAGTATAAAAAGGGATCTAATTTCTTTCAGAGAAAAGACATGCACTTTTTTTTTTTTTTTAATGGAGGTACAGTGATTCCTTAGAGCTCACACAGCAACACAAACACAGCCTTGGTCAGCACAGGTAACAAGCACACATAAATTTTTCATCTGTGTTTCTTGCTGGTTAATGAATTATGTGGTATTAATTTAGCAAGATCTACCAGTCCCTATCTTTTAATTCAGGCAGTGGGTTTTAGGAAGTGATGAGACCTCTCAGGACATTTCTATGGCACAGTATAATGATTCATAGAACAGAGAGATTGTGTGTCACTGAAAAAAAAAAGAAAGGTACTGTAAATTAGCCAGAACATTTGCCTGCCAATGTGAGGAGGAACTGAACAATATTTTCCAGCCTGGTTTTCAGTGTTTGATGTGCCAAGCATTCCTTGTATCTTTGGAGAGATGCTTCTATATCCCAGTTCCTGTTAGGGTTCTATTAGGAGGTCATGCTCATCCTTTCATCTGACAGTTTTTTCACAACCAGTTCTCCAACCCTGAACACAGATTTTTCTGATTTATTGGTGATTTCTGCTACCCAGTATCCCCCTTGCCTTCTTCCTGGATTGTGAACATGTGACATGAAAGGGAAAGTTTGGGAGACAGGATTCTTAAGGAAAATCACACTTTTTCATTGTACAGTACTACCTGCCCTTAATCTTAGAATTGTCTGCTGTTGCTCTGCAGGGATTCTTGGCTAATTAAAGTTCAGATAATGCTGTCTCAACCTCTGTCCCTGATGCTGTGCTGTTTATTCATGTCAGGCATTCATAAGACGGTTGACATTTTCTTCCTTAAAGATGTCTCAGGTAAATTACAGGCATTTTACTGCTCTGACCTTTTCCTTTACAGGAGGAACTTTTGTTTTCAACATTTATTTTGTGAATATAATGTTGGAATGGATGTAATTGGAGAGGTGTAGTTGTTCCAGTTTGTATAGCTGGTCTATTACCTGCAATGATCATCTGATACTGGTATTTATACGTGATTATCTCTTACCAAACTGCTTTAAATTTAAAGAAAAAGCCAGACTGTTTCACTGATTGGTTTGGGTGAATCACCTTTTTCCTAACTTCCCCAAATACTACATTTGCTTTCCTAACACATTCATTTTGTGCCTGAGTCTCAGGGATATGGCTTGCTCTATTAATATATTTCTGGAGTTCTCCTGTTATGGGTAGACTTTTATGGCTTTAATGTAGTTTTTGAAAATTCCTCTATTATTGATCTAGATATTATCCCAGCAGGAGTCAAACCCACAAGACAATTGTGTGAGGATAATTTCTTACTACAGAAGCATTTTATTCGGAAAGCCTGCTGTGTGGTGTGTGCTTTGATGGATGACCCACTGTTTAAATGTGTATTAGACTTTGGCTTGCTAATTAAATGCCTTAAGGAGTGCCTGTATCCATTCAGTCTCAGTAAATGCGTAGAATATCTGTTATTCTATTTCTTGCTTATGCTCTTATGTCGAGTTCTTTCTGTTTTCTGACTTTGTAGAGAAGATGGGATATAATGGCCAAAAAAAAAAAGAAAATTCTACTCTCACTCACGACTTTCAGCTCAGGGCAGAGGTGAGACAATGAGGACTCTCAGTTCAGAACTAGGTCTGCCAGATGGGAGGATGAGGAGGAGGAGAAGAGTTGGGTTTTGCATTTCAGAAGGGAGTGAGAAGAGCACTCACCTGGAATTTGAGAGGTATGAATTTGGATCCCTCTTTGCTCCTGAAGGACCATCTCCCATGAGGAAGAGGAACATAATTACAAAGCTGTGAGATGTTCTCAGGCTTCTTGGTTGAAGTGCCTGTGCTTGAAGCATTTTACTGGGAGGGAGAGTGGAGATCATTCATAGTTGAAGAAAGGGGATAAAGTTGTTCTCCTAATTTCTGAGTTCTTAAATTGAAAGAGTAGCCAAGGACAGGAACAAGGACTTCTGTTCACCTGCAGGAAATGTTTCCTGAATATAATCCCCACTCCTCTCGTTGGAACTTTGAGTGTGACTGTGGAGCAGCTAAGCATCAGAAACAGTATATTTGCTGCTAAGGCCAAACATAGAATTTCTTCTACTCAGAAAGATTTGGGCTTTTTGTTCTAAGACAGAGTGTGGAGGAACACAGAATGGCTCAGGTTGGAAGGGACTTTTGATATTTATCTAATCCAATCTCCCTGCCTTGATCAAGTTATTTGGAGCCCCATCCAGCCTGGCCTTGAACATATGCAAAGCTTGGGTACCCACAGCTTCTCTGATCATCTGTGCCAGTGGTCTCACCACCTCATAGTAAAGAATTTCTTCCTTATATCCAATTGAAAATCACCTGTTTCAGTTTAAAACATTATCCTTGTCACTACAGGCCTTGGCAAAAAGAGGGCCAAGTAGGTCTCCATCTTTCCTGTAATCCCTTTTCAAGTACTGAAAAGCAGCAATAAGGTCTTCCTGACACCTTCTGTTCTCCAGGAAGAACAACCCCGAGTCTATCAGCCTGTCTTCATGCAAAAGGTGTTTCAGCCCTCAGACAATTTTCATGGCCCTGCTTTGGACCTGCTCTAACAGATCCATCTTTCCTGCATGAGTCAGTTCCCTCAAGATCCTGGAATGTATCTCATCAGGTGTCATGGATTTGTGGATGTTCAAGTCCCTCTGAGGGTCTCAAACCTAATCTTCTCCTAAGATAGGTGGGGCTTCATTCCTCCAGTCTCCACCTAGAGATTCACAGACTTAAGAGATGTGGGACAAGCAGTTGACAGTGAAAACTGAGGCAGAAAAAGTTGTTGGGCACCTCAGTCTCCTCCCTGTCAACTGTCACCAGATTCTCGATCTCATTTATCAGACAGGGAATAAAACCACTGATTCATTTAACAAAAGCAAACCAATAGTTTTCTATTAAACATAGTAATTAATACTATTTTTTAAAATTTGAATTTGAGACCAAATTTGAAAAAAATGGTTGTTCTTTAGTAGTGATCTTCGTAGGAACAGAGACGTGACCCTTCTTGAGCCGGAGAGTGGACAAGATGACCTCCAGAGGCCCCTTCCAACCTCACCTCCTTCTGTGAAACCTTTAAACCCCAAATAGCTCTGTTTGCAAAGGAAATTGTTATGTTTACATTGTTGTCATCAGCTGTCTGGAAGCACTGCTCATTCTTTTACTGTGACTGCTTTTTGCTGTTTTGAAAAAGATGGAGGCAGAATACGTCTTTCCGTGTTCCTGAAGCAAGGCTCATCGTGAGATGCATTAGGAGGAGGAATGTCCCTGGTTTTCTTCTGAGAGTGCTTGCAGAACACATCCAAGGCCAAATCATGATGTTATTTTCATCTGTGTCCCTGGACATGTAATTATCTGTGCTGCTCCATCCAGAGAGCTCTCACTGGTGCTTTCAAGAGAAAAGCACCCTGTGTTCATAATAGAGATTTCAGGGGTGTAGAAAAGGAATCTGTGGTGTGAAGCAGAGAGGATTATTTTATTCTCATTAATGAAACTTACTCTAGCCATGGAGCCTGCATGTGTAAGACAAGATGAATTAAAACTATTAAAGGAGTTAGGAAATTAGGTAACACATCTCCCCTCAGTTGTCCTTGGGAGGACAATTCAGCCCAAGCACAGGATTTAGAGATTCCTAGTTGGTTTTTGGAGCTGATCATGCTTACCTAAGCTCTCAGGGATGGGTGAGAAGATAATGTTGGCCCTCTGTTATGGCTGTGAAGCTGCTTTTCTCACATGCTCTCGAGAACAATGCTAACTCCTGTTATCTCCTCCTCCTCCTCCTCCTCCTGCACAAGAGGAAATTGTGATACCTGTTCATCAGGCCTCTGCTGTGCTTTTCTGTAGTTTGATTTGTGTTTTCATAGAAGAGATTGCTTTGGGGCTGCACTTGAATATCCCAGACACTCCACTGATACTTGCATTTTGTGGATAACTTCTTCAAGTAAGGGCAACGAGTTTCTCAGTTCAGGATGGGGTGAGAAACAACCATAACCCCTCCATCAAATGCTGATTTAAACAGGATTGGTTATTTTATAGGTTCAGTGCTGCAGGAAACATAAACTGTTTATTGTAAGCACTGGGGATTAGGGAAAAATTAAAGCAGAGAAAGGCACATTTTGGAAGGGGGAGGAATTTGTTCTAATCCCTCTGAAATTATTTTCTTGCTGAAAATTGTTAGATCTGGATGGACTAAGCCAACTGAGTTACCAAGACAACCTTTCCTGTCGTGAAGATGACCACGTATCTGTTGATTCAAGAACAACAACCAGGAGTAAGGGTACTGGGCAGCACAAAGGGCCCAGGATGGAGCCCAGAACTGGGGATGGTGTCAGCCAGTCACACAGGGAAGGACGTCTGGAAATGGAGACAGCACTTGCCAACCAGGGATTGGAAGTAAATGATGCTACTGACAGCTCATCGGCGTGGAGCCCTGAGGTACAGTGGATTGTCATTTATTGCACATGGTGAAAGCTTTTGAAGGATATTGGGGGCCAAAAAAGGTTAGAGGAGAAATAAAGTGAAAAATTGATCAGCACACACAGCACAAGATAATGGTACTCCTGTGTGCTTGTGTGCATGAGCATGCACCTCTTCCTTTGTGTTTCCTCTTTTTTATGGTGTTTTGCCTCTTGCTACTAACACTAATTCACAGAAATGCTTTCATTGCTTGATTTCTAACTGCAGCCTCTGAACTAAAATTGGAACTTTAGCTACCCAGCAGCATTTACTGCCATTTAGCAAGGAGCTCTCTGTGGTGGCCCAGGGCTTGGTCACTGGCTGGATATGAAGGGTGTGTGTCCTGGGACAGGGTATGTGGTCACTGGATCAGATCTGTGTCTTTTTCTAGGTAGTTTCTATGACTTGGACAATGGGAATAATCTGAAAAGCTGGAGGCAGTTGGTGGGGGTGGCCTGTGACCTGCCAAGTGACCATAATCTTGTCCCCACTGATACCAGGCAAGCTTTTAGGGAAGGAGAGAACCTGAGTCTGCTTTACCTTAGTTTTGCACTTTTATTTTGAATCCTTGAGGAAACATTTCCAATTTTAAGGCATTATAAACACCTGATGACTTTGCATCCCGCTTTTCTCTCCTAATCTCTCTGCATGATAAGTTGATTTTTATTATCTTACCGCAGGATTAAATTTCTGGAAAAAATATCAGCTTGCATCAGACACATTAAAAGAACAGCACAAAGGTCATATCTTCTGCCTGAATTAAAAGAAATCCATAACTCCATCAGACTCTGAGCAACAAGGCTCTGAGGGAAGGTCCCTATCCTGGGAACAGGCTGCCTGCAGCCAGCTCAGACCTGGCAGGCAGCTCCTTGGTGCAGATGCTCCAGCCCTAAGGGCTGTTTGGAGCAGCATTTTGGTTTTCTGCACAACCCAGTCCTACAAAACACTACACACCCCATGGGAGCTGTGCGTGGCAGCAGCCCTGCTCTCTCTTTGCTGTGTTTCTGACACACACTCTTTGTCTGTCCATCTGAGGCTCATTTCTCCTTTTCCATGTCTGATGTGCTTTGCCATGGTTCATGTGTGCCGCAGTGTCTCCAGTGTCCTCTTGTGTTTCTTTGGAATGCATGACTCATTTTACTCCTGGTGTCTACATTTTAAAAATGCAAAGAAGGGTTCCAGCATTATGGAGCAGAAATGCCCAAGACACAGTTTATCTCTTACAAGCAGCTTCTCATTCAAAGGTATTTTGTGGATTAATGAAAGACTTTTTATTGCAGGAACTAAATGTTCTGACATGCCAGAAATGTCCAAGTGTTATTATGCTCCACTCAAAGGACCACTCTTTAGAGACAGAAATGGTAATTTTATGCCCCTGCAGTGGAACCACAAGTACCATTTCAAGCCTTGTCCATAATTAGCTGCTCTTTCAGGTTTCTCTGGCAGAAATGGACTTATTTTACTTAGTGAAGTGGATATTGGCTGTCCTGAATGACCGGGTTAGACGTACAGTATCAATCAGGATACTTGGTTTGGCCTCTCAACCACTGTACTGGGAAAAGGGAAAGAAAGAAATTTAGATGAAGCATCTAAACCCCAATCTTTCCTTGGATTCCAACTCAAGTGTCTGTATAACCAACACATTCACAAACCACTTGTAGCCCAGTTGGGCTCTGAAGGCAGAGGGGAATTCTGTCAATGACTTGCACAGAAGGAGAATTTGTAGGTGTGTAGCAAACCTGCGTGGGGGTGAGTCCTGGATAGCACAGTGCTCTCAGAAAGGGCCAGTCTGTGAGGTCTCCAAAGCTTGGTTTCCCATGGAAAGCTTACTGCCAAAGAGTTTGGCATTTCTCTTTCCCTCTTTGCCTCCAGTTCATGCAGTCTTCTCTGCAATGGATCTGGCCACAGCTCTAGTAGCACAATTTAAGCTTTCCTGAAATCCAAACCTTTTCTAGCTGTTCGGTCAAAATGCAGCTATCTGACCTTCAGTCTGCTTTACATGCTGCCAGAAGGTGATATGCTCAGCCCTGCTGGGACAGGAAAGTGTCTGTTGGATTTTCATTCCTCTGGGTTTGTGCTGATGCACTGAAGTTCACATTTTCCAGCTCAGACATGTAGATGAAAGCAAAGTTGTGCCTCAAGCATGATTATCTCCACACCTTAGCAGCAGTCCTTAAATGTGCCTTGATTCCATCTCCTCAACAGCAAATGCACAGATAAAAGTGTGGAAGGATGAAAATGTGGAGGGAAATATGAGTCAAGCACAATCCCATCCTGTATTGAATAGTATTTCATCAACCAGACAGAAAGAACTTGACTGCTACACAGGAGCACTTAACATTTTCATAACACCACGCTCTCTCCAGGCAACCTGGCCTGCCTTGCATTTTTGTTTTTAGCAGCCTGCTGTTCATACAGAAAGGTGTTTCTGTAGCCAAGCAAGTAATTTTGTGTGTTGTTCTCCCTTGACATTACTTCTGCAAGACATACAACAGCAGGTCTCTAATCTGCACACTTGGACTTTTGTGTTCATGTGCTCAAGTCTTAGACACCTCTGAAAATGTGAAAATCTGGAGCTTTGCATGTCATGGCAGATGAATCTGAGCACTTCAAAAGTAGATTGACAGGAAGTAAACAAGAATTTTGATGTTTATCCGAGGCCCTGTGTGAGATACACCACCCCAGACACTTCTGAAGGGACTTAACACCAGACGTCCCGTGGCCCATCATCTGTTCTCTGAACAAAAAGATTCCTGTGTTGGAAAGAAGTGTTACTTGAAATGTGAAAAGAAGATAAATGTTTGAGGAGGAGGGTGACTCAGTTGCTGGTGACAGGCCTTAATTCACCTTCTGGCTATTAACTGAAAATCTTTCCCTAGTACAGTGAATACTCATGTTTAAATACAAATCATTGATCACTATAGCAACCCCTTTATCATATGAAGCACATTCTAGCTCTAAGATAAAAAAGCATTGTTGAATAGAAACCCACACACCCACTCAGCAAAAGGTAAGGTGAGCATCCATGGTTTTATCTTGTTTTATCAAGATGGTTTTTGTTTTTAAAGTAGGTAAAAGACTGTGTGTGAATTGGGCTGCACATGTTGTGATTGTTTATTTTGAATTTTTATTCTGAATGTATTAGTACCCAAACTGAACAGAAGGAACAGATGCTTCTCTTGGGAGATTTTAGAAGAGTATAAAGAATCAATATGTGTTTAATCAGACTGCTTTTCCCCATTATCATTGCTTTAGCTGTAGGAAAAGTATTGAATTATGGGTTAGCATCTAGAAATGGAATTTCCATTCCACAAGTAATTCTGACATGGTGATTTCCTCTTGAAATTGAACACAGACTTTGATTTTTTTTTTAAATTTCTAGCAGAACAAAATATAAAAAAAATTAGCAGATTTGGCCGAATTCTTTGATTTTAATAACATAAAATATCCACCTTGAAAAACAATTCCAGTGTATGTTCAAAGTAACAGGTTAAGTAGGTCATATTGTTTTTCCAGTGCCTCAGTATTGACATGAATAAAATGTAAAAATCCCTTTGTTTAGTTTTTCTCTACGTAGAATGTTTGCCAAATTAACCGTCTCCTGCAAAACACTTAAATATTGATGAAACTTTTTGCTGGAAATGTTTCAACAAGTGCTGTTGCTTACTAGAGCGTATGGGGACTATTACACAAAATCAGGCAGTTAACTATCATTGGCCTTTCCAGAAACAGTGGGATTCATATTTCACACAGCAACTACCTATCCTTGCAGGCACAAGTGAGAACAACTTCTTTTTAAATTGAGTCGGAATCACAGAGGCAGTTGAACTCCAGTGGAGGGTTTTACTTTTTCCTGCTCTTTGCAGGAACACAACGAAGTGAACAGTGTGCCAGCTCATCACGGTACCCATGAGCCCATCTGCAAATGTGGTGACCTGGATGTCATCTTCACCTACAAACCCTCAAGTCAAAAGCTGATAGCCACTGTCCTGGAGGCCAGGGACATCCCGGACAAGGACCGCAGTGGTGTGAACACCTGGCAGGTGCACGTGGTTCTGATGCCGGGCAAGAAACAGAGGGGTAAGACGAGTGTGCAGAGAGGACCCATCCCCGTCTTCCAGGACAAGATCACCTTCAGCAAGCTGGAGCCACGGGAGCTGAGCAACCACGCCGTTCGCTTCCGCCTCTACGCTGTGCACAAGCTGGTTGGGGAGAAGATGATGGGGGAGCAGTGGTTCTACCTGAGCGGCATCAGCCAGGAAAGGGAAGTGAAGGTGACACTGCTCTTGGAGCCAAGGAGCAACCTGAGTGTAAGTTTGATGAAGGACAGATGGAGTCCATAAAATTGTTTGTTTTTTGGTGGATATGGTGCTCCTGAAGTTTTTCATTCAGGGCTGTCAATGTGTGACTGGCGGATCTGAGCTGCGGTCACTTAAAAAGTTCTCAGTAAGGGGAAGCACAGGGCCTTTAGTCCCCGTGCAAAGCTGTGTTTTATTAACAGCTCAGCTAGCAAGCTTACACAAAATTACATGGATCTACTACATCTGCACGAGTCACCACCTGCTGTACCATTCAGATACAGTAGGTTGGTCTGGGAACCACCAAGGTATAATTAGTCTTAATTTCAGCAAGAGCAGTGGTTCTTGTGCACCACTGTGTCGGTACTGCCCGTGCAGAAGCTGCCTCATTTGGCCCTAGATATCAGCTTGTGGATCTCCACTGTGCAGTTTCCATCTTGCCAGAAACGCTTAGTAATGTTCTACATTCTCTACTTCTCTACATGACAGATGGAAGTGGAGAGGTGGGTCATGTGAAGAGGAACTGGCTGTGCTGCTTCTTAATTTTCCATGCACATCACAGTTGTATCCAGCTCTGGCTATGCCAATCAATTTGTGTAGATGAGCTCTGTCATGATTCATTGTCTACAAAAACCTCAGGGAAAGGTTGTGCACGTGAAATGAATAAAACATCCTCCTCCAGGTGAAGTGGAGAATAGTGAAAGCATTGTGATAGCAAGGAAAGAAAGTAAGAAAATGCACAGTACATGGCCAAAAACTGCCAAACTGAAAAGTGTATTCCATCCAAAAGCCATTATCAAGGAGATGTACCGAGTATTAGTGTAGTAGGATGTTTGCTTATCTCAGAGGCTTTGATTTACACTTGTGATAACGCTTTACTCAGAGTTCCTCATCTTTAAAGAGAAAGTTCAGAGATGTGTTTTTGTAAAAGTGACGCTCTGATTCTTCTGGTGCCCCAGCATAATTAATTCTGAGTTATTGTAATTTCTTCAGAGAGATCTTACTAAACAAGGCCACAAGATATAAATTAAGGGGAGGAGGGGTGGTGAATGTCCTGATGATTCTCTCAGTGCTCTTTCCCTGCAGAGTGCAGATTCTCAGCTGAGTCTGTCAGCAATCTCTCACAGTGATAGCGCTTCCTCAACACAGTCCCTGTCGCATGGAGGGGTGCCAGAGCTGCTCGTGGGACTGTCATACAATGCCACTACAGGGAGGCTGGCAGTGGAGATGATCAAAGGCAGTCATTTCCGAAACCTTGCAATTAATAGGCCACCTGGTAAGTACTTTCACTGCTATTAAATAGCGCCATTGAGCCAAAATTTGCTTTTTTATTTTTTCCTCAAGGTACTCAACTACAGCTTTTTTGAGCTGGGTTTCCTTGCAGAGTACTTGATTGAAAATTAAATATTATTTCAGATCCATGTGCTGGTAAGTATTACAGAGCAATTGGAGGGAATCATATGAAGGCTCAGCTGATGGGACAGTAATACCCAAATGTCTGCTTTATTGCTCATACCTTTACAATATCTCAGTATGGCAAAAGTGCTGTTGTACACAAAGCACAGAGTAATTCTCAGGAGATCTATAAAAAAAAGTGAGAAGCATTTTCTGAGCATTTAAATGTTACCATGTGAGCCACAGAGGCCTTGCCTGGTGCCATGAAGTGTTTCCCAGGGCTACACTTGGTTTAGTCCCCTTGCTGTGCTGCTGGGTGGCCTGGTGCTCTGGGCCTTTTGGGGACCCTCCTGCTGTGAATTCTCCACTGCTGCACAAGGAAACTTTATGCAAAAGGAAGATTTGAAAGTCATTGCAACAGCTGAGTTCCCTTGCTCCAGTCCTAAAGGAAAAAGTGGAAATTGCGTTAAGGTAGTTTTAGTTGGTGCCTGAGCTGCAGTAAGTCCTTGAGAAGGATGTTGCTGGTAATGTCCATGATAGAGATGGAGTCACAGCCACAGTCACCTGTTTGCTGCTGGGTTGCCTCATTCAGGGGTTGAACAGCAGTGCTTCTTTCATCTCCTGCTGTCCTTTTGCCTCCTGTCTGAAACCAGCAGCTAATGGCAACGTGAAACAACCTTTTTGTTTGTTGGTGTGTTTGCTTTCTGTGATGTGTGCCTGCTTGTCAAAGTAGGTAAACCTCGGACAGTTCCTTGCCTTCTCTGAATTTGGCAGAGTATCTTGAGCTGCAAAACACTGAAATTGCTTTTGCACAATGCTCTGCTCTTTGGTTCAGATCTAGCAAAATATTTATGAAATATTTCAGTACATGGATGTGAAAACACAGGTTCTTCACTAAACTATACTTAAGTAGATTACAGAAATAATCTGTGTCATCAGGCAGTCCCTTGAGAATTAAGGGCAAGTCTGTGCAACAGTGAAACACCTGACCCCAGCCTGTGCAGCCCTCAGTCTTTTATTAGCTGTGACAACGTAGCTCTCCACAGGGGTTACTTAAAGGCATGTTCTTGTCTGCATATACATGTTTTAGTAAAAGGTTTTAAGTTGGGATCTTTTTAAGTAATTTGAAACAAAGGTAGACTAAGGCAACCATGCCCCAGCAAGAAAGCTCTCCTGTTTATATATGCTGCAGAGTATAAACATCCTAAAGTTTTACTCTCAGAAATGAAATTAAAGTGCCCAAGTATAGGTCCAAATTAATTTTCAGGCATCTGTAATGCCCACTTCTTTTCCCATAAGTGAAATTTTATCCATTCTATATCCAGATGATACAGACCAGTGTCAGATCAATGTCCCTCAGTGCTAGATCAACTTTTAGGGGAAACACAGAAATCCACAAATTATTATAGGCAAACTCGGAACCTATTAAAATCTACTTCTTTCATTCCAAGTCACACTGTTGCTTCTGCCTTCTGAATTGTTCTTCTGTGTCTTTAAAGCCCCCAGTAGTGTGGTGAGAAAAAGAAAACCCCGTGAAGCAGAAACTGAAAGAAATTAAAAAGAAGGAAGGAAAGCAGCCCTTGTCTCAGTGCTGGAGCAGCATTTCACTGATAACCCCTCAGGCACTGCAGAGCAGTGCTGTGATGTTACCTCTGAAACATGCTGCTGGCTGAATGAGGTGCTCTGTGAGTCCTTCACAAGGTGAGAGCTAAAACTGCTGAGCCCCTTTCTGGAGGGTGAGCAAAGAGCCCTTGTGTTTTCTTAAATCAGTTCTATTTGACGTTCTGTTGTTTGAGGCTCAGAGGGAGTGATTTCTTTAAAGTATCATGGAAATTTTGGGTATAATAGTGCTGTGGAACACTGAAATACCGAGCCTGAACTGATATTCAGGGCAGCCATTTATGGTAAGGCTTAGAGAAGCCAAGGGGCAGAATCCCTCTGCATTCCCAGCCCTGGATACACAGACCCTGTACAGGACCATGTGTGGTCCTGCCAGCTTTTAGGAATGGCAAAGAAATTTTGCACAACAGCAAAGTCTCCAGCTATGCTTTTTGCCCACCTTGACCCTCTTCTCTGCCACCTGTAGACCCACAACCATGTGTGGCCTTCCTGGCATCCTTGCACAGGGATTTCACTGTGTGCAAAAGAAGGAACTGGACTGGGGCATTGGCGATTTTAGGTGTTAAAGACTGCAGAGGCTGAAACAGATGCTTTTCTAGAGAATAAAAGGGAGATGGTGCATGTCTCAGTGTTTCCTGGGCACATTTTCTCCTTTACTTAAACCTTTAAACTGAGTCAGGTAAATGTCAAAGTCATGGGTGCTTACATGGGTAATAAATGGGTTAGAAAACAGCTGGGCATCTTACAGAAACTTAAATCATGCAATGTCTTCTCTTCAGGTCACATATGTTGGATTTAAGAATAGTTTGACCAAGGATAAGTGTTCAGGTATTGTTCTGGAGAACATACTGAGTTATAGGCCTAAGCTTACAATCCCTGATAATACAAATAGATCCATTATCACCCAGAGCACTTAAGAGCACTCAAGAGTAGGGCTCCAGCATCAGACCATAAATTATCTGGGTGTGCCAAAAAGCCTCGTGCAGAGAAGCATCTACAGTTTTGTCAGATGTGGACACTGTTGGTATTTTAGTGCTAATGGCTTGTGTGCTGTGCACCTCATTCTCCTTGCTTCTTGTAAAAATCATTAACCTATGCTAGCATTTTGTAGGAGTTCATATTTTGGTCTATGATCTTGTGTCTTCTTAGAAAAAACACAGTGTGTTCATTTAAAGGGTGTTTATTATTAAAAAAAAGTAACAAGAGAAGCCTACAGCACTGGCAGAAATGTCTTTAAAAATTTATAACCAGTTACATACTATGTGCATGGAAGTAATACCTTGGGATCACAGCGATGGGCCAGGAATCATTTGAGCTAGTCAGTGCATAAACACAAAGCACAGAAATGTGTCTGCCCATGTGATGCTAAACCTTCATCAGCTGCTCTGCTGGGTGCAGCTCTGTCTCCTCTAATCCAGCCTTCCTTCTGTTCTCTTCTGCATTTCTTTTGGGGTTTATGTCTGTGTGTAATGCAATGTGAGAAGAACTATTGTGAAGTTATTCCCTCGCCTAAGAAAAGTCCTCCAAGCTTTTTTGCAGCTGCAGAATTAATCACACATAATAATTGCATCCGTGCATGATCATTATGATACCAGCAGCATATTAACCCCATTAAACAAATACAATAGCACTGATGCTGGAAAAGACAGGAGGGGAGAGAACAAGCTATCAGGATTTCTACAGGGAACAGGAGAAATTCTTGAAGTAAAGACTTGTTGGAAAACAAACATGTACCTGAGCCACAGGTAACAATGCCAACAAGTGCAGAAAATGCTCCCATAGGCAAATTAGGATCTTTAAATTAGGATCCTATTTGCTCTGGGATCAGAGAGCTTGAAAGCCATTAGTGGATTTTATTTTATCAGCTTATTTTTGAGGGAAGAAAAGTTATAATCCCTGTTACATTCCTGGAGAACAAAGGCACAGATTAATTCCTTTAATTACTTCAAAGCAGGCCAGGAAGCTGAATAAAAGAAATTAACTTTTAACCTACATATCTTGCTCTAAACACAGAACTTGCTTGAGCTCCTAAAGCTTTGTGATTCATGTTCCCATATCATCAGTAATAGAAGAGGGATCTGTGCCAGGGCAAGCTGGGATGGATTCAGTCCTCCAGACATTGGATAACAGAGCAGTAGATGTGCTGGGAAGCTTCTTGCTGCTGAGTGCTTACCAGTCAGTGACCGTGAGGTTGTAGACAACCACCTCTCTTTCTGCACCTTCTTGTTGCCCATCCATGAATATAGCTGGAATAAGCTTACAATAAGAACAGCTGAGGAAGCTTTGTTCTGGGTGGAAAAGATGAGGCCAGATGCAAGGAGCCCCAGGAGGGTGTCTCAGTAATGAGAAGTTGGGCAGTGAGGTGGAAGAGGAAGTGTGGATGAGTGTAAGGTATTGCATGGGGACACAGGTGGAATTCAGATGTGATCTGGATGGACTCAGAGCCACTTGGGAGTGAAATATTAGGCTTATGGTAAATAGCTGCAGGAAAATGTCAACTCAGGGGTCACCAATAGTGGTGAAAAAAACCCCAAAATTTAAGGTGGACAAAACGGAAAATTAGTATTTGATTGTAAATACACATTTGCTGGTGTAACAAATGTACGGTTCTGTCTTCCTCTGCTCAAACAGAATATGGCAGAACTGAAAAGATGTGGTGAGGAGTGTTGGAGACAATCAGGGGAATGGGAACAGCTTCCAGTGAGCTGTAGCTGAATAGACTGTGCCTCCTACGATGCAACAACAAAGGGAGGTGGGGGAGGATTCACAGAGGTCTCTAAGTGTCATTGAGAAAGTGAACTGACAATAGTCATTCGCTGTCTTCTGATACAAAACCAAAGGATGGTGAAAGGAAGCGAGGAGGGAGCAAGTTCTGAAGAGGAGACAGCTCTTCACCTACGCTGTCAAATTCCTCACTACAGAATGCCATGGATGCTGGAAGCCTGCTTCAGTTCTGTGCAGCACGGGGGAAATTCACAGAGAAAGTTCACAGAGGATTGTTAAATGCAAAGCCTCTGACTGAGGAAGTTCTTGAGTCACAAATCACTGGAGATTCGAGAGTATTTGTGAGAGAACCAGCATGTGCTGTGTTTTCATGGATTTACTGCTGTGTGAGGTACTGGGTACTGTTGGGTGGATGGGCTGGCTGGGTACAGCTCTTCCCACCACATATGGGACCTGGGACTGAGTAGGCTTAGGAGAACAAGTGTCACAGTCAAAACAAGTGAAAAATGGACTTTCAAGGAGCGACTGAGATTTTTGCAGGGGATATTCCAAAATAATTAGACATCCAGGGATAGTGCGTGGTTATCCAGTCATGTTTTCAATAGCTTTAGATTTCTAGAAGCATAGTCCATGATACAGCTGCTGGGTATAGAATGAAGATCTTTCTGAATCAAAGGACTGCATTTGAAGTGGACGGATGGTGATGCTCTCCCACTCCTGTAGCTGTGAACAAGAAGACTCTTCCCCTCCCAAATCTAGCAGAAGAAAAAAGCCGTTTCTACCAGAGTGGAACAAACCTAAGTCCAAATTCCAGCTGGAGCTGAAATGTTTAGTGCCAGTTTGCAGTGGCACTACTGAGCAGCAGCATTTGCAGGAGATCTGATCACAGGCTGTGTAATCAAGCCATGCCCGTGGGCACTGCTGCTGGAGGTGACAAAAGCCAGGCTTAAGCATCCTGCCGCTCCAGTTGCTGGGAAGGTGTGTGTGTGTGTATCCTTGCTTCCTGATCTGCTCGTCTGTGCATGCCTGCTTTCTCTGATAGAGCTCCAACCCCCTCTCTGAGGCAGCAGCAGTGCACTAATGTGGAAAAGAGTAGAAATGCCCTTATTAGAGGAGAGTCACGCTGTGCATCTGGAGAGGTGTCTGTGCTCTGCTTTAGCTGTGTCAGCTCGGGCTGAAGCTGTACCTCCTCAGGGCTGGGGAGTGAACTGGCAGGTGGTGAACTGGCTCTGCAGCCTGACATGTGTCCCAGGAGAGGGCTGGTGCTGTGAAATGGAGTGGACATGGGGTGTTGAGGCAGCAGAGGAGGATCACTGAAGAACTGAGCTCCAAGGTGCTCTGGAAGGAGCTTTCCTTCCTGAGAGACCTGTGCAGTTGCTTCCAGGGAGCGCTCATCTCCTGCCCCTCTTGCATGTCACTGATGCCAGCAATTCCCTCCCCAAACAGTACTTCCAGGGAGCAGTGCATTCTTTTCTGCTGCATTTTAAATTAAAGGCACTGCTGATCTGTTCTCTGATGATTCACATGTTGTGAAGGTTGCCAGATCCCAGCCTCTCCCTTGTGAGAGAGCTGCCAGCCCCGGGAGAAGGAACCTGAGAAGAAGAGGCTCGGTGGAACAGGGAAAGGAAAGTTTGGCTTCTCAGCAATGTAGTAGGCAGCTGCCAGCTCTTGTATGATTTATACAGTAGGCCATAAACTGCCTTAATCCAGACTTTCATGACGTAGGGTTGGGATCAAAAGCTTGGGTCTAATTCTCCTCCCTGCTATTTTACTGATCCAGCTGCAGTGAGCCCGGTTCAGAGTGTGAATGTTCAGTGTTCTGCCCCACTGCTGGTTGAAAGAGGAGGCAAAGCCCGGACTAATGGTCTTCTGGGCCTCAGACTGAGACCTCACGTTGAGCTGCCTGTACAGAGCAGCAAAGAGTTGAGCTCTGGGGCTGCTTTGCCACGCGGTGCTGCCATTTATTATGTAGGCTGGGAGCGTGGGCTTGCCAGCTGGGGGAAATTAAGCTCCAGGCCCAAGGCTTTCTTCTGCTGCGGCTGTTATTAGTCTGGATTGCAGCATGCTGACATGGTTATCCTGCTTTTGGAAATGAGCTCGCTTGCCTGGACCGCGGGTGGGAAAGTCCGCACGGCGCTGTGAGGTACCCTGCAGTCCCCAGACGAGAGGGGTCAGGAGCCTTTGGTTGTTTACTTCCTTTCTAAATATAAATTCAAGCAGGGGGTTGGACGCTTTTGTATTTGCAGTGCTCTTGCTCACGGGTCAGCTTTACTAATAATGGTGGCGCTTAGTGCAAGTGAAAGCAGAATGCTCTCTATGGTCCCTGCTCCAAAAGCGGGAACGCATAAATTACAGTTGATTATTCCCCCGAGTTGTCATTATCAGTTAGTTCCCTCAGAAGAATCATGACAGAAATGGGTCATTAGAAGAATCCTGGAAAAACTGATTGCCTTTGCAGATGAGCTCTCGAGAGGTGTTTGATGGTTGATGGAGACAGAGCAGTCTGCATGAGGAGAGGTTTGCCCAACCCTCTGGAGTAAGAAGATGCAGCACTAGCCCTAAATGTGTCTGGCTTCTTACAGCATTCCTTGCTTCAGTGCTTTTCACTCTGGTATTAAATGCAGAGGTGTTGATATTTTGTGTACACATGAACATTGTCCAGTCCACTCATACCAGGGAGGCAAGAGGAGTTCAGTGTAAAAATGCTCTGCAGCGAGAACTTCTGTTCCAAAACCTGTAGGGAAAGGAGAGCCTGGTAGATGCGCTGCTAAAATTGATCTTGGCAAAATTAGACTTTGTTTTTGAATCTTTACAGACTTCTGTGTAACTGTGAGCAAGCTGCAGTCTCAGACACTCCCAGATATTAAGAGGTCTCACTCTTCCTCAGGTCAGTGAGATGGGTGCCTAAACAGAAGGTGAGCGCTTAGGCATTTTAAAGAATGTCAGCCCTAATCTCTTTTCCTTTTGTGCTTGATGGAGGTGGCGCAAAAGTAAACACTCTGAAGAGCACAGAGTGCTGAGACACCACAGTAATGAGGCCATTACTGAACCTGAGCATGTAATTAGATGGAAAATGTTTGTCTTCATAATGAATAGATGCTCTTACACACACATTCCTCAGTAAATTGTCAAGTTCATCCTTGCAGCTCCACTAATTTCACTGTGTAACTGGGGATGGATTTTCTTTGGCAAAGTCAACAGGAGGGGAGAGCTTTCCATCCCAGAGGACCAGACTGGATCACAAGAAAAGCTGTGTTTTCTGATGAGATATCTAAAAAGAAGTGATATTGCACAGAGCACAATGCAGGAAGGGAAAACTACAATCTTAAAATGTATTTAGTGAAGCAGAATAACAGCTCAACCTCGTATGTACTAACTCTGCAAAGCAAATTTCAGATGCTAAATATATGATCCACACCTACTCTTTTATTTCTGTTCAGGCAAGCTTGATTCTTTTGGCTGGTAAAATATACCCAGTGGAATAAACTTGAGGAGAATTAGCAGCCCGATTTAGTTGTCACTTGCACTGGTTTTGTGCCTGTGTTTTCTTGAGGGTGAATAGGGGTATTAGCTCTGCCATGAGCACAGTCTCCTTCCAGCCTGGTCCAGAAGATACATTCAGAACCCCCACCCACCTTGGTACTGAACAGAGATGGTCTAGATGCAGAATTGTGTAGAAATCTGAGGCATGTTAAAGAAAGCGCCAACGTTTCTGACTTTAACTCATTGCTGGTGCATTGCTCGTTTTTCCTCAAAGCCATCTGGGGTTGGTCTCTTTCTCCAGGCAGCAACTGACAGAACGAGGGGACACAATCTCAAGCTGTGCCAAGGGAAATACAGGTTGGATATTAGGAGGAAGCTCTTCACAGAAAGAGTCATAAAGTGCTGGAATTGCTGCCCAGGGAGGTGATGGAGTCACCATCCCTGGATATGTTAAAAAAAAGCCTGGATATGTTAAAAAAAAGCCTGGATGTGGCACTTGATGCCATGGTTTAGTTGAGGAGATAGGGCATGGGTTGGACTCCATGATCCAGAAGGTCTCTTCCAACTGTGATTCCGTGATCTGTATTATCCCTCACTAGCAAAAGTTGAGGCCTCAGTCAGGGATGTGACATCCTGGAGTTTATGACTGTAAGAAACTCATCCATCCATTGCCTGCAAAATGAACTGGCTCATGCTGAAACAGTGTCCTGTGAGGTGCTTTAGCTGTGGCACTTGCTTCAGTGTTAACACCTAAATCATCTGTAATGCTATCACTGTCTGCTGGATCACTGCTGAATTATGGCATCTGCTTTTTTGATTATTAATTGGTTGACTCCTTGGGGCACTGTTCAGATGAATGAGCCTGCAGTTAGGTGTGATGAATCCCACCTGAGCTGCCAGTACTGGTGAAAGTCAGAAGGGAGTATGACTGCAAGATATGCTAAAAGTAAAATGTATACCTCAGTGCTTTCCCTGTCTTCTTAAAAAAAGAGATGCAGGCATATGTGGGACACCTTGCCCGAAAATAGCATAGGAAGATGATGCTGGGTTGGTTGTGAAAAGAAAGAAAAATTTTGAAGTTCAAACAGAGAATTGTACTAATTACCTGCTTGTTTGTATTTAAAAATCAGCCTGGTGGAGTTCTTCCAAAATTTTAAAATGCCCTTCTCAGAAAAAAAAAAAAAAATCCATAAAATCCCTACTCCTCTTTATTTTCAGGGAGTTCCCTGCAGTCTAGACCAGCAGTCAGGACTTACACATGAGGAATGCTTCAGTGCACATTGTGGTTTGTCAGTGCCAAGCACAGTGACATCCCTACAAGTACTGTAGGAGTTGTGTCTGGTTTCACATTGAGTCAAGCTGGAACAGAGGGTCCTCTCTTGGGCTTTGTATTCCTGACGGGTCTGAAGTTGTTACAGATTTCAGTCTCTCAACACTGAATATTAAGGTGGAAATTAGTCCATCTCTCAATAAAGTGGGGGTTTTTTTCCTTCCCAGATACAATCAGGAAATTGAATGAAAGCTTTGCCTTTCTGTGTGACAAATTGGTCTTTGCTGGCAAGAGCCTCTTCATTGCCAGTGTTATGCTGGGAGCCAAGCTGGCACCCCCAGCTAATGCCTGGGCTGAACTTTCCCCGCAGTAACTTGATAGCTGTACAGCTGTGCAGGCTCACAATTTGCTCCTTGATTGTCAGCCTCCTGACAGCTTTTTCAGTGGAACAGTTTGAGAGGAGCGGGAAGCCCTGCTTTGGAGACATGGAAGTGTTTTCACACCTGAAGTGCAATTTCACACCTTGTGTTGCTCAGTAGATAAGTGTGTAAAATAGCACATCAAACGGGAACAGAAGAGGATAGAAATGCTGCAGACAAGAGATGGAGGCTTGTTATTTATTTCCTATCTTCAGCACACTCTGAAATAATACTCACTTGCAGGAACCCAGGCACAGATTACAAAGGGGTTAGCAGAGGACTCGTCTAGCCAAGCAATCTGTCACTGTCATGTGCAGAGCAAGGTGAAAACTTACACTGAGCTGGGTCTGTGGAGCACTGAGAGCTCTGACATCACAGTATTAACAGCCACAAAACGGAGGAGAACTGATTAATACAGGAGGCAGCACAAATTTAAAGAGTAGATTTACAGGAGCACTAAATTGGATCATCCCTTCCCTGTATTTGCTAAGCATGTTTACTCTTTGTATGGACTCCTTGTACGGACTTAAATTGTAAATAAAATTCACAATTTTAGTCCACCAAGTTGAAAATTTGAGTCCACCAAAAAAGTAATATGAGAATTTGGAAAAAATATGAAACTATCATGAGAGATCAAATAATTTCACTGTTTATGCAGGGTTTTTTTCCCTTCTTTTCAAGACCCTTATTTTTTTGGTATCTCAAACAATAGGTCATAGAGAGTGGTGAAGAGGCAAGGGCAGCCTGGGTAAGACGGCCCCAATGAAGCCTGATTGTGGGGGAGAGGAAGGGAAGATGGAGACACCATTTGAAGTGGAGAATCCATAGAGATGCTCATAGCTTTGCTTAGTCTTAGGCAGGTTTGCTAGGACTGGATACCTGTTATCCTGTTCTTTCCAAGAGAGTGAGGCTGAACGTGCATCAGTTTTCTTCTCTCCCCAGCTGAATATGAGAAAATCCAAGAGGTGCTTTCATCTTCTGTTTCTCATCCCATGGATTTTACCAAGGAGCTCCATCCAGCCCTCATCTGCTATTCACTGCAGACTAAACTGCTCTACTTGGACATTTTTTGGGGTGTTTTTTTGACTGCCTGGGACTTTCATTTAGCCTGTCACCTGCACCAAACATGTCATTTCCTCTTTTTTGTCTTAGACACCTACGGAAAGCTCTGCCTGCGCAACTCGGTGGGTCAGGAGATGTCTCGCTGCAAGACCTCCGTCCGCCGGGGACAGCCCAACCCTGTCTACAAGGAGACTTTCATCTTCCAGGTTGCCCTCTTCCAGCTCTCAGACGTCACCCTGCTGATCTCCATCTACAACAGGCGCAGCATGAAGCGCAAGGAGATGGTCGGCTGGATCTCCCTGGGCCAGAGCAGCAGCGGGGAGGAAGAGCAGAGCCACTGGCAGGAAATGAAGGAGTCACAGGGGACACAGGTCTGCAGGTGGCACACGCTGCTGGAGTCCTAGCTGTGACCAGGGCAGGCTGCAGCTCCTGGGACAAAGGGCTGTCTCCCCTCAGCAGAAAGCAGCTCTGGCAGGGCACGCAGCTTTAACCTGCTTGCTCAGTGTCAGCAGCCGTGGGTATCAAAGGTGGCAAGGCCTGGGAGGCAAGTTTTGTTCTTGCCTTTCCTGCTTGCCCTGCGTTTTCTACATCCACATAATCAACCCTAGTGAGAAGCAGTGGGAATATCTGCAAAATCCTTTCCTTGGTCATTGTCTTGCTCATTTTTCCATAGGCTTAATCGACACAGACTGATTCTGATATGATGCTGTTTTCTTCTGGGGTAAATTCTCTCTTCCCTCTCTCCCCTTGTTTATATTAATTAAGTTTGCAAATATTCTTGCCATGCAGATAGCTCACAGAAAAGCTAACCTGCATGCAGATCACATCTTCCTTTTATTATCGTGTTTCTAAGTCCTAAAAATAAGCTTTTGATACCACTGTAGACTGGATGATATATTTTTCAGGCAGCATGAGAAAGCACTCTTGAATTCTCTGTCAACTTTTAAGTGCCTAGACATTACTACTGTTCTCCTGTACTAACAATTGATATAAGGACTAAATACTACTGGTATTTTTAATTAGGCACTCTGTGCACTTCTTAGCCTGCATCAACATAGGTTTGCACAAAAGATAACAAGCATCAGTTTTATATTGCATTATACAATGCATGTTTAGATGTTTACTTGAAGTTATGGCTTCTGTCATCTCAAATACCAAAAAAAAGACCAGAACAAACTACACAGCCACCTTTGTGCCTGAATCACTCCTTTCTGCATCGTTTACCCCACGTGTTAATGTGATTTTTAGAAGTGAGGTTCGTTCAGAAAAGCATTTCTGTGAGCATTACAGCAGAGAGCTTCAGATCTGTGGTTTTTCTGTGATACAGCAAAGCAGTGCTCAGTTTGTTGAGGGCTCTTCTTCAAATCTCCTGTGCTATCCTGTCATATCTCCTTGGGATATGGAAGGGGACTGGTTTTGGCATGCTGAGCAGTAGAGGATGCCAGACCATGTCACCTAACCTTGGGAAGGAGCTCTCTTATAGGCCAGGAATAGGATCCAGAGGGGCTGCTGGCTCTGCTGAACTAGCACTGGAGAAAAGAATTGTGCTTCCTGCCTCTAACTGAAAGCAATGCAAGGAGCAGCCTTACTGGATGAGGTGATGACACTGTCACGTGCTTACCTTTCAGACTACATTGTCCTTTTCCATTTTAATCTCTTTTCCTGTTTCTGTAAGCTGAAGTCATGGAGATGATGGATAGAGGATGTGTCTCAGTCTGCTGCTTGGCTAAGTGGTTGCTGTTGCAGTGCTGTGTGTGACACAAAGGAGGATGTTCATCCTCAGTGGAATGTAGGCAGCGAGGTGCTGAGATCTCCAAATGCTATCAGCTGCCCAATCTCCCATTCTCCACACTCTCTAGGAGAGAACTGTCTTTTCTCCATTCCTGCTGATGACAGCAAGACACAGGAAATATTTTGCTGAAGAGGTTTGTCTGTACTGAATCACTTCATGGTTTGTTTTTGCCATTTACGGAGACCTGGCCCCAAATTTTGCCTCCTCCTGCACCACAGCCACTTCCTTCGCTTCAACGGTGCTGTGCAAATCTAACTAATGCAAATTTTGGCTCTGGCTGTTTGACCAAAATTGGTCCTTGGTGCTGGTTTTCATCACATCCAAGCTAGACAGGCCCTGAGGGCAGTGCTGTGACACTCACAGGTTATCACTTGGTGTCACAGAGGCTCTGTCTGTCCTCAGGAGGCAGACAGAATAATCTGCACAGAGAAGCACTTCAGGTGCAGGTGACACAAGTTATTCTACAGACCACGCTCTTGTGTCTTCTTATCACCTGTCTGAGCACCATTTTTCCAGGGAGACTGGTGGGTATCCTATGCAGGAGGGTTCTCCTCCACTGTCTAGATAAGCTGGCATGTCTGCTTTGCACTACTGGGGCTTTGTAACACAAAACAGGGTGTAACCCAAATGCAGCTCATCCAATAAATACGTTCTTGACTGCACTGCTAAAACTGCTGTATTACCAATGCAAGAAAAAGTGAACATCTGAGTGGTAACCAGCAGGATAGAATTTTATTTATCATACACTTTTATCCTGGGGAAAAATAAAAAAGTAGGGGAAACAGCCCAATTCAAAAGGTGTGTTTGCCGATTCCAGCTGTTTTCCAGTCTCTCCATCTTTTTTGTCCTGAACTGCATAAAATGTATATGCAAGTGTTTATAATTAATTTTATTACCTGGAATGTGTGTGTGTAATAATCTTACTGAGATTCTCTTCAGAACTTCTTGAGCCTGCAAAGTCTTGCATATGCTTCATGATTAGCTAGGGAAAAAGTTCATAATACATTTCAGCAGTGAACTGGAGATAACCTAGATTTATAACAGCATGATTAAAAAAAAACCTAATGAAAAAGATAATTTTAAAAAACAATGAAGTACACTGGGTTTGGACTTCCGTGCTGTTTTCACATTAAGATCTTTTCTGAAGATACGGCATTAAGAGAATTGAATTTTAATATATAATTTCATTCTGGAGTTTTTGGAGTCAGAGAAAAGCAAATGAAAACAACTTACTTTGAGCAAGTTAGTACCTAAGCGTGTGTTAAAACTTTGCTATCCAAGGGAAGCAGGTTCCTGCGTCCTTGCTGCCATGTTTTACCCTTATATTTTATCAGAAAATTTTGGAGGGAGGGGGCAAGGGCTGTGGCAGGGGGACCATTGGGGTTTTGGAGCTGCTGCCAAAACTCTTGGCCATCCATGCCTTGAGAAGTGCATTTGTGGGGCTCCTTATGTTCCTACTAAAGCAGTGGAGAAATTTAGGAATCTTGGTTTGAACAAGGTGCTGGAGGTACTCATGCTTGCTAGCTGTATTTTGGGATTTTTTTATTGCTTTTGGGGTTTATTTTCCCTTCCATTATTGCCTGTCTGTGAAATGGAGGCTTTGCAGCAGCTCTGGCATATTCCAAAGCTCCTGTAATTCTTCCCATTGACAGATTGAATTAGTCAGTGCTAATATTGATACAGGCTGGGCTTGTGCTCATGGTCTTTCTTATGTAAACACCACTGCCCTTTTAGTCATTGCTTTAACCCCTTGTTTCCTTTGGAAGTGGCTGACAAGACTGAATTTCCAGGAAGTTTTCCATTCCTTGGAAATCCAGACTCTCAGTTGGCTGATGGCTGGTAGACCCTGTGCTCCACTGGTCTTCTCCATGTGGATTCTGGTGCTCTCTGCTTTTGTGGGGTTCCAGGTGGGGAGAAGAGCTGTGAGAAGGCCATGGGGATTTCAGGAAGCAGGATAGGAATGGATAACCTGGTTCTGGGATGCTTGGGAAATTACAGGTCTAGATTCTGGATGTTTCCTAATGTTTTCTAAGATAATTCATTCCCTTTTGACACCACTGTTTGAAATTTCTCTATAGTTTATTGGAGTTTTCTTAAAAAAAAAGAAAAAAAGAGAGAGACCTGAAAATGTAGAAAGGGATTAACTGCATTGGCCCAGAGTATTATGGGCAAGTACCCTGGATACATCTCTCTATGTTAAACAGCATCATTCAGCTGGTTGCAGTCTGTTCTTTCCTTGTTCTCTCCCCAGCCAGCAGGCCCCTGTCCTGCCCAGCTCTCTGCTGCTATTTTATTTTTTCTTTTTTAATGTTTATTGACAACAGAACAGAGTGATCTCACCGTGTTTATACTCCCCACAATAACAGTGATCTTCAACTGATGCCCACAGAAATGAGCTCCTCTTTTAGCCCACAGAGCTGCAGCAATCTCTCACTGAAGAGCCCATTTGCAAAGGCTTCATCTGGATGATCTTCTACATCCTTTGATTTGTCTGGGTTGCCTTTTTACCAGCGTCTTTAATTAGCTGGACCCTGCTGTGGTCTGCGTGTTCCTGTTGCTCTGCCTTGTCTGCCTTTCCCTTCAGGAGCAGTGTGGGCTCTGCAGCTCCCGAGGTACATGGACAATGCTTGGGTGTATTTTTAGCAGCTGCAGATCCCGAGGAGTTATTTGGTGCTTTACACAGCCGACTGATCTTCAGTCATGGGTGTCGTTAGAAGTTCCTGGATGCACAGATCCAAAGGCTGCCAGCTGCTATTGATCATTTTCCCAGCATAAAGCCGAAGGTGGCAGCTTGGCAGAGGAGCAGGCATTTCCTCTGGTGGCAGTTCATTTTCCCCTTCAGCTGGAGCTGGCAGTGACCTTGGAGCTGGCGTGCCTGCAGAGCTTGCTTTCCGCTCCCATATTTATCATCATTTTTAATCTGTGTGATCACAGCACTTCATCTCTCTGCCTCTCAGCTGCCTTCTGCCCTTCAGCACAAAAAGTGGAAAGGCTGAGCAAAGAATATGGCCTTCTCCATCATATTATCCCCTCCCACAGGGGTCATCTCAAAGTTGTGATGCTCCTGATCAAGACCTTGCCTCCCTGCTCACTTGTCCACTTTTGGTGCTTGAAGGTTGTTGGTTGGGCTGTGACACTTAAATATTTACAGGGTAGTGACACCCATTCACCTCAGTGTGGACCAAGTTAATGGCAGAAGAAACAACCTGTTCTGTATTTGCTTTCTTCCTTTTCTCATGGGCATTGTGTTCTGCAAAAGGACAACAGAGCCTGCAGGAATTAGTATGCAGGAACATCCTCTTTCCATTTAAAATATGCTAAGTGTGATGTTTGCAGCTATGGTTCGAGGGGAAGAAACAAAGCAGCCAGGGTTTGTAGAGAAGCTCATACTTTGAATGAGGCAGGTTTCTCCCTCCAGCATGTGATACCCCAACAAATACATTCTCATATCCCAGGAAGTGCTGCTGGCTCTGAGCTCATCTGCTTCTGTGATACAAGCAGCCAGAAGCTGACAGATCCTAAAGCTTGGAAAGGCATCCAAGATAATTCCACAGGGCTGGTCTGGGTGTTTATTTGGGATCTGGTGAGGATTTAACAAGCTGTCAGGCAAGAAATGAAAACCCCAAGCAGTGGTGGGAAGGTGGTGGTGGGGGAGAGAGGCAGGAGAGGAAGGCTCTTGGTGTGCTCGTGCTGCTGTAGAGCTGGGAATTTGCTCACTCCCTACTCCATGAGCAGCACAGCCAGGCTGCAGTGGCATCAAGCCTGAGCTGAAACCCAGTTTCTCTGTATGACTTCTGAGCTCCAGATCTGCTGAAGGCATACAGCTTTTTTATTCTGTGCAGAGTGAGCTTGTGTCTTCCTGCAGCCTACGCTGTGGGACCTAAGAAATGAATGTGTAAATATTTTGTCTCTCACAGCAGCCCAAGGTCATCTTTCTGGAACAGCAAACAGGCACAGAATCCAAAGAAGATCAGTCTGTCATATGAGTAAGGTTAGCATCTGCACTTACAAATGACAAAGGCTATTAATCCTCATGCTGTAATCCCCAAGCTGTTTGCCAGCTGGCAGCAGGAAGATGCTCCTGCTCAACCCACACAGCTATCCATGTTTTTTCACCTTTATGAAGCAGATATAGGTCAATACTGTAGCCTGAATAAAAAACTTGTTAGATGCCATTCATCTCTTTTGGCATTATAATCCCACTGCTCTCCACACAAACCCTCTATGCAAATGAAGGGGTAAGAGGAGAGCTCTGGGCTGGGCTCTCCCTGTGCTGCTCCCCCAAAAGAGAAGGCTGAAGGTGAGATTTTTTTCCCCCTCTCCTCTGCTCCTGAGTTTGTCTTGGGTGGATGAATTTTGAGATGTCTGCGAAGATGAACAACTTTAGCAAAACTCTGTCACTAGACAGGTCTTTACATCCAGAGCAGGGAAAACCTAATTCCTGCAGAAGGCAGACAAAATGCTAGTAATGGGACTTTTTTTGGTCTTAATTTGGGAACTTGAATAGGATTTGGGTATTGCCTATCACAGGAGCATAAACCCCTGAATCCTCTGAGGTATCACTGGTGGAGCAGAAGGAAGACTGCAGGTAGTGATGCAGGTAGGCTGTGATAGTCTGTGATCTCACACACCAAAACCTGTACGGTCACTGGGTTGCCCCCAGTGAGTATGAGGCAGCTGGAGTTGGAAATAGTTGAGGAAGACACACAAAAGCCAGATGGGAGCTGTGAAACTCCATTCAGACCTGTTACTTGCTCATCTCTCAAGGAAATTGGAAAGCAATTTTTTTTTTTTTTCTCTAACAGAAATCACAGCTGCTTTGGCAGCTGCAGGTGTGAGGAGCTAAGGATGTTTCCTCCTCGCTTTTGCGTTTCCTCTGGCTGTAGAGGGGAACATCAAATAGACACCAAATACTCTGGAGATGTTTGTCCCCTGTAGTGTCATTCTCAGTGTGGGCTGATCTTGCTGAGAAACAAGAGACAAAAAGAGGATATTGGCCATGGGTGAGGAGCAAGGACTCAGGGTTCACACAAAAGCAGGATTCTTCCTAAGCCCCACAACCATTAATTAGCTGTGACCTCCGGGGAAGGCACTTCATTGTGCCAAATATTTCCCTCTCCCTTTATTTCTCTTAGGGTAATATTGAAAATTTCTCTCTTCATTAGCAACGAGGAAAAAACTAATATCATTTTGCCAGCTTTCATCATCCCTGTTGTGTCTTGTTAACACTTTCCAGGTGTTTTTCCTTCATGCTGTCTCCATCACTGCATCTCCCATCCTCTCATTAATATCTACAGAGGTCTGGTCCAAGGCAGGTCAGTGCCTGGTAGCAATATTTTATGTTCATGGTGCTCAGGATAAAACCTATCCTCCGATCCCTTGTCACTACGTGGCACCTCAAGCACAAGTTTTCCAATTAAACTGGTACCACATCTCTCCTGTATTCCTCTGCTGGCATTGCTGTGGTTTGTGTCTTGCTGGGCTGTATTCTCAGCTGTAACTTCATTGACTTTTTCCCAGCAGAGACTTTTGTTTGTCAGGAAGAGTAAATGAAGTAATCATTTGGTAGACTTAGCATTTAAATACTGCGTGACATTTATATGGTGTGTATATATAAAAATGTTTTTTATGGCAGAGTGCCGCGGGGCATTTGCATGAAGCACATCTCAATGTATATTTGACTGTTGATTTAAATATATGGTATGTAATAAGTTATTTTTAGTGTGTATTGACTTCTTTCTATATTGGAACAATATACCATCTCTGGCAGGGTTTTGTTGTCTCTCAGTTGTGGGCACAGCTGGACACTGTAGACACTGAAGTGTGTCCTTGTCCTGTTTCCTCCTTGTGCTCCATGAGGTGGGAGTCGTTCCCCTCAGGAGCTTTGTGGGTGGACAGACAGAACTCCTGGGGTTTGTTGCCACAGGACAGTGTTGTGAGCCTCCTACTGCGCCTCCCTCCTGGTGTTTAGTAGAATATTTAATATTTCTCCTTTCTCTGCTGTCATGTCCTCAGCACAGAGAGCTGGTTGGTGTTCAGAGTGATTCAGCCCCGCAGCTGAGGGAGCACCAGGAGCAATGGAGATCTCAGCTCTTCTTTCCCAGCCTGAGACCATAGAACCACAGAATGGTTTGGGTTGGAAGGGACCTTAAAGACCATCTCATTATCTCATTTCAACCCTCTGCCATGTGCAACCTCTCACTAGACCAGGTTCCTCAGAGCCCCATCCAACCTGGCCTTGAACACTTCCAGGGATGAACATCCACAACTTCTTTGGACAAGCACAAAATCTATCTATAAATTTTTTATATTAAAAAAATAACAATACAGACAAATCAATAAAAATGCCACATCCCTAACTTCTCTTGGTGCAAAAGCAAGTCTTCTTGCATTTATTGTTGAATTATTTTTATGGTAAATGAATCTATAAAAGGAGAACTTTTCCTACTGTGAAGGTTATAAGAAACATATTCATATGTCCTTTTCACTTTTGTAAAGTTCAAGGATTTGCACTGAAAATGTAGCTTGAATCTAGTTACTGAATGGTTGGTATTGACTGGTGAGAGGCCACTGGGATGGTGTGAGCATTGTTTCACTTACTAGGTATGTGATTGAAAGAGGTATCTGGAAAGCAAAACTGTGATAAAAAGATGAAAAATACAAGGAAAAGATGTTTGGATATTCAACTGGAAAACTGATATGGGCTTATCCTTAGCTTTTCATGTAGTTGACAATGAAACATTTTTTATTCTACATAAGTGCCAACGTGCATGATCATACAATATATTGCCTCTTGCTAATTATATGCTGCGTTAGGAATACTAATGTCTAGATGATATCTGTCTGGAAAAAAAAAAATCACCATTAAATCCAGCTTCTGCAGAATTCTGGGCTGAAACTACCCCTGCACACACGCAGCTGTCCACACCTTAGAAACAGCCTTATTTTGTTATGGAGAATGCTGCTGTTACGGGTTTTATCAATAAAATAGAAGCAGATGGCTCATGTAGACATGCAAACCCAACGTATCTTCCTTTTTGTTCTGGCTGTGGCAGAACGGAGTGAATATGCATCCAGGAGAGGAGGATGTGTTTTGTTCAGAGCAGGGATGCAGGTGCCTGCTGCATAATGCAGGACTGGGAGGATTGGGAAGTATCTGCCCTGCCCTTGGTCCCCCTGTCCACCCACATGGACACGGGGGCTCTGTGACAGCAGGCTGGGACGTTTCGGGGGCTGAAGAGATTCCCATGTCCCACTGATGCCTTGGAGGGGCTACCTGGAACAGAAGCTAGACAAAATTAAGAGAATAAAAGTGGGTATTTATTGAAGGCCTTCAACAAGTACACCTTGGGTGGTCAGAAGCCTCTGAGGAGCTACACCCAAGATGGACAACAGTCACGAGTTTTTCATACAGTTACAAGCTTGGTCCATTCACATATCAGGGGTTAATCCTCCAATTACAGTTTCAGCTAATGGAAGTCATTTACTCCAAGTTTGCCCTTCCAATTCAGTGTTGTTTGCATCTCTCAGGGCCTGAGACAATAAAGTGTCCTTGGGTTTCAGGCCTAGAGAGGAATTTGTTTTGTCTGGATAAAATGGGAGAACAGTAGATGACAGGCCATGGAGTTTTAGAGTTATACACTAAAGCAGTACAGGATCTGAAAAATACAAAAGCTAAATCCTAAGGCATCACCACCATGTCTGTGCTTCCCTCTCCACACAGCTGTTCAGCCAACCCTGTGTGGGGAAGGAAAGTGCTGGCTATGCCTTTGACATCTGCTCTTCCCCACTCTCTCATCCAGCCCTGGCAGGTGTCGGGGGAGAAGCCCCCCTAGTTCCCTTTGTGGTGGTTCCCTGGGCTCAGCATTTGTCCCACACACCAGTGATATGTTGGCACCTGCACCAGGGCACACGGAGTCAGTGTCACCAGTCCCTGCTGTGTGTAGATACCAGCCTTGCTGACACCCTGGGTGTGTGTGTGGGACACAGAGGGATGTCCCTATTGAAGCTGGGTGGCCACTTGGTGGAAATAAAGGTAAGAGCTCAAATGATGAGCTGCAGAGGTGAAATTGGGCCAACAAAGGGTGTGTCTGTATCTGATGGTTACTGTTGTTTGCATCTACCTTTGGTCATGATGTATTTGTGAGTGGTTTACTTGTGGCAGGTTGCAGTTGTAATCCCTGCCCACATTAAGATGGAGAAAGATAGAAGCTAAAAAAATTCCCATACTGGTGACTTTGAACTGGGGTTAGTTTGTTCCTCCCAGAATAGCAGTGCCATATTTGAGGGAGACATGAGAATCCACGATTTCTGCAGCCCTGTTGGCACCCACAGGGTTGGCTTTCCAGGACCAGCCCTGAAATAGAGTTTCTTTTTCTGGCAACTGTTGGTAGCTTCAGTGCTTGGAAACCTCAGCAAAGGCAGTTGATGTAAGACATGTCTGAGGACACAGAAAACCCAGCCCAGGGCCCTTCATCTTAAAGACAGTGGAGAAATGGGATATGCTGGGATGCTCAGAGAGAAACTAGGGAGTTTGGAAAAACTCTCCCTCCTTGGTGTAAACTGGGGATGAAATAAATGTTTTGCTAAGGACTGATGTTTGTGGGTGACCAGTCTCAGCTGAGAGGGGCTGTGGGGTGGGCTGGGGTTTGCTCTGGGTTGCAGCAGTCCCCCAGCAGCTCCTCCAGGCACAGAGGGGGATCTGCAGAGCCAGGCACTGTCTGCAAGTTGCTCATGGGTTTGGGAGCTCAGGTGGGCACTGCTGACAGGGTCTGAGCTGGTACCAGGGCAGTGTTTTCCTGGCTTGGTTACCCTAACCCTGCTTCACCCCATGCACTTTCTGGAAACCACTTAAAATTCTCCCTGCCCAATCAACCAGCCTCAATTCTCCCACTGACTCACCCTACTCCTCCCCAGTAACCCCAGTGCCGAGGGGTGCTGGTGATGGCTCTGGAGCACTTGGGCACTGCTGGGAGCACCGAGCTTGCACTGCTGTTCCTGCAGCCTCACCCTGTCCTTGTGGGAGTGTGCCCAGCCTCAGGGGGGTTTTCCCAGGCTGATTCCCAGTTCAGGGCTAACCAGCCCAGGGTTTGTTCCATTCCTGCAGGCAGACTTGCCTGTGACCCCGTGTGAGCTCAGCACGCATCACGATGAAGCTGCTGGCGCTGAACTCGGGGAGAGGGCACTGGGCCACAGGTCTTGGTGCCAGCACTAGCTCAGCTTGGCCTAAGTGAGGCTGCCCGTAAATCTGGCTGTAAAAACCCAGGTTTTCTGTGTGCTTGGTGTAGCACACCACCATGCAAATGCAAGGGCTTAGCTCTCCACTTGCTGCTCCTGCTGGGACACTGCTGCTCAGCACGAGCACGTGTGGGCCCCGCCAGGCTCCCGACTGTGCTGTGTTTTATCGTTCTGATTATCCTGTCCTTCCTCCAGCTGCATTTTAATTCTTTAGAATGACTTCATCCCTTGGCAAAGCACCAAGTGCTGTTTTGTCAAGACATCCTTTTTTTTTTTTATCCTAATTTTGACCACTTGGAAAAGTCACATTTTTAATGTCAGGAAACTAAGTTTTGAATTTCAGCTAAAGAGTGATATCATCTTTCACAAGAGGGTGAAAGCATTCCCACTTCTCAATCAGCTCAGTGGAGGCTAAAGCTGAGCTGTCTGCCATCTGTCTCCTCGCCAGTCTCTTCCACCACCATCACTTTTTAACGGGTTGGCCAATTTCAATCACATTTGAGAGCAGGGTAACTGTCTCAAGACAGCTATGCTTCTACAGATTTTGTCAGCTGGCAGAGGATTATTTCTAGAGAAGCAGAAAAGAGTGGGTTTGATGGCCAAGGGTTGCTGAGTTGGTCCATTGTGACAGCTCCAGCATGTGCTGCCTCTGGTTGAGCTGGGGGTGTCCAAAGGGATGTGGTGGAATTTGGTTGGTGATGTGGGGACAGTGTAGGGGGTAAAGAGCACAGATATGTAGGAAAATGAACTTCATTTTTTCTACTCTTTCCCCTGTTTGTTTCAGAAGGTTTTAAAAAGTTTTCCTCAAATGTAAAATGGTAAAAGAAAGAATTAAAAAAAAAATTAAGATAACAACAAATAAACTTGTACAATGAATTGGAAGATGGAGGAGAAAAATGGCGTTCTAGTACAGAAAGAACAGAAATTTTAGATGGAGGCAGGATTAGCCTCCCAAGGCATCTGGTCCCTCTGAGGCTGACCAACCACTGGGAGGCATGAACAAGGTCCAGAAACTGAAACTACTCGTCTTCATTTGCTGTGACAAGCCAATGGCTGGGAAAGCTTTTGAGGGTCTGGGTCTGCTGGAGGCAGCTGAGTGGGCCAGGACAAGGATAAAACCTAGCCCAGGATGCAGCTCCTCACATCTGAAACTTCTCAGATACAAATGCATTTTGGGTGCATTCTATCTTTTGAAAATAATTTCTTCATGCTGTGTTTAGAAATGCAGCACCTGTGTAGGTATATGAGGCCTGGGGTAGAGGGGGGGGGTGTTGCTTCTATACACACATCTTTTCAACATTTGGTGCTTGAATTCAAAAGGGCACATTAATTTAATTCATTTTTCTTTAACACTTGACTTGAGATATAACTGCTTTGAAATGAAGGAACTGATTTTTTTTTTCTAATTCTGTGATACAGTTAGACTAAATGCTAATGTTCTGGGGTTTTATATTTCCAGTTGCTCTAAAAACATGTACTTGTTATAGCACTGAATATGTCAGGCAATCCTGCTTTCGAAATACTGAAACAAAAGAAAAAAGCTGCTCTTCTATTGTCTGCCTGTCCAGGTTTTATCTTGTGCAGCACACATTTAAAGTCTTATCTTCTCCAATAATATCGCTGTCAATAGAGACTTTGGTCCCAGTTCATGGGTCTGTTTAATTTCCACAGCACTAAAACGCTGTGCGAGTCAGCTGGGCAGTGATTCCTGAGCAGACATCCCTGGCAGAGGGGAAAACTCCTCTCCAGACAAGGAGGGGAGGTGATTTCTCCTGCTTCCATGGCAGGAGGAAGGAGATGGGATGGGGTGAGATGGAACATCTTCTCTTCCTCCTGATGGAGGTCCCTTGAGCCAGCAGGACAGTGCTGGCTTACACTGGCAGGGGATCTGCTTCCCCTTGGAAAGTGGGCAGAGAAAAACAGCTACACTCGGATTGTGGAAGAATTTCCTCAGGGCTGATCAGGGAATGGAAACACTTCTTGGATCCAGCTGAGGAAGCACAGCTGACCTTTTGGCTGTAAATCATTGCCTGCTAGGAAATCCTGCATGTGTGCTGACAGGAGAGGGGAAGAGTTGAATGTTAAAAAAAACCAGTCAATTTCACAAAGATTGGAGTGAGTGATGCTGTCGTTCATTCAGCTCTTAGGCATGGAGTAGGTTCTTCTGTGTCTTCCTTTTCTATCTCTGCTTACAGAAGTGATATTACTGAATTAATTACGACATCTTTGTGAAGAGCTGAAGAATTGCTCAAGTCCTCGATTCAGCAGCAGAGAAACGTCAGATTCATCTCACAGTAAATTTAAAATTACACAAACCTGAACTACTGCTACTGGCAGTAGTTAAATTCTAGTATCTTCCTATTGTTCTAGAAAATTCAAATTTGAAATTAGTTGGTGTTTCATTTAACTTCTCAAGAAAAGAAGCAGAGCTTGAGAGATAATTTGGAGTAAATATGTGGCCTTGAGTGATTTTTCCTCAAGCTGCAAAGACCAGGGGGGCCATATGTGCACATGTTTGTGCACACTGGGTACCAAATGCAGCCAGGTGATCCAAGTCAAGAGAATAACTGATCTGAGGCTGCTGCATTGACATGTGCTAGCTGAGTCTCAGGCTTGCCAAGACCCAGTTTGTTAAAATTTGGGATGGATATCGATCCAGGTGAATGCCAAATGCAGTGTGCTTCCATTCACACTGCCTAAGAGGGAGGAGGACAAAGCCTGGTGCAAAATCCTCTGCAGAACCTTCATGAAGCAACCAGAAGGAGAAGAACTCCCTGTGTCCTTCCAGCAGTGACATGACCAGATAGAATATGCATTGGACACCTTACAGATCACAGGGGAACAGGGAATTGCCCAGAAGCTTCAGATGCTGTCAAAATTAATATCTTCCCATTGCACCTTGACTTGTTTTTGGCACTGTCTGAGCCTTTGAGTCACCTTTATTAGCAGGATGAGAGACAGCAGTAGTTGTTTTGGAAGTGTTCAAGGTAAGGCTGGATGGGGCTTTGAGCAACACACTGTAGTGGGAAGTGTCTCTGCCCATGGCAGGGTGTGGAACAGGATGATCTTTAACGTCCCTTCCAGCCCATTCTGAGATTTTGTGGGCTGGACTGAGTGACTGCTTGGACTGGGGGGCTGTGGCACAAACGTGAGTCTCTCAGGAGCAGTGCTGTCATCCATGGTAGTTGTGAGGAAATGGACACAGCTGGCAGGTGCAGAGGAAATTTATTGCCTAGAGGTGTTTCTTCTTGGAGGAAAGTCCTGATCAAAGCCCAGGCTTGGTGCTGGGGCTGATCTAGGCCAGTGTTGTACCAGTAACTCCAGTTCAGCCACTGGCACCAATCTGGCTGTCAGAAAAGCTCATCTTGTGCAACTCCTTTTCACTCTGGAAGTGACCCACTTCTTCCAGGGAAGGTCCCTAGACATAGCTGGGGTTTAAAAAAAAAAAAAACCAAAAAACTTTTATATAGAGTTATAGAGTTAGGCTTTCAGGGAAAGGGATTTCCCCTCTTTCTGCACACTGTATTATACAGGTAAGATTTTACTGACTCCTTTTAATCTTTTTCTGGGCCTTTCTGGGTGGAGCCTTGGTTGTGAGGGTAGGCTGAGCCTGGTATCCCACCTATTGACCTAAGCAGGGTGCTCAGCAGTAAAATCCTGCTGTCTGGCTGAGATGCAAGAGTTATCCTACCCCACAGTGACCTGCTCTTGTATTTGGGAGGAGGTCTGGGTTGTCTTGCTGTGCAGGTTGTTTCCCACAGCAATCCAATTTCTGACCGTGAGATCACGGGAGTAAGTGCCAGGGTGGGACCCAGGACACCATGGTGGAGCATCCCAAAAGCTCAGGGGGAAAAGTGGGCCAGGATCTGATGGTGGGCATGGAGGGAAAAGGGAGAATCATAAATCAGGAGGGAAGAGGAACATGACCCAGTGAGAGAGCAGGAGAGCTCTGCTCTCTGCCAGCAGGACTGAATTGGACTCCTCTCCCTCCAGCCCTCCAGGCACTGGGTTGTGTTTCTCCCAATCTTGCCCTGAAGCGAGCAGAGCTCTCGCCCTCTCAGTGCCTCGACAAGCGCTGGGCACCTCCGCGGCTGCCGGCCCGCTCCGCGCATCCTTCAGCCCGCCCTCACGGGAGGTTTTATGGTCTCCCTTGCCCGCCCCCTCCCCGGGCTGCTTCCCCCTCCCGGTTCTGGCGTTTCAGGTCCCCATCCTCTGCCCCAGGCAGCTCCTCACCGCCTGTCCAGCTCCGAGCCGCGGCACCTGCTCCATCCTCCGGCTCACCCCGCAGCCCGGCGCGGCCCGGCCCGGCGCGGAGCATCCCGGCGGCGGGACCCGCTCCTCCCTCCTCCCCTCTTCCTCCTCCCTCCCTCCCTCCCCGCGGCCTCGAGTCGCGCCGGTGATGGAGAGAGCGTCACCGTCTCCTAGCAGCGCTCCTAGCAACGCTCCTAGCAACCGGGCAACATCTGCTCCCGCTGGACCAATCCGCGCGGGGAACATCTGGGCACCCACCTCCGCGGGCTGCGGCCGGGAGGTGATGCGCTCCTCAGTGGCTGCAGGGACCCGCAGGAGCTGCCACCGCCGCCGCCACCGCCGCCAGCACCGCCAGCAGCACCGCCGCCACCTCCTCCAGGAGCAGCGAGGGAAGGACGGAGCAGCCCTCCCTCCGGAGCCCGGNGTTGTCTTGCTGTGCAGGTTGTTTCCCACAGCAATCCAATTTCTGACCGTGAGATCACGGGAGTAAGTGCCAGGGTGGGACCCAGGACACCATGGTGGAGCATCCCAAAAGCTCAGGGGGAAAAGTGGGCCAGGATCTGATGGTGGGCATGGAGGGAAAAGGGAGAATCATAAATCAGGAGGGAAGAGGAACATGACCCAGTGAGAGAGCAGGAGAGCTCTGCTCTCTGCCAGCAGGACTGAATTGGACTCCTCTCCCTCCAGCCCTCCAGGCACTGGGTTGTGTTTCTCCCAATCTTGCCCTGAAGCGAGCAGAGCTCTCGCCCTCTCAGTGCCTCGACAAGCGCTGGGCACCTCCGCGGCTGCCGGCCCGCTCCGCGCATCCTTCAGCCCGCCCTCACGGGAGGTTTTATGGTCTCCCTTGCCCGCCCCCTCCCCGGGCTGCTTCCCCCTCCCGGTTCTGGCGTTTCAGGTCCCCATCCTCTGCCCCAGGCAGCTCCTCACCGCCTGTCCAGCTCCGAGCCGCGGCACCTGCTCCATCCTCCGGCTCACCCCGCAGCCCGGCGCGGCCCGGCCCGGCGCGGAGCATCCCGGCGGCGGGACCCGCTCCTCCCTCCTCCCCTCTTCCTCCTCCCTCCCTCCCTCCCCGCGGCCTCGAGTCGCGCCGGTGATGGAGAGAGNGCAGCCCTCCCTCCGGAGCCCGGGCTCGCTGGGTGAGTGCCACTGAGCCGGCGGCGGCCGGGGACAGCGAGCTGCGGGCTTGCCCGTGACGGCGAGGCGGTGTGGGGCTTTGCTGGCGGGATCTGCTCCAAAGGGTTTAGCAGGTGGCTGTTGGCGTGCAGTAAGTTTTGTGCTTGTTTGGGAGCTCTGGCGGCTTTGCTGCAGCGTGGCAGACGGAAGGGCCGAGAGGGAGGCGCCGCGCGTCCCGCAGTGCCACGGGCAGAGGTGCTGCTGCCCTGCCGGACTCTACCAAAGGTCATTTCGATCAGAGTCCTCTTTTCACGGTCAGAGCTGAACTCCAAAAAGTAACCCTAGCTCCTCTTTCCATCGCCTGTTAATGCTGTCATCCTCTGGGATGACACAACTCTCTAAATATAGTTGTCTTATAGCTGCGAGACACGAGTACGCACACATACAAGCTCTCTTTTCCTTTCTCTCTTGCAGGATTTAGGCATGTCTTATTTCCTTCGTGTACTCAAAAGTGTGAGTGTCTCTGGCACACACATGTAAAAGTGCAGAGTTTAGGTATGCACGTGTATCTGTAATCGTTTTTCCCAATGAGAGTGGGAGATAGTCTTACTACAGTGTGCCAAATACTTCACCCAGAAGGCAAAGCATCAGCTTGGGAAATGTACTGTATGTCAGGCAAACCCTGAAATGTGCACCCTATTAAAGAGAAATGGGAATCCGACTTTCCCCAGACCTGTACTGCTCTGCAGGCAGTGTGAGTGTGTACGATAGGAAATTAATGCTGCTACTCAAAATAATGGCACGGTTTTAATAGTAGCCCTTCAGCTTTCCTCTGAGGTTGACAAGAATTAATGGAGAAAATAATGTGCCATTTTAAGAGGTGGTTGGGGCAGAATTAATGTTCTAGCTCCAGAAACATCCGGATATTTAGAGCAGCAAGCTGTATTTTTGCAGCATTTGCTCTGAGTGGGTTATATAGCTACACCACTGAGAGACTTAAATGTTTTTTTTCTAAATGTTTTATCCACTTTCTTGATGTGTGAAAGGGACTCCAAGAAGCAAGGTCAAAGAGAATTGGGTGTAACATCAGAACTCTTATTTATCCCTGTTACTAAGCCCCGTGGGGATGCTGAAATAGCACTTTCTCCTCTTGTGGTCCAGCTGCTCGCCGCGTTTGCCCTGATTTTCCCACCTGAGCCATGTGTGTTTCTCCTTGATCCACCACGGCAGGTGACCGTTCAGCAGTGCCGTGCTGCCAGAAATGCTCGCTGAGCCCGTGCGAGGGGGAAATCTTACCAGAACTGCTGAGATTACTCCAGAAAGACCCTTTGCAGACTGACTCCGCATCCTCAGGTAACTAACAAGTTTGCAAACTTCAGCTGGTTGGGCTGAGTGAGGGGATTTACTGGGATAAATGTTGAAAGGGGGTGAACCTGCGATTATTATTTTATTCTATTGAGGAAAGCAGTGGAACTGTGAGGGAGGAGGCAGGAATAGTCACTCAGCTATTAAGTCTCATGCCTTCATGCCCTCACGAGAGCTATTCAGATGCTTGTGCCTTGTACACATGTGTGCCCAGGGAGAACCTGCAATTAGGGAGATCTGCAGAGCAATCAGCAAACTAAAAGGCGGTTTTAAAGTGCAAAGCCGGCGCACAGGAGTGCGGCTGGGGGTCCCCACCTCCCCTGTGAGTCAGTGAAAGGGGGCTTGCTCTGGCTGATAAGACTCGATATGCTAGAAGGGCTGCCATCGATTGGCAACCGTGTGAGATCCTGGGGCTGGCATGTGTTTTCGATCCACACGTTCATCTGCCTGTGGTCTTGTAGCTTTGCATTATCTGCTGGGAATCCCACAGTGGGACCAGCTGCTTGTGCTGCCCTAGGAGAGGAGAAAAGCGGCAGCAGAGCATGTGAAACGAGGGGCACGTTTCAGCTGAGCACCCCCTAATTGCGAGCGCTCTGAAGGTTGGAGACGGGGGAGTTTATCACCGCGGCTTGACAGCAGTCGCAAGGACACGGTGATACGTCCTGCCATGTCAAAGTCGCGTCTCCCGCTGATAACAGAGGCCAGTTCTGTGTGCTCGGAAGTCTCAGGTCTTGTATTTGAGCACGCAAGAGACGCTCAGCGAAGGTCTCCGTCTCAGGCAGCCGTAGCTCGCATATTGATCCCTCTCCTTTACGCGGCGATAGGAGCCCTGCAGGGCAGCGGCACATTTGAGTCACCACCTCCGTGCGCAGCTTGGCGGGGCTGGCTCGGCACGCCGGCTCCGCGCTCACCTCCTGCAGATGTCTGCATCAACAACCAAATTCTATCGACTCGGACGAGCCCTTTCACTGCAGCACTGAGCAGGCAGGGAGGAATTTTCTTCCCCAGGAAAGGTAGGGGATGTGCAGGAGCAGGCAGGTGTGGGGATGCTCCCAAGGGCTCACGTTCAAGTTCTGGGACGGGGCTGCTGTGCAGAGCTGGGGCTTGTAGATTCCTCTCTGTTGTCTGAGATGCAAAAGCACAAGCTCAGGTGTTTGGTGTTTGTGTTT